>JARHVA010001444.1:1535000-1940000 GCA_037957365.1 Torreya grandis
CTTAATGATCCTCCACTCCCTAGTGGTCACTATTACTCTTTGATGTTCTCACCAAGGTGTCAATGGTGAAGGATATTGGCCATTTTATTCATCTCTCATGCAAAAATACCAGAGCTTAGAATTTACTATAGCTAAGGTGAAAAATGAACTATTTTTACCTCGAGGGGTCAAAATATAGTAAAATTTTCAATTTTTTTACCCCTTAGGACTATAATTTCAAAATTTAATCACTCTTGGGCTAATATTTTATCCCCATTGATCTATTTTACCTCCCACTTTATTCTAATTTCTCCATTTTTTAATTTTTTTGCTAAAATTAATGAGATTACAATTTTTTCTTATCAAGGGTCCACCTATCAAATATTTTTAAATTTTCCATCTTCCCATCGAGGGGGATCCATGGGCCACCCAAACAATTTTTGGTATTTTCATAAACCTATTTATCTATAATTCATGCAAATTTTAAAAATGGAAAGTGGGAACATAATTTATTTTATATGATTATAGTGACCTTTTCATTCTTTTAAAAGACATTGCTTCAACTGAATATCTCACTACACTTTCTCAAATAGGGAAAAATGTAGACATCCAATTCCTATCACTATTGTGTTTTAATTTTCAATCTTAGGAACATTCTATGATAACACACAATTTGGGCCAAAATCAACAAAACATACTAAATGGTTTGAACTTATCACGTACAGGTGTTAATTTAGGATAATGTATCCCTTAATATGGTAATACATTTTATGTGATGATTATATTTTCTTAAATCACTTTAATTAAAATTATGACCATGTAGAATGACACTCTAGACCACTGAATTCCTCTAATTTAACAGTACACATCATGTGCATGTGTTATTTCATGTCCATAATGCCGTAACTGGGGTATTATTTCATACATAACTGACCCCTTCTTCTAATTATATTTCAATCAAATCATGACTTCATAAAATGACATTTCCAACTAGGTTGATTAAGCATGTAATAGATTTTCAAATAATTGAAAAAAATTAATCAAAGTCACTTAAGCAAATTAATTCAAATCAAGAGCTTATTTAAAAATTCCATGAAAGTTATTGAAAATTTATTTATTAGAAATTTATTCCTAAAATATGGATCATCACATGACATCATCAATGGGGTGGCATCCATAGTCCATCAATAGAACAAATATCATGATTAAGCTCTCCCATGCCTCATTAATGTCCCATTATTCCAAATATTAATGGGAATATTTATGGCTTGTCCCTCCAAAATTGAATTAGTTTATGGCCTCACATATTGATCTCAAAATTGATAGACATGGTTGATTGTGAACACTTTTATAAATCTATAAATATAGGTCTTCACCATTGATTAAGAGAGCTTAAATTGTGCAATGTTATTATGTAGAATTGTTGCCACAAAACTTCACCTATTTGCTCAAATTGATCCAACTCATGATCCTAATCTATTGGTGCACTAGGAGTGATGGAAGATCATGTTACTAATCACTGACAAAGACTTGTAGCACCAAATCTAGGGGGGGAAATTATTCTTGTCCACTCTTTGAAGGAGGGACATTATTTGGAAGGTTTGATAGTATTCATTCTTTAAATAGCTCTTAGAATTCATTTGTAACATCCCATGAGGGAGTGGCTTGATGTTTTATTGTATAAATTGTTTCTTATAAATATTTTCTTGACTAACGTGTGGACTAACACATCTTATAATCCTACTCTACATTCATGGTGTGTAACAAAATAACACTTAACAAATGTGCCCATACTATAGAGAAATAAACAAGTACACCATCAAAATAGATTTTCTATTCCATTAATTAATGATTTAATAGATGAGTTACATGGTGATGTCTATTTTACATAACTTGATCTTCATTTTAGGTACCATAAAATTTGGATTATAGATGATGATATACCTAAAACTTCTTTAATAACTCATAAAAACCATTATTAGTTTGTGGTTATGTTACTTGGTCTCACAAATGCACCATCTAATTTTAAGAGTTTAATGAACACCATTTTTTGGTTTTTTTGGATATTTTTTGTTGGTATTTTTTATGACATCCTCATATAAAGATAATTTGGGAATAATTTTTTTAACATGTGAAACATGTACTGTTAGTTATGTAACAACATTATTTTTATGCAAAACCTTAAACATATGCTTTTGGAGTCTAAGAGGTCGAGTTCTTGGGTCATATTGTTTCACACAAGGGATTAAAAGTAGACCCTAATAATTTCAAAGGTATGATGGAGTGAAAAGTGACAAAAACCCTAAAACATAACCTTTTTTAAGAAAGGCTTGTTCCATTGGAATGAATCAACTATCAATTCTTTTGAGAAGCTAAAGGATCCTATATGCACCAGTCTATTTTTTGATACCCCTAATATTTTTAAAATATTTATTATTAAAAGTGATGGACCATGATATGGCATGGGGGTAGTACTCATGTATGAAGAAAGACCCTTTGTATTTGAGATTAGACAACTCAAGGGTATGAATAGGATAAAGTTAATCTATGAAAAATAGATGTTAGATATTCTTAATTTAGTCAATAAATGATTAATTTAAATGATCGGTGGACACTTCAAGTTAAAAATTGATCATGATAATCTCAAATATTTTTTAGAGAAACAATTGTCATTTAAAGAATAATTAAAATGGGTGACTAAAATTTTTGGATATGACATTAAAATAGTTTAAAATAAAGGAAAATACAATGTTTTCATAGATGCACTATTTAAGAGGGATGAATCCACTACTGAGGCATTTTTATATGTAATGACCCTTTGGTAGGCCAGTTGGTTGGAAATGAGAAGAACAAAATGGGAGAATTACAGGGATATGTAGAATCTAATTGAGATTCACTAGAAGGGTTATTTTTTTCTAAATATTTTGAGTGGAAATGTAAAAATTATGGTATAAATATCGATTACACCTATGTAAAAATTATGTCCTCAAGTGCAATATCCTTCATGAGCTTCTTGCATCTATGATAGGGAGGTACCTATGATTTTTGAAAAGATATCATAGAATCAAACATGATTTCTTTTGGGAAGGATTCAATGGGGATATATATAAATTTATGTTTAAATGCATGGTATGACAAGATAGTAAGTGTGAAAAAATTAAGGCACTAGGTCTTATGTGACATTTATCCATCCCTAACTAGAAGTGGGAGGAAGTTCCCATGGATTTCATTACAAGGTTTCCAAGGTCTAGAGGTAAAAATGTCATCATGTTAATTGTGGATAGACTCAGTTTTTATCCTTTTCACAACCATTTTAGTTAGTATAAAATATACTAATTTTATAAATAGATTTCAAAAGCTTCATGGTACTATTAATATCATCATAAGTGATCATGATCCCATATTTACTAGTGATTTTTGGAATAATTTATTTGAATGTTTAGATAGTTAGTTCATAGATCATCATATAATCCTTAATTTTATCATAAAATTGAGGTGGTAAAAAAATACTAAAAGGGTATCTTGATTGTTTTTCATTAGATAAACAAGAACAATGGGTTCATTTGCTACCACTACTAGAATGGTGGTACAATTGATGCAGGTGAATTTACATTATAGATTTAATTTTTGAATGTTTTGGTATTTATAAGGTTTATAGGCTCTAATGTTTTCAATAAGAAGAATATATTATGCTTTATTTGTTTGACCTAGGCCATTTTGAAGTCTTTATTATTTTCCTTCCAAAACTAAGAAATTCAAAATTTTGAACTTGTTCTAAGATTTTTGGTGCTCTTTCTTAATTTATAATGGTTTGTATAGTTTTTAAACTTCTTGTAATGGGATGTAAAGTTTTTGGTACATATATTAAGTGTCTATAATGTTTTAACTCACTCTCAACCTTTTCAAATTCATCTAAGGTCATTTTAGGAGTGGTTTATCAAGATTAGTTAGATAGTTGAGAAATTATAGGATTATTAGAATGAAGAGGAGAGAAGGGTGTTGAGAGAGTACATTAGAGAGAGGATAAAAACTAGGCAAGAGATGAAGGAAAAATAAAAAAGTCAAGGGGTTCTCAACAAAAGAGTGAAAATAACTTAGAAAATAGTGTATCTTGTTGCTTGGACTATAACACAAGTGTATGGAATTAATGAAAATCTATTTATTCAAGAATGTCCTTGAAATTTCAAGTTGAATATTATTTTAAGTTTATGTTAATGGTTTTATTAAATCATATATTTATTATGGAAGGTGTTATCTTATTTTGAGGGATTTAATAATATTAGTATGACTGTAATAGTCCCTTAAAACATATAATTACTATAAAAAATAGCCACTTTCTTCATGTTTTATGCGATTTCAAAGCTCTAACTTGAATGAGGAGGTAGATGTTGATTGTTTAGACACTATTCAATTTATATATTTTAATAATAGTGATTAAAGTTCAAATTTATTCCTATTATTAGTTCTTGTCCAAATTTCAAGCCTATATACCTAAAATTAGGGTTTCTAAGTGTAATCACCTAAAAGTGGTAATTGGATGCTAAGAGTGTTGATTGAGTTAACCTATCCCTAGGCTAGACATAGACCTATCCTTGAGCACTAGACTTACTTTTAAAATCATTCAATAGACCATAGCCATGTAAAAATAGTCATAACATAGTCTTAGAACTATCATCTCATAACCCAATCCAAATTGCTTAGTAGTCTAAATAGAGGATATTAGCACCACATTTGGGACACTACAACCACATGGCACTAGTGTCCCAATTGGGCACTACTATTTTTATCCCTGGACCTTCCTAATAGATAATTTTTCAAATGTGTACCCCTCCTAAGGTTATCCTAATCATATTTTATTATTTTCACAAGTAATATAACACTATAGATACATGTCTAATCCACCTCTATTCACTAGATGGAAAATATATACAAAATCTATTTAAACCAAATAAAAATTTGTACAAAATAAAGGTATTTAATCCCTATTCTACCCTAATTTCTATATACTACCATCTAAAACATCCCTAAGCACAATTTTCAATTATTTTAAGGCTCAAACACAATCAATCCATCGAAAGCCAATCTCATTCTAGCATTCAGTTGCACATATATCAAGCACTACATGGGAGAACTACATTGGTATTGATCTCTCTTCAGAGTATTGCTATGTAGGAAACTCTCTACACATTTGGATGTTAAGTATGTCTAGACTATCCTAAAAACACACACAAAATTATAGATCATGTTGTATTTGCAAGGATATTAGGGTTTGCACTTAAACTTAGGTTTTCAGGGCACAACATAGAGATCCAAGTTTTGGTCACATAAGAATGAGACATACAAACATAGGCACAAGTTCCCCCAAAAAATACGAACAATCCTACAAAGGGGAAATGAGTGCCACATTGAGGACACTACAAACAAATGATACTACTATTTATACTAGGCACTAATTTCTAGTGAGTAGATGAACACTATAATCTTGTTGACAACATAGACTACTGCCTAGATCATAACTTTCAGAACCTAGATCATCCATGATAATTCATTTTTAGATAAGTTTCTAGTTAACCCTATTTATTGATATTTTTATAAATTTAAATGAGGTCAAAATCACAACAAATTAGTACTAATTATTGTATATTTATTTAACTAATGTAGGCATCTCAACCCTTTAATCTAACATAGGATTTTCATTGTAAAACCTTAAAAGGTTAAATAATTTGGTGAACTCTTATTACTTCAAATATTGCATCAAACCCTAGGTTTCATTCATATAAATTTTGTTTAATAAATATAGGATTGAATACTTATGATTTTCTTGTTTTTTTATAAAACCCATCTAAAAAAATTAATTTTAAATTAGGGTTTCAATTTAGTTTACATCTAATTTAATTTTTTGTAAACAAACCCTAAATTCAAAAAACCCTGATCCTAAACACACTTAGGGTTTGTATGTTTTTTTATATATACTCAGATTTCAATTTAAAAAATATTTCAATTTGATGCAATATTGAAATTTTTGCAAACTTTCATAGATTACTATGATTTAAAGGTTTGAAATATATAAGACTTATTTTCCTATTCTTCAACCTCCAATGGTAGAATTTAACCAAAAAGTTAATGAAACTAATTATCATGAATTACAAGACTTTGTGTCCAAACATAAGGATATAGAAGATGATTTCATAAACATTCTTCAAGAGAAACTCCAAAAGACAAACAATTGTCAATCTTGAACCCCTCAAGTTAAAGATGTTGTTACACCTTTAGTGGGGCCCACTCAACCAACTCAGATAGCACAACCTAATATTTTTATTCAACCATCAATGATATATATACCACTTGTGTCTAGTTATTCTACACTAGATGTACAATCCCTTATGTGGGAGGTTCTTTCTCTATAGTCTAAGGTGTAACACCTTGAGCAGGGATAATTTATGCCTTGACATGCCTTGGATTCCAAAATTATATTGTCTACACCTTTGGAACATAACATTGTGGTAACTCTTTTCCCATCCAATTTTTTATCACCCAAGCTCACATTATATGATGGCAAGGGTGACCTAGAACATAACCTCAAAAAGTTTCATGTAGCATGCTTTGACTATGTGTGAAATGATTGGTTTTTTATGAATCTATTTCAATTTATTATTGAATATTATCCTTTATCCAACTTATTGATATCACACTTCTCTATCAACATCATTGATAAGATGTCATATGCATAAGTGGCATACAAAAGTCAAATGATCCCATAGTTAATTATGTCTTATGATACAAAAACAATACTATCAAAATTGACCAGCCTCATGAGAGATAAAGAGTTTCAAGATATATTTAAACAAAGTCTATTACCATCACTTCACGAATCTATCTTATTCAAGAATATTCCAACATTGATCGATATATACCACATAGTCAAGGAAAGAGAGGTTAAGCTATTAACAATGGGAAAACTCAAGTACATAAATGGAATAGATTCAACTATTAATTGTAGAAACAAACATCTATAAAAGGTAAGGGCCACAAAAAATAAAATTTATCAAAAGGCCATAGTTAATGCAGCTTCAGAGTCTTCTCCTAAATTTTGTTTTATTAGCTCCTTAGCATAGAGTATTCACTAATATACCAGATTAGCCAACATGAGTTCTATAACAAATATTGGAATGTAATGTAATGTCTCTCTCTACCATTAAAGAGGTTGATACTACATAACCTCTTAAAAAGAGAGATTAGTCTCCTACATTGCTTTTCATAGATAATTTTTAGCACACAGGCTCAATTTTACATATCAAACTAAGGACAAACACAGAACACAATTTAGATTCATAATTCAAACCAGATGACACAAAAATTATACTAGGTAGATATTAGTTCCCAAATTGAGACACTAGTACCAGAGGGAACTATTTTTCACTATAGGGAACTAGTGTCTAGTAGCCATAAATTCAAGATAGTCTAGATCATTTAGACTAGTACACTAGGTACAATATATATTTACACATATACAGTCACTGGTTTGGTATTTATTTTTATATTTATCTCAAATATATTTATTTTAGATTATATTCATACTAGTTTATCATATTTTGGGGAATAATGTGTGGCATGATCACTCACACATTCAATTCAGTTACACAAATTCAATTATTACTTACTTGATTCAAATTGAATATACTTAGATATCAAAATGGGGCCATGTGTGTGGTACATTAGTTTCCATATACTTAGCTTCAAACAGTTTGATCAGATGGAATGAGAAATTCCATGTCATTATCTATATTGTATATACTTGATTTCACATTCCAAGTTGTCATAAGATTCATGCCTTACTCCATTTGTAGTGGTTGGCATTTTTGAGTGGATGTTAAGCCAAATACATAGTTAGATTTACTCATATATTTTTATAAATTTTCATAGTACAGTTACAATTGAATCTAATTCATATAAGGGGTAATGATGGAGTAATGTCCTACTTGATCTCTTGAGCCACATACATGAGAGAGTTATACACACTTACAATATTATCAAAAGTATTTATAGAGATCAAGATCCACCAAGTAGGGGTGGTTGATGATGGAGTCAAAACAAAATTAAATTATTGAGTCACCCATATTAGGATTGATCAAGCCATCATATTATTTCATGATGTTCAATTATATGATCACTATGCACGTTTGCGCATGCACACACACACACACACACACACACACACACACACACACACACACACACACACACACACACACACACACACACACACACACACACACACACATGTTATCACTAGGTTCATGCATTGGTTTAGATAACCAACTAAGTATATTCATTCCTTTCCTCTCTCTTTGCTTAACATTACTCAATTATTTAATTTTAGCATAGTCTTTTGATTTTGATTATCTCTTAAGTAAGGACTAATTTTTGCATTTTTCATTATAGCAATTAATTTACATCATGTTTCACATACGTAAACCTAGATTCACTACATGAGCTTCACTTCTAAGGTAAGTCTAGGTATGCTTATTTTTCCTTTATACTAGTCATTTTACTTTGATAAAATACTAGAAAAAAGAGGTAGGAAAATGTAATCACCTAAAAAAGGTAATTAGATTCAAAGAGTGTCTCCTGACTTAACTTATTTGTAGACTAACCATAGACCTAGCCTTGAGCATTAGACTTAATTTTACAGTCGTTTAGTAGACCATAGTCACCTATAACCAGTCATAACATAGTCTTAAAACTATCATCTCAGACCCAAATCCAAATTACTTAGTAGTATACAAAGAGGACATTAGTGTCACATTTGGGACACTACAACCATAGGGTGCTAGTGTCCCCAATTGGGCATTAATTTCCTTATCCTTATCCCTTCCAAATAGATACTTTTTCAAATATTTGCCCCTCTTAAGGTTGGATTAAGCATATTTTATTATCCTCACAAGAAAAATAAATCTATAAATACAAGTCTAATCCACCTCTATTCACTAAATGGAAAATAGATGCAAAAGCTATTTAAAACAAAAATAAAGTTATACAAAATCAAGGTATTTAATTCCTATTATGGCCTAATTTATACGTACTAACATTTATATCACTCATAATCCCTTTTTAAAATAATTTTAAATATCAACCACATTTATGTCATCCAAGGACACTCTCATTCTATCATTCACTTGTACATACATCAAACACTAGTTGGGAGAACTACATCAGGTTTGATCCCTCTTCATAGTATTGGTATATAGGAAACTCTCTACATAGTGGGGTGTTGAGGATGTCTAGTCCATTATAATAACACAAAATAATTTATTTCTCATGTTATACTTCAAAATATATTAGGGTTTTCACATCAAATCAAGTTTTTCAAGCACAACACAGAGCTCTAAGTTTCATTCATGTTGGAATATGACATACAGACATAAGAGCAGGTGTGCTCAAAAAATAGGAATAGTCACACAAAGGGAACATTATAACCACATCTATGACACTACACTCATATGTAACTAATTTGTATATATGGATCTACTATCTAGTGAGCAAACAAACACCAAAATCTTGTTGATGACATTGATTACTACCTATATCTCAACTTTTAGAACCTAGATCATCTGCAACAATCAATTTTTAAATAAGTCTATATATAACCCTATTTAATTATATTTTTATAAATTAAAACAATGTAAAAATAAATAAAAAATCATTACTTAATTATTTCATATTTATTTAACTTATTAAGGCATCTTAGCCCTTTATTCTAACGTAGGATTTTCATTGTAAAACCCTAAAAGTTTAAATCACTAAGACAAGAACTTCTCTAAAATAAAACTTAGAACTTGATGAGAATTTATGTAAATTTTTATTTTTATGTGTTTTATAATATTAAAGTTGTTTCAATATTTTTATGTAGCTATAAGAGGATAAAACCTTGTTTCTCAGTCATCAGTCCTAGTTGAAGGGCTAGAAAAACCTTGTTTTTTTATTTTCTTGGATTTTAAGATGGGTTTAAGATGGAAATTAATACATTAAGTTTATAAAAAATTATATGAAGGGGAAAAAGTCTTGGGTAACAAAGAAACTCCTTGTTTTAAATCAAATTACAATCAATAGTCTTGTAGGCCTAGTTATCTACAAAGCCCTATTTTTCATATAGTGAAATTTCTAACAAATACAAAGCCTAAGATGAGTTTGCGAAATTGGGATAACATTGTATGGAGGTGATAAATTATAATCAGTCATAATAAATCCCTATTTCTCTCTTTTTTATCAATAAGGCTTGTAATCCTATTGACCTATTTGAATAAGGTTGCAATTAGACTCTCCTTATATTTATCACCATAATTTTGGTATCAAAGTAGGTTAGGTTGCACTTAAAAGGTTACCTAAGAATAAATATTCCATTAATATAAGTGAAGATAAATTTGGGAAAAATAAAATTGTAAAAAAGTGAAAAAATGGAATTTAGTGGAGTGTCTAGAGGTGGTTCTAGATTAGGTCAAATAAAAACAACAAAGAGATGATTTTTTAGAGGAGATAGGAAATTTCAAGGAAAATTTATATGAAATATAAGTATCCTCTCAAATAAGTGGTGTTGAGATAGGTGATGTAAGTGAAGAATAGAGAAACCACCAGAATAAGTGGAAGACCAAGAAGAATAAGAGAGAATGGAAGAAAGACTCTTGAATGTAACTATAGGAATATGATCAAAGCCTAAAGTAAAAGTATAAATTTGTGAAGGTAAATTGAATATGGAATAACTTATGGATTGTTTCATAATAATGGACAAGTATTTTCAATATGAAGGAATAAAGGATGGAAACAAAGTGATGTTTTCCATTAGAATATTGAGAGGTCATGTTTCCCTTTGGTGGGATGAAGTTCAAAATGAAATAGTAAGAAAATAAAAACATAATATCAATATTTGGGATAAAATGGTAGCCAAACTAAGAGATAAGTTCATTATAAAATATTATCAGACTAATCTATTTAAAATGATTCAAAATTTAAAGGAAAAGGACATGACTATGAAGCACTCTATAGAAGAGTTCTATAGGTTAAAGATAAGATTAGGTCATATAGATGAAGATATGGAAAATGTTTCAAGGTATATCAATGTTATAAGGTTTAATATAAAAGATGAAGTCAATAATTTATCCCCAAGATTAGTTTGGGAAGCATACCAATTTACACTCAAAATAGAGTAAAAACACTCTAGAAATCAAACATAACATTCTAGAGGAAGAGGCAAGACTTTAATAGGTAAATGACAACATGGTGGTATAAATTAATTTAATGTATAAAATGAGGAAGAAAACAACTCTTAAAGTCAAAATCAATCTATGAAAGGTGGCTACTCCTTCATATGTAGAAGATCATACACAAGATCAAGAGGAAGAGGCTTTTAGGGTAAGTGTTTTAGGTATTATAAATATGTAGGCCATAGATTATATGATTACCCAAAGAATAATCAAACATTTCATGTTGGGACTAAAGGAAGTAATTAGATTTCTCAAGATAAAGAGGATAGTGTGAGATCACCATCACATGTAGACAAATCTGAAGCATGAGAATCTCTACTAATGAAAATAGTATTGAACAATCTAAAAAAAGAGGCGAAGGAACCAACTCAATGGAATAATTTATTCATAACCACATGAAAATCCAAATGTAATAATTATAAGGTAATTATTGATAACAGTAGTATAGATAATTTTATTTATTTTGAGATGGTTTAAAAACTAGTCTTGAAGAGATTAATACACCCCATTCCCTATAAAACATTATGTATAAAAAAACACTAAGTCTTAGTAAATGAGTAATGCAGGGTTGAATTTTAGATAGTCATATATAAAGATGAGGTGTTATGTGATATCATGCCCATGGATGTATGCCATGTCTTATTGCAAAGACCTTAGAGATTTGATAAGAAAGCCATACATGATGGGAGAAGCAATAGATGTAATTTTTAAAAATGTGGTAAGAGGCATACATTAATATGGTTGAGATATGATAATTAAAAATAGAATACATTACTAAGGTATTAATATTAAGTGGTAAAGATTTCTTACAACTAGTCAAATAAAATGAAGTGGGTTGTACACTAGTTGCTAAGACTAAAACTATTATCACAACCACTAAATTAAATTATCTACCCTTACATATTGTGGATTTGATAAATTATATTGTTGATATAGTAGTGGATGAGTTACCTAATGAACTTTATCCTATGAGATGCATAAGGATCCATATATACTTCATTTCGAGAGTTAGTTTACCAAACAAGGTAGAATATATAATGATACCAAAAGATAATGATGAGATAAAAAGACAAGTGCAAGAGCCATTAGAAAAATGTTTAATAAAGGAGAGTTAAATTCCATGTGTTTTACTAGTAGTCTTAAAACCGAATAAGGATGGAGGATGGAGAATGTGCATTGAATCTAGAGCCATAAACAAGATCAGAATCAAGTACATATATATTGCCTAGAATTGATGATCTCATGGATTTTCTATGTGGTGAAAGATATTTTTCTAAGATAGATTTGAAAAGTGGTTATCATAAAACAAGGATCATAAATTAATATGAATGGGAGATAGATTTTAATACCAATCATGGGCTATATGAGTGGATTGTAATTCCATTCGGGATGACTAATACTCCAAGAACCTTAATGAGGCTTATGAATGAAGTGCTCAAGGATTTTATAAGTAATTTTATCATTGTTTACCTATATGATATTTTTATTTAAAATCAAATTAAATAAAACATCTTAAGCATATTATAATGGTCTTAAATAAGTTGAAAGAAGAGAAGTTGCTAATCAATCTCAAGGTCAATCCATAATAGCGGGTTTCACGTTTTTGCTTAAATAGGACACATAAACTTCTAATATCTCCTAAAAATATATTGATTTTGGTTCATTGATATTAATAAAATGAATGTTTTTATATTATATTTACAAATATTTAGTGCATACACATTTTTAAATTTTTAAAAAAAAAATTAAGTAAATTTTTTAGGATTTATTTTTGAGTTATTTTTAAATTATTTTTTGTCTACTTATTGCAACACATTATTATTATTTTATTCCTTAAAAAGCGCACCTTAATGCTGATAGATTTAGTATATTTGGGGTTTGTCATTTCATAATAGGGATTGAATATGGCTAAAGAGAATGTCAAATACATAATAAAGTGGCCTACTCTAAGGAGTATATTTGAGGTAAGAAGATTTCATGGTTTGGATAGCTTCTATAGGAAATTCATTAAGAATTTTAGTGGAATTTGTGATCCAATAATTAAAACCATCTAATGGAGTAAACATATATTTCAATGGAAAGAATAAAATGAGAAAAGTTTTTATAATTTAATGAAAAAGATCACATATTAACCTATTCTAGCCTTACCTAACTTCACCAAGATTTTCCAAGTTAAATGTGATCCTAGTGGGATTGAAATAAAATATATTTTGATCCAAGAAGAAAGTCTTATTTATTATTTCACTAATAATATAAATTAAGAAAAGAATAAATATTTATCCTATGATCATGAGTTATATGTCATTATCTAATCCTTGAAGAAATGGAGGCACTACTTGTTGCCTAAATAATTTGTACGCTATACAAATAACCATTACTTGAAATTTATTAATATTCAAACTAAATTAATTTAGAGGAATATATAATGGATCAATTTCTTTAAATTATTTTATTTTCTTCTCAAGAGTAATACTAGGCAAGCTAGCAATGTAGCATATGCATTAAGAAGAAGAAATTTGATTATGCATGTATCTAAAGTTAATGTTTTAGTATTTGAATCAATGAAGGACTTGTATAAGGAAGATCACAATTTCAAGAATTCTTATGAATATTGTGATAATTATATAATAATGGATAGGAGTCCATGGTTAGACTACATGATATAGGAAGGATTGTTATTCATAGGCAACCAGTTATGCATACCTAGAGGATCTGTGAGAGAAAACTTGATAAAGGAGAAACATAGTGGCACCTTAAATGGAATTTTAGGGGAAAAAAATACACTTTTTCAATTGAGTGAAAATTAGTATTTTCCAATGATTCAAGTTTATGTGAGTAAATATGTGGAGAGATGCATAATTTGTCAAAATGTTAAATGGAAAAGTCAGAATGTAAGGCTATACCAGCCATTGCCTATTCTAAATAAGTTGTGGGATTCAATAAGCATGGATTTTGTGCTTGGAATGCAAAAGACACAACATATTTATAAATACATATTTGTTTTGGTTTATAGGTTTTCTAAAATGTCACACTTCATATCTCTTAATAAAATAATTGATGTGATTAATATTGTAAACTTATTCTTTAATGAGTTGGTATGATTACATGGGTTTCCTAGAAACATTGTGTCTAATAGATAAAAAATTTGTGGGGTTTTGTTAGAGAACACTTTGAAAGAAATTTGGCCCTAACTTTAGATTCAGTTCAACTTAAGATTCTCAAATGGATGGTGAAACTAAATTTGTTAAAATAATTATAGGAAACATACTCAGATGTTTGTTAAGTGATCATCTAAAATAATGGGATCAAGTTATAACTCAAGAAAAATTTGCATAAAATTATTATCCAAATAGAATTACATGCTAAAACCCATTCCATATTGTGTATGGAATCCATCCAATAGGATTCTATCATCTGAGTAACTTGGGTAAGAAAGATAAAATAAGTGAATAAGGAGATGACTTTGCTACAACTATCCAAGAGTTGCATGAGTAGGTCAAACAATAACTTGAATTGAGTACAGGAAAGTATAAGTGATGTGATGATATGATAATAAAATAAGTGAATTTTTATATAGGTTATTTAGTTATCACACATCTAAACAAATACATATTTCTTAAAAGAGTTTGTAACAAATTTAAACTAAATAAAATTGGACCTTGTAACATCATAATGATTCTTTTTACCAATGTATATGAGTTATAAATCCTATTTGACATAGGGATTTCACCCATATTTAATTTTAAAGAGATTTAACCTTTAAAAGGTGAGGAAAACATAGTAAATCTACCTAAATATCAAGATGATAATACCATCAACTAGGAACAGTAGTTGCCTAAAGTTTAACCATATGAGATAGAAGCTATGTTGGATAATAAGGTGGTGAATAAGAATAGATAAAAACATTAATTTTGATACATACTCAAATGGAGAAACATCCACTTGAGGATGAAACATGGATGACATCTTCAAAATTAGTTAAGCATGGAAACAATGTTGAAGACCTTATGACTAGGAGCTCATGAATAATTTTTGTTCTCAGGGAGTCTAATGCATCTGTATGTGCTTAATAAATTATATTTTGGAATTTTTTTGTATTAATATGAATTAAATAATCCAATTCTATCAATAATAATCTCTTATGCTTCATTTTTTTGATCTAGGTGATTTTGAAGTGTTTCTTAATTTCTCACCAAAATAAATAAATTCAAATTTTTGAATTTGTTCTAAGAGTTTTGGTGTTATTTATTAATTTATAATGGGTATAAATTTTTTATCCTTATTTTAAGTGGTAATAAATGTTTTATGACATATCTTAAGTGTATCTAATGTTTTAAATCATTCTCAACCATGTAAAGACTCAACCAAAGTTAGTTTAGGAGTGGGTTACCAAGATTAGTTAGATAATTGAGAAATTATAAGAGCCTTGGAATGAGGAGAGAATGATGTGGAGAAATTACATTTGAAATAGGAGGAAAACTACTAAATATATGGAGGAAAAATAAAAATACAAGATGAAATCAAGAAAAGATGGAAGAAAACTCAAAAAATGGTGTATTTTATTGGTTGGACTATATCACAAGTGTATGGAGTTAATGAAAACTTCTCCATTCAATATTATCCATGAAATTTAAAGTTAAAAATTATTTTAATTTTATGTTAATGTCATTATTCAATAATATATTTTTATTTTAATGTTTTCTTTTAATTTGCAGAATTCAAGAATATGAGTTGGATTGTAATAGTCCCTTAAAACCCAAAGTTATAGTAAAAATGAGTCATTTTTTTCAATTTTTATGCTATTTAAAATATTTAAATTGAATGAGAAGGTATATCTTGATTTATTAGAACCTATTAAACTGATAAATTTTAATAATATTTCCTAAAGTTTAAATTTCTTCCTGCTATTAGTTCTCGACCAACTTGTAGGCCTTTAGACCTAAAACTAGGGTTTCTAAGAAAAAAACCTCTCTAAAATGAAAAAACCCCTTATAAATTGTTGATTTTTTTTAGAAACATTTATTATGATTTATTTTATAATTTTAAAGTGGTATAATTATTTTTAAATATCTACAAGAGGAGAAAACCTTGTTTCTCTATTAGTAGGCCTAGTTGAAGGGCTAAAAAAACCTAGTTTTTGAATGTTCTTGCATTTCAAGATTGGTTTAAGGTGGAAATGGATAAATTGAGTTTATAAAACATTATATGAAGGTTAAAAATACTTTGGTAATAAATAAACTCCTTTTTTGAGCTCAAATTAAAATCAAAATGCTTGTAGGCCTAGTTATCTAAAAAGCCACGTTTTAAATATAGTGAAATTACAAACACACACAAAGCCTAATATTATTTTCAGTAATTGGGATAAAATTGTATTAAGGTGATAAATTTTATTTAGTCAAGACAAAACCTTATTAATTTTTTTCTCAATAAGGTTACAATTAGACTCTCCTTATATCCATCACCATCATCAACACTTATTTCCATACCTATTATAAAATGTGTCCATATTGGGGAATATATGGTTCTCACCCCCATCCATCATGTATTCCTTCAGGGTATAACCAAAGGTTCAAGTTTTTGAATAACACATTCAACATCAACTAGAGGTACTACCTAGTCTAAGAGAGAATTTTGTAATGACATAATATAATGAAACAACATGCAGATAATCACCATAGTAAGATATAGTTTCAAATGGGTGATTGGGTGTTTAAGAACTTGCATTTATATAAGAAAATTTATCTAAAACATCATAAAAAGTATAAAAAACTTTATCCTAAGTATTATGGCCTTTATAACATCTTGAAGAAATTTAGTAATATTGTATATAAGTTAGTGTTACCCTAGTCCACTTGCATTAATTCACATATTTCATTTATATTTCCTAAATAAGGTAATTAGACAACTTGTTTCTAACTAGCTACATTTCTAGAACTAGATGAATAAGGTCAAGTCATTATATAACTCAAGGAGATTCTTTATATATGCTTTAAATTTATAGAAAAAGAGAGATTATGGGTTATTTGATAAAATAAGAGAATGTAAACAATGAACATGACATGTGGAAGGATGAATCATTTCTACTCTGACATCCATAGTTGATACAAATATGAGTGAAATGTTGTTTTGAATGGGAGGGCATACTATACCCTTAACCTATAGAGTGTCTAGGGATATGTGTGGCTAAATTTCAATGTAAATAACCTTTCATATTATATTGTCACATTTTTATATGTTCTTATAATGATATTAGGATTGGCCCATGGAATAATCATGGCCTAAGTAGAGCATATATATGAGATAGTGGTTATTATTTGATCATCATGTTGTGATTTTGACTCTTATTTCATTATTTTGGAGTTTTCCCTCTCAAAGTGGCTCAATAATATATATATATATATATATATATATATATATATATATATATATATATATATATATATACATATATATATATATATACATATATATATATATATATACATATATATATATATATACATATATACATATATATATATACATACATACATATATATATATACATATATATATATATATACATATATATATATATATATATACATACATATATATATATATATATATATATATATATATATATATATATATATATATATATATATATATATATACACACACACATATACATATCAATCATTCTTCTATTTCATCAATTATAGATTTAGAAATGCTTATTCTAGTCATAATTATGTGATATAATATTCCATTATTTTGAATCATCTACATAATTTTATTAAATAAATAGTTAGATCCCACACAAAAAGAATAAGTTCTCATTTCATTCATAGTTAGGATTCTTTTGTTCAATTTCACTTTTTTAAAATTTAGTATTCTTCTTATCATAATTTGATTTACAACATTTTATGATATTCTATTCAATTTATATGAATTAGGCTTAATTCACATAGAAATTAAAAATTATGATAAGATATATTGGTGAACCCACTTTTCATTCAAGCATTCCTTCCAAATTTTGGTCTTCATGTTTAGATAAATTCCTAAACATTCAACACTAAAATAATATTATATTGACCTTTTATGTGAATCTGACACTAAAATAAATTTATTTTAACCTCAAATATAATTGTCGATAATGAAATTATTTTATTTTAATATTAGATTTGATATCTAATATTGAAATAACTTTCTTTTGACATTTGATTTCATAATAATTTACTAATGTCCATAATTTTTGTAGTTTATAAAATTTATTTTCTATTAATATCATTTGTAAAAAAATATATGGCTTTATTGGATGAGTAATACTTGTTTTAAACATTGGTAGTTTGCATTATAAGTTGTGTTTATCTAATCAAGAGCATTATTCACACTCCAATATTAAAATGAATAAAATCACATGTTAGAACACATACACTATTAATGTAATAATTTTTAAAATCAAACATGACATATGAATCTGAGTGATTGTAAATTCAAGATGCTATAATTTTCACTTTTCACCCTCTTGATGCACTTATTATAACCCCATTTAAGGAGTAAATAACCATGAATTTGGTTATGATAATAGCAATATATTTTATCCCAATGAAAGCATTCAGTCACTTCCTTGCTAACCATGTAGAGGAAATTGACTCTTTGCTATTTGTACCTACACAAGAATAAGAAAACATGATCATGATAGTACATCAAAATAATCAAATGATTCTACTAATAAACCTATTTTAAATACTACCATAGGTGTTTCTACTATTACTATTTATATCGTTATTACATATACACCTTTAGGCTTGGAGACTACACAAATATTCAAATTTATATATATGCCTATTCCTAACCAAATGACAAATACAAGTCCTTTGATATCTATACATACTACATCATGTACCTTTCTTATTACACAATTCATTATGCAAACTATTACAAAATTTCATGCTAAGATGTTATAGTTAGAGCAAGGTATACATAAATATATATAATCATTAGATTCTCAAACCTTGATTCATTATTTTTTAACACCTGATATTTAATCATATCCTTTAACTACAAGTTATATACCTCCTAATATTATAGTATATTAGAATAATGGAGATCCAAAGTAACATCTCATATCTTTTCATGCAGCATGTTTTGATTATGGTTTTAATGATAAGCTCATAAGAAAATTGCTTCCAAGAAGATTAAAAGATTACACCTTGAGTGGGTTTTATGATCTACCTATTCAATCAATCAAAACATTCAATCAACTAGTAGATCGATTTATTAATCATTTTTATATTAACATTGATGAAAAAAATTCTTATGCATAAATTTATAAGCTTAAGAAAGGAACTAATGAGCCTACTAGTGATTACATAGTTTAGTATAATACCATGCTTGCCAAAATGACTAAC
This sequence comes from Torreya grandis, assembly GCA_037957365.1. Taxonomy (NCBI): domain Eukaryota; kingdom Viridiplantae; phylum Streptophyta; class Pinopsida; order Cupressales; family Taxaceae; genus Torreya; species Torreya grandis. The sequence continues at coordinate 1,554,634 of JARHVA010001444.1, forward strand.
ACATTAGTAAATAATGGATTACAATATATTTAAAAAAAATAATCACCTTTGCATGATTTAATCATTTTTAATAAATTCATATCATTTTAATAAATTTGTCACAAAATAAGGAAAAGAGAACTCAAGCTTATTCCATTTAAAAAGATCAACTATGCACTTGCATCAACTTAAACTTCCAAAATAGAGTTTAAAAAAAAAACCATTTTACAAATATAATCTAATAAATACTAAAGATGATGAAAATATCATGGTCAATGCTATTTCTCAACCTTATAACAATATTTTTATCAAATCAACCAAGGAGGAAATTTTATATATAACCACAACTACCTCATAAATTTCAACAAAAGTTATTTGAATGCCAAATTATTACTCTACCTTCATCATTTGAGTTTGACACTAGTAAACCTCAAGTTAAATATTTTGATAACAATGAATCTTGTGATTACCATAGATGCAATGGTTTTTTAATGAACACATTTTAAATCTCAATCACATTATTCAGGTTCTTATTCATAACAGTGTTATTTAAATAGGTAATACAACAAAGGAAACTAAGCTCAAGTGAATGAAAATGCTAAGTTTGATATTTTTAGTTAGTCATTTATAAATCATAATACAAGTAAGGAAAATTTAGATTTGAATCAAAATTATGATTTTTATCCACCACCTAAATCATATGATCATCCATTAGATGGAATTATTGGTAAAATCATTCAAACTAATTCAACATGTCCTATGATTATCTTTTATGATAGTGAGATACTGGACGATGATTATGATTTTCATGCTTTGTGTATATGATCTTCTATTGATCAATAACATATTCATAGTGCACTAATTTATAATTGATAAAATTATCATGCATGCATAATGACATTACTTCATTCTTTCTGTTACACACAATATGGCATATAAATAACATCTAAAGTTTTCAATACATTTAATGGGAAACAAAAAATCACTTTGTGACACATTGTGTTGCCTCTTTAGGTAGGACCTACTATACTATATTAAAATTTTCTAGTTTTATCACAAAATTAGGTCTTCAATATGATATTTGGATGTCATTGGTTTCAAAAAATACATGTTGAACCATATAATATATATAGATTCCTAAATTACATTAATTGCAATCAAGTTATTATAATTTAAGGAATCATATACAAGTACCCTCTATAATATATGGAACCTCCTCCACCACATCCAAAAAAAAATTTTATTGATACACTTGTACAAGAACACAACACATTTTTAGTGGTTTTATTTAGGGAAAATGTTTATATTAATTGATTTATAAATAGGGGTAAACTTCTCAAAACCAAACAATGCAAAAGAATCTTATCATATAAAGGTTTCTAGTTCCTAAAAAGCACCATCCTATATAATACACTATAAATTAGTGATTCATATAGATTAACATGCTCCTCAAAATGAAATAAAAATTATAAAAATCTTTAACTAATCCTTAATCGACTGCACAACATTATACATGCCCTAGAGCTACTCTTTCTATAAAAGATTACATAAGTAGTGATCTAGATGGTTATTCAATAGAATACGGTGCATTATCTGATGCTAATTAATGAAAAAAAAATATTATTAAAATTAAATATTTATAACACTTATTAAATATTCTAATCAATCTCATACCAATGGGGTCATTGGTTAGCATGGTGCAGTTTCAAATATTCTAAAATCTATAAAATATTCAAAAACTAAAAATCTTATTGTACATAGCTTATTGACTATTACATCCTATTATTCTATTGGTTTCACATGTAATTGATTTAATAAATTATTATAATCCCTTATATCTTAATAAAATTTTGGTATCTTAGATATTAGTTTTTACTTTCTAGATTTGAACAGTCCATAACAATCACCTAATTTTCCATATTTAGCCATTTATCTCTATGTTTTCATAGTTTTCAATGATAATTTATTTTTATCTCAATGTAATAATAAAAAAATAAGGGTTAGGAATGTTTCACACTACTGACCTTAATTTGTCAAACTTTTCTTGTTTAAAAATTCAACCATAAATCAAAATTTGAGAACATGAAGCCTTAATATTAGCAATTTTAAGATATTTCATCAATTTTTAATATGAAAACCATTAATTATTCATGATAGATATTTGTTTTCATAAGATAAATTTATGTATATTAATTATGTATAATTCCTCTCTGACATCATTAATTGATTCTCTATCCAACTGATCACTTGCAATAGGTGGTTTGTCATTCACATTTCCATGTCTAGCTCTAACTTTCAACTCTATCCTTGATCTAAGGTATCATTTTTTTTATATTATTTGAATGGATTATGATACTAAGGTTTTTATATGTTAATATATCCTCCCTTGTAAACTTCACATTCTATTATCTCCTCATACCATTCTTCTTCCCAAACTAGCTCTTACTCCTTCACTAGGTGACTTAGCCTTGGTCTCAATTGTCCACTTTTGTTATGGGATTCAAGAGTTCCATTTACTATCAATAATTATCTTGTAAAATATTTTCATACCTATTTAAATACCCTTAAACCACTCAAATGACTCAAAGTCTCAATCAACTCCTTTTGGCATAATGGTTCTCTAAGGCTTATATAGATTAGTAGCCATTTTAGGAGGTTTTCAATTGATTACACCAGTCTAGGATCTTATCCTAAGAAAAACACACATTTTTTAGGCATATATTATCCCTTATTATATTATTTTAAATTTTCATGCATTTATCCTCCATCCAACTAGCACTTCTTTTGTTAAATAACCCCTATTTTAGGCCTAATTAGGCCTATTCTAAAACCTCAGTGTCAAATCCATACTTGTACTATCCCTTTCAAAATAAAAATTATTTAATATATTATATAGTATAAAAACATTAAATATTAAAAAAATTAATCCAATTTGTATGGTGGAAACTATTTTAATTCACCAAACCCTAAATCTAGGGTTTACTTATTTTTAGATAGGCTAAGTCCCTTCAAAATTCAATATATTGGGTTACAAAGTACATAAAATGTCAAAATAAATTTAATAATTTATTTATTATTTCCCTTAAACCTTTAAAATAATTTATAATATTTATCCCATCATTCACTTGCTCAAAACAATAAATAGACAAGGTTTCTACATGTTCTATTTGACTGTGTAAGGTCTAGAGGTGAAAAAGCCTCACCTTATTTTTGATTACAGATGACTCCTTACATCCCAATAACTTAAAAATATTTTTACACCTTCATGATACCCTTCCAAATTATCTATTCACTCGTACATTCTTTTTTAAGTCTATAATACTCAAGAGACAAAAATCTTTGTGTATCTTTGTGTGACTATAACAGGGTTACAAGCACTATTTCCTATCCTAGAAGTGTATACATTCAATAATGTTAAATTAATACCTCAAAAAATACTACCAAATCTTAAATACACCTCTTATTCAATCTACATATACTCTTTTTGGAATTGTCTATCCCCTTTTGAACTAAACTGAGCAGAGAAACAGGGTTATCTTTACAGGACTAAGACACTGTTAATCAATCAACAATTGTATATAAATTAGGGAATGAATTAAGTAATTTTATATCTCTTATATAAAATTATCCAAGCCTCATTAAGTACAATAAATCTCTATTTATTTGAATTCCTTAAAAGATCAATGTTCTTATACTAGAAAGTAATAATGCAATTAAGAACTAGGGTCTGTATACTGTCAACTACCACTCTAGGTTTTCTTTATCTTTATGTATCATCATAAGTTATTATTAATAGGTTAATCACATCAAAAACTTGATAGTGCTATGTTTATTTATCTCTCCCAATGAAGGTCCATACCAATATTTTCCATAAAAGGGAGGGTATGGAGTATATAATAGGGTTTCTTTGACAATAAGGACTAACTTCTTATTTCACTGAGTATCTCTATAATGTCACCTTATATTAAAACTTTTACCATCCCTATATATATATATATTTACCTTTAGAATATTAGTTCCACGTACTAGCTTTATATCTCAAGAAACATCTAACTACTCTCCATATCTTAGCAATGATATAACACATACAACATCTTAAACAAGGGATTCACACTAAGATCCTATTTTGTATGGGGATTCAACATTATCTATAGGTCTATGTCATTTCAACATACAAAGAGACATATGTCATAGGGAATAATATATTGTTAACTCAAAGATTTAATTAGCTTTTCTTTATGAATGTGACTTGCAACCATTCTTTGCAAGTCAACATCTATTAACTAACAACCTACAACCTTATGAGATATTATCAATATTATGACCTCAAATATCTCATAAAGACAAAAAAAAATTCATTGTAATCTAATGCTTGTTCTAGAATGCAAACATACAATTTTCATTTCTTTCCATTTTCATTGAAAGGTCAACATTATGACAAAACTAGTCTATTTTAGACTCTTTCACTTTTATTGAGGAGTTTAATAGAGTTTTCATCATTCTCAAACTCTCCTCTCTTATTTTAGAGAACACACTACTCTTACACCAACATCTCTTCTTGAACACAATTACTCCTCCTCTTCTTTCAATGGAGGTTCTTGGTTAGTTACCAAAACTACTTCTTGGGTTGGTCAACCCAACTCATGAGTGAGGTTATAAAACAAATATATGATTCTCAACTTGACAACTTAGAACTTTAGGACTCCCATCACCCTATATATGGATTTATTGACCCTATTTAACTCACATTGATCACCTAACCACCCATATACATGCATTTTGTCTTTTTAGCCTCATAATAACATTTGAATTTTCAAATTACTATTTTGGAGGGAAAACCTCCAATTCAAATTATTTTCCATATTATGGCTTCTTAATACCTCTAATACATTCATTATACCTTTTATAATGTATTACAACCTTGACCACTATATTTTTGACTAGATTTAACCCTTTATAGATTGAAACACACAAATGAGGTTTTCTTGCCTTAATGTTCCTACATCATACTCCTGAAGAGGGAGAAAACATGAACCTAGATCTTCCTTTCTACCTTCCAATTCTTCTTGATATGGTCATTAATTATTTATTTACTATTATTCATCCTCACTTTCTCCATTTTTCTTGTCAAACTCTTGTTCTTCTTTCTTGTGCCTTTGTCTAGTCTTTGCCTCCATGCATCTTCTAACTCCATGAAGTATTACAATTGATGTATATCTTTTTTTGATATATATTATATCTTTTATAAGTCATTTTTCTCAACATCACACTTATCTGCACTCAAATGGTTACTATTCTCCTTGCTTTTGCTTCTTTCTTGATCTTATCCTTTATTTTTATCTTGATTCTTTCTTGTCTAGTGGATTTTATTTCTTATTCATTATAAAATATTCATATTTTGGAAATAATGGCCTCTTATAAATCTTTACTTTCATCATTTATATATGACATTTTCCTTTCCTTCCTCTACTTCAAACTTTTTCACTTTTGGATGCCTTTTCCCATCACCTTGCTCACTTTGCAAGAGAAATTTCTTATTCCTCTCATCCTCTTCATAGTTCATCATTACCTAACCAATTATTGGTATTCCATATCCATTTTTTTCTAATATAAACTCATTTTTATCTTTCCCAAATTAATATATCACCTTATTGGCTTCTTTATGCTCCATTTGCTTACTTATTTACTTGCTGCTTTGCACAACTTCTTGTGCTCCTCTTTGTTGATCCTCCTTTGAGTTTTATTAGAGTTATTTATTAATATTTACATATTATAACTCATCTATTTTCAAATTATTTAATGGATTATATATGTCCTCTATCATCCTCATCTCCTCTTTCAACTTGAATGCATCAACCTCTTCATATGCTTCATCAAACTTTGGTGTATTTTGTTCTTCATTGTCTTGGCCAGTTTATTCTTTATTTTCTTCTTGGACTACTTGATTGGTGATATGAATATTAACATCCTCTTTATTTACATCATGATTCTCAAGCACTCTTTGAATTTCTTCTTTTTTATCTTTCCATGTTATACATTTATCCATCAATGTAATAGTTTCCAAGTACAAAAGATCTTCATTTTTAGAATCAAATTCAAACATGCCATCATATTACACACTTGAAAACACATCTTGAAAATTTTTATCTTATATTACACTTTCATTAACTTTTTTACATGGTTTTACCTTTGTCTCACTTGCTAATTTTGTATGCACCATCTCTTTTACTTGCTTTGTGTGCTTGTCAACTTGTTTAATCTTCTTGATTTCTTAGAGCATGCTTGAAACTTGATCTTATTTTATTCTTATCTTTATTTTATAAGCCCACTTGATTATTTATACCTTCTTCAACTACCATTTCAGTCTCATGCCTCATTCCTTGGTCATCTATCTTGCCAATATTATGTTCCTTGTCTTTCTACTTTGGTTTCCACATTTGTGCTTGCTTTCCACCTCTATCTTTTCTTTGTTTGACCTCTTGTTTGAGTTTGCTCTCCATATTCTCATCACTTTCTTTTTTGATCCATTTAGGCCTATATATCCATGATTTGGTTTCCTTTTTGGGGATGTAATCTATCATGATTTATTTCATCCTATATATCATCCTTACCTTCTTCATATATGAAATCAAATTCAACATTCAAACACTTATTTAACTCCATTGGAAAATACTGCAAACTTGTCTCTTCCTTGATGTCTTTTTGAATGACCTCCTTGTCTTATTGGGTAAACATCATGTTTTTTTGGTTCACCATATTATTAGTTTCAACTACTATGCATGATAATGAATTATATAACTCTTCTTTCTCTTCATTTTAATCTTGTAGAATGTTCTCAATCTTCAACATTTTGTCTTCTTCATGTATTTTTTTTTTGTCATATTATTTCCATTTGATGGGTAGTGTTCTTGGCCCATTATTAATTATCTTTGAGGCCTCATACTTGGAGTTAATCAACTTATTATTCATACCTGTAAACAAAAACTCAAAATCAATGTTATAATATAAAACTAAAGACCATATAGTCCCCTTGAATTCCTTGGCATGGACATTGTCCATCTTCTCTTCTTTTCTTCATCTCCATTCTTTTGTGCTCTCCTTGGCACTTCTTTATTTTTATTGTTATACTCAATGAGAACCCTATTCTAAACTTATCTATCTTGTTACTCACTTGGAAACATTCCTCTTATCTTGCCTCTTTAGTTTGCCTTCTCTATCTTCTTCTCTTTATTAAAGACACCTTTCTTGTACCTTCTTTTTCTCACTAGTGACTCTATGGGTCACTTTACTCTGTTATTCATACTCCAATCACTCCATTGGATTTATTATTATCTCATGAGATTCACCATGGGCTCTATCTTCTCAAATATTTTCCCAAACTCTTTTCTCATCTCTTTTAATTCTTTATGTATATCCATCTTCCCCATTTATCTTCACTTTCTTGGCCTATTTAGACCTCCTCTTAACAAATCCTTCAAGCTTGCCAATTAGACCTCTTGTGGGCCTTTCATATTATTGAGTATTATCTCTAGTATATCATTTTAAATTTTTTGACTCTCTTTTAGAGTCTCTTATCTTCCTCTTCTCTCTTAGAGCTTCAATGCTCTCTTTCTCTCTCTCTTTTCTAGTCTCTCCTTGACTAGATTTTTGTCCTTCTCAAAGGAATTTGGGGATAACTATATTCACTATATCAATATTATTATCCTATTTGTTGATCTAAATGGATTAGACCTACACTTTCTCTTCTCCCTCAACATCCTGCAAAGTTATCCCTCATACACAACTCATAATACTATGCATGATTCTCAAATCAACAAAGTATAAAGCAATAAAAAAAATTATACCCAAGCATACCTAACCTACATATGATACCAAATGATGTAGAATAATTAGGGATAAGACATATGTGTCATCATCAACTGATTATTTATCCAACTAATCACTTGCAATAGGTTGTTTATCATTCACATTTGCATGTCTAACTCTTACTTTCAACTCTATCCTTGATCTAAGGTATCCTTTTTGTTATATTAATTGAATGGATTATTATCATAAGGTGTTTTATATGTTAATATATCATTCCATATACAATTCACATTTTATTATCTCCTCATACCATTCTCCTTCCCAAACTATCTCTTATTCCTTCACTAGGTGACTTAGCCTTGGTCTCAATTGTCCACTTTTGTTATAGGATTCAAGAGGACCATATCTTGTCAATAATTATCTTGTAAAATATTTTTATGCCTATTTAAATCCATTTTAACCACCAAATGACTCAAACTCTCAATCAACTATCTTTGGCATAATGGTTCTCTAAGGCTTATATAGATTAATAGCCTTTTCTGGAGGTTTTCAATTGCTTACAATAGTATAGGATATTATCCCAAGAATAAAACACAATTTTGGGCCTATATTATCCCTTATTATATTTTTTTAAATTTTCATGCCTTGATTCTCCCTCCAACTAGCACTTCCTTTGTTAAATAGCCCCCTTTTTAGGCCTAATTAGGCATATTCAAAGACCTCAGTATCCAATCCAAACTTGTACAATCCGTATCACCCTAAAAATTCTTTACTATGTTAAATAATCTCAAAACATACAATATTCCAATTTTTTTTTCTAATTTGGACAATGGAAACTATTTTAATTCACCAAACTCTAAATTTAGGGTTTACTTGTTTCTAGACAGGCCGAGCCCCTTAAAAATTCAATATCTTGGGTTAAAAATCACATAAAAGGTTAAAATAAATTTCATAAGTTTTTTATTAGTTACCTTTAACCTTTATAATCATTTATAATCTTTATTCCATAATTCACTCACTCAAAACGACAAATAAATAGGGTTTCTGCCTATTCTATTTGACTGTGTAAGATCTACAGGTGAAAAAACCTCACCTTGTTTTTTATTAAAGATCTCTCATTACATAAAAATAACTTTATAGGGTCTATCCACATTAATGAAACAATTAAAAATTGTTTATTCACTCCTACATTCTTGTTTGAGTCTATAATACTCAAGAGATAAAAATATGTGTATCTTTATGTGACTATAACAAGGTTATAAGCCTTGTTTCCTACCCCATAAGCATATAGATTAAATAATGGTTAATTAATACCTAAAAAATAATAAAAAATCTCAAATAAACCTCTTAATAAATCTACATACACTCACTTTGGAATCTTTTATCCCTTTTTAAACTAAATTGAGCAGAGAAACTAGGTTATCTTTATAAGACTGAGACACTATTAATCAATCAAAAACTATATATCAATTAGGGAAGGAATTAAATAATTTTCTATCTCATCTATAAACATATCCAAGCCTCATTTAATACAATAAATATATATTTATTTCAAATCCTTCAAAGATCAAAATTCTCAGATTAGAGAGCAATAATGCAATTAAGAACTAGGGCCTGTATACTATCAACTACCACTCTGGATTTTATTTATCTTTATGGATAATCATAAATTTTTATTCATGGGCTAACCAAATCAAAAAATTGATATCAAAACATTTTTTTATCTCTCCTAATGTAGGTCCACACCAACATTTTCCATAATAGGGAGGGTATGGAGTATGTAATAGGGTTTATTTGATAACAGGGACTAACTACTTATTTGACAGAGTATCTATATAATGTCACCTTATATTCCAAAATTTACCATCCTTATATATATACTTACATTTATAATATAATTTCCATGTACTAAATTTATATCTCAAGAAACATCTAACTGCTCTCTACATCTTATTAGGCATACAATATCTTAAACAAGGGATTCACAATGAGATCCTCTTTTGTATGGGGATTCACATGGAAGAAATATTGTTAACTCAAATATTCAATTACCTTTTCTTTATGACTATGACATACAACCATTCTTTGCATGTCACCATTTATCAACTAATAGCTTGCAACCTTATAAGGTATTATCAAGATTAGGACCTCAAAGATCTCATAAATATGACATAATGTTCATGGTAATCCAATGATTGTTCTCTAATTCAAACACATATTTTTCCTTTCTTTTCATATTCTTTTAAAGGTCAACATCATTACAAAATTGGTCTATTTTAGACTCTTTCACTTTCATTGAGGAGTTTCATACAATTATTGTCATTTTTAGACTCTCCTCCCTTATTTTAGAGCACACACTAATCCTAATACAACCTCTCTTCTCCAACACAATGACTCATCTTATTTTTTCAATGAAGGTTCTTGGTTAGCTACAAAAATTATTTCTTGGGTTGGTCAACCCAACTCATGGGTGAGGTTATAAAATAAATGTATGATTCTCAACTTGACAACTTAGACCTTTAGGACTCCCATGACCCTATATATGACTTTATTGACCCTATTTAACTCACATTCATCACCTAACCACCCCTATACATTCATTTTGTCTTTTTAGCCTCTTAATAAAATTTGAATTTTCAAAATACTTTTTTGGAGGGAAAACCTAAAATTCAAATTATATTCCATCTCATGGCTTATTAAGACCTCTAGGACATTCATTAGACCTCTTATCATGTATTAAAACCTTGAGCAATATCTTTTTTACTAGATTTTAATCTTTATAGATTAAAACACATAAATGAGTTTTTCTTGCCTTGATTCTCCTACATCATAAATTTATCATATATACTACATAATTAGATAAGTCTACATGTGATTAAATTAGGATGTAAAATATTTCCTATGTATACTGATTACATTCCTACTTTTATTCAAATATAAACACAACTACGCTAGGGGCATATTTCCTATACATGGCCGTGATTTCATTTGTATCACAAATTTCACATTAACACATGTTTCAGATTGCTTAATTATCTTTCCATTTATTCTAATTTCAAATCCTTGGTTATCAATAGTTTATTTTCTTTCTAGTTTAAATTTTTTAAAAGTAGAAACAAATTCAAATATTGCTAAAATTTAGAAAACATTAAAAATATTCAAAAAAATCCAAAATCAGGACTTAAGCATGAGTAGACATCTAGTCTACATAATTTTCATATGTAATTAATCTCATGAATACTAAATAACATTTTAATTTTATATCATACTTTGATTTCATTGGTATTCATGAGTGTTCTTTAGGACTTACATATTTCACATGGACTAAGATGTTAGAATTGCCTATACCTAGTAGCCATGGTAAACTTGGAGCATCTTATCCACACATTACAATATTTATAGGTTTTATTATTCTAAAAATATTATATTATCTATGAATTTTATATTTTTAATCTCTATAATATTTACAAATGTCTTTCTAACATCTCTATCTGTCATTGTGTATATGGATATTCTATTTTTTAGGATATGATCAAATTACATAGTTTAGAATGCATTTATGGTTTTGTGTTCCATTGATGTAATTTTTTGTGTATAGTAGAGTATATGATTCTAGTCTATTATGTATGGCCCTTGGCCCTTGCATGGAATTTATTGAAAATATTTATGAGATCTTGTTTGGTAAGTATGAAATTCTAGCATGTCCCTTGCTTATGGCATTTTAACATTTCCTTTATATGAGGCTAATGGATTAATTGTATGGCATTACAGATTTTATAGTTTCATTCATGTTGATATTTATAACTTTAATGAGTTTTATGATCCATATCATGAACTAAATAATCCACATGATACTAACTCTACATTATTTTACTATGAGTTTTATTGATAACTTTCTATGGGAATTGCCTTATTGTTTGAATACATAATTCAAATGATACAAATATTAATATTTTGGCATAATTTTTAAAATATCATGCTACATTATTCAATTATTACATCTTATTATGCATGTTTCAATTAAATTTTATTTTGAGATGAGTAATTTTCATAATCAATTTCCTCACCTCAAGGGGGGGTCAATAGTATTTTCATACTTGAGATATGTTTCCTCGAAATCAAAAACTAAGTTTGGTACATAATACAATTTCAAATATTTCAAAATAGTTCAAAATTCAATCATTTCCATAGATAATGGGGGCATATTCCACCCATATGCACTCAAAATACATGAATAAAGTACAAATGCATATAATTTTTGGTGCATGATACATGTTCATACACAAGTTTCAAACATAATTTACCAGTTTGCATCTACATATAGTTGTATATTAAATATTTTCAATGTCATCATGATACAACTTAATTCATATTATGTTATTTTTAAAAATTCATGTGGCATGATATAGAGTCATTCCATGATTTTCAAATACTAATTAATATCTATGGATATGGTAGGAGTATAGATGTTATCAATTCTCTTTTTATCATGAATTTAAGAACAAAGTTTTAATTGAGTCTAAAAGTCATCTACAATGGTTGATTAAACTAAAGTTCATAATACATAACTTAGAGGTCCAATTCCCTATAGCATTATGTCTATAAATCCATTATGGATTTGTAATTATTTCATGTCTTGGGGTTAAAAATACCAAAAAAATAAATTGTGTTTTATGAATCACTAAATGTTTTTTATTTTATATAAAAGCTCAATTAAATTTGTGGGTTAATCACCCTTAATTTATCCATTGGTGAAGCTAAGGAACTAACCTTTCCAAGTTCTTCATAGCAAGAACCAACTCTTCAATGCTTCAAGGTTCCATCATCTCTAAGAAAGTTCATCAAGAATAATATTGGTTTCACACATACATGTTTACTCACTAATTTCAATACTTTCAATTTTTAGTTTCACATGTGAGCATTAACTATTGTACATCATTATGGTATTTTCCATTTAACACCTTGCATTATTTGGAGTTTCTCCCAAAAGGCAAAGTGTGTTTTACATACTCAAGTACTATTTCTATTTTACTCTAGTAATTTCATTTCTAGAATATTTGCGAGGGGGGGGGGTCGGATGTATTCACCGAAATATATGAAATAATATTTTATTTTATCTTTTTTTGTCATATTATAGTTTAGTTAACTTTTGTGCTTGAGCTAGACCTATTTAATACTAAGCATTTATGTGGACCTATTCATTTTATAAATTTATATTTGACACCTTAAAAATATTTTGTGTATGTATGATGTAACCCAATTTATTATTTTGATTAACACAAGGACCTTTCAGTTGTTAAACTAGTTCATGAATTCAACTTCTATATAATGTATATATTTATTTTAGAAAAATAGCATCAATGGACTCTATCCTTGTTCTAGCCCTTTTGAGACTTACATTAGCCATGCTAAAAATAAAATATTAAAAATATGTAAAAAAATTCTAATTGAAAAAATTCACATGTTTCCTTATAGGTAATATTGACTAGTTGGGTCAATAATGGCATTTTTGGCCCTATTCCACTTTAATTAACTTGTGTGCTTAATTTGTATCTATTTTACCACCTTACTTTATCCTAACAACTTGTATTGGCCTATATATTTTATAAATCACTAACTAACTCCTAAAAAAAAATTATAAATGATGAAAACAACACTAATCATCTATACAAACTTTAGAAATCCCTAAATTCACACATTTCCTTACAATACAAGATTGACCAGTTGGGTTAATAATTAAAATTGATCTTGACCCCTATGCATCTATCTTTACCTTTTCCCTTTTAATGGTCACTTTTCATATTTTATCCCTACCTTATAATTCATTCCATATGTTTATGATAGGTAGCATGTGGTTTTCCCCTTTTGGATTACTATAAAGGCACACTTAAGTCACCTATTCTATCAGTTGTCTATTTCATTACATAGGCATACTTACATTATTTTACATTTATCAAAGCCTCTCTATGCTTCCAAATTATATATATATATATATATATATATATATATATTTTTAAGTATTCCTTAGCTAAGACAAAGGCCTATTTAACTGGATGTAAAGTAAATAATGATAAAGTACTAAATCCATCTCTAGATGCATTCATATAGTCAAAGGAGTATAATTACATAAAACACTCTATGTGGGCTTGATTTCCCTCTTTGGAGTATTCGATACATAGGTAAGAAATAATCATTTTCTGAGTGATTGGGATTATTTCAACACATTACAATCCTCTCTTTTATATTTTCATGTTTTTTATCATTGGAAGCCCTATTAGGGTGTCAACCTTGGATAAGTTATTTGTATGTATTTTTCACAACTTTAAGGTTAACTATCTACATATATACCTAATTTAAGATGCCACAAATTATCATGGCCTATGTTCCTATTTTTTTTCAAAAACTAGTATAAAAAATTTTGTGTCAGTGATGGCAAAGTAATCTAGAAAAACTTGTAAAATATTTTATCTGGGATAATTCTGAGTGTCACGAGAGATTTCATAGAGTTGCCTAAAACATATACTACCAACCCAAGTAAGTTGGTGGCCTAGGTCTCTTAGACATTAAAATTAAAGGCCTTCCTCTTAGTGTTAAATGGATTGTTAGAGGTCTTTTTGGGGATGACTCCTAGAAGATTATTCTTTTCCATTATATTTATATGGGGTTTCCATGTGGTAGAAAGGTTCTCCAAGGTCTAGGACTTCACTCCATTCTTATTACCTAAATGGTAGTTGAAATTAAGGGTGTCTTTGTTGTTAAAATCCTATAGAAATCATGAGAGAAAATTAGGACTTGTCTTACATGGATAGGCAAGGGTTTCAAGAATGGCCTCTCCATTAATTCCTAGTCTCTCTGGTGGTCGCATTGATTAAATTTTCACATTGTTACCTTTGACTTAGTCCCTTGGGTTAAAGGGTTAAGGATTTTAAAAAAAGGTGTGAATTTTATAGATGATCTCTTTTCAAGGAGATTTGGTCCCAGCTCACTTGGTAAAAACTTTAGAATAAATTTAATTAAATAACTTCAATGCAAAAGCTATAGTAGAAATTTATGGTTCCCTTCTTGATTAACATTTGCACAAAATAGTGGTCAACTCCCTTATTCCTTGGTGTAATTATTCACATTAGACTATGGTCACCCCCTTCACTTGATATTATCCTTGGTTAGGTCATACTTTTCTATCCCCTCAGCATATTCTAACTAAAATGATCAACCTTAGATGGAATATCCATTCTAGACATGGGGTTTGGGACAAACACTTCAACACTATATGGACTCCTATCATTGAGCTCAAAAAATCTCATTTTTTATGGTGTCTCTTTTATCAAGGCTTACTTGTGGGTGACTAGATCCAAAATCTAAGAGTCTCAAACCCCATCTACCTAGCTTGTCAAAAACTAGAGACTTTTAAGCAACTTTTTTGGTTTTGCTCTCATGCACAATTTGCATGGTGTTAGATTCACTCCCTTTTTCAAACCTTATAACCTAAATTATTTACATGGAAAATGGCTCTCTTGGGGGACTCATCTTAGTTTCCTATAAAATAAAACATATTTTGGCATATATGTTGAGTTGATATTTTATTTCACATATGGAAACATATAAATTATGCTTGATTTAATCATGAAGAGTTGAAACATAGTTTTTATGTTACTAACAAAATTACTTTTTTATCTAATGTTACTCTTCAGATTTATAGAAAAATTGATAAAGTATACCTAGAGATTAACCACATCCAACATTTACTTTACCACTATGGAAATGTCATGTGCATGGTTAGCTATGAACCTCTTGAGCCTCCATAGTATCTTATGCCTCCTTGAGGATGAGGGTGCAGACCACATGAAAAACATTCCAAAACTAGACACAAGAGTCACTATCCTTATTGATCAACACCTTGTTAGTATTCCTCAAGATGTGGTGGTTTGATATGGCTCTTACATATTTGGAGGTGATGGTAGGGTTTGGGGCTCTCCTCCCCTAAATCATGATGCCTACATCAAGGGTTGGGGTCCTCCACCCCAAAGAAAATTTTTACGACTGGCTCTAAAAATATCTCTTGAAAGAAACTAAGATAAAGCATTATAATCTTAAAATACTAATGGTTTGGATCCCTTACATATAGATGAGGATCCTCCTACTCTGGGAGGATGAGGTAATAAGCCTCGAGACCCATTGCCTCCTCAATGTCCATGTTTAATGTGACTACTTAAAAGTCCTCTTTATTACTTTCTATTCCTTTCTCTTTCTACTTAGTTGTTAAACTATTCATGTAATTTTATTTATGTATGGTCATTTATTAACCACCTTTTGGACATTTATAGAGGTGTCTTTAAGCTCAGTGTGGTTATGCTCAAAGGGTGTGACTTCTCTACCCATTTTTTAATATGATTAGCATTAAACCATATCCTTGTTTGATTAATATATAGACACTCTCTTAAATGAAAAATAAAACTTAACCTGGTTGGATGATCCTATTCCTTTAATATTTGTATTCATATCTTTTGGTAACTTTAAAAATTATTCCTTGCCAACTTGTTTTAGCCTTTTTTCAATGTTACACAATTAGGTCTAAGACAAAAAAAATGTCATTTCAATCATAGTTAGGATTATTTTTTTAAATTTCACTTTTTTAAATTTGATATTATACTTTAAGTCTACTTATAATTTTATTTATAACATTATATTCTATTTATCTAAAGTAGGTTTGATTCACCTAATATTTCAAAATTATGATAATATAGTAATTATTATTTTTTGTAACCTAGGGGATGTATGAATCCATCGTTCAAGTGAAAATATTTGCCTAAACAGTGTTGTGTTTTTTATGAGAGTAACTATTTATGTTGATACCATGTGGATTAGAGGTATTCCATGTGATCATCAATAAAAATGATATTTATTCTATCTATATTTCTCTTTCTTCTTGAAAAAAGAGGCATCCACTAAGAAGTTATGTGAGGGTCACCTATTAACATTAAGTTCAATAAGGATAAGTGAATATGAGGATATCATATACTAGAATGAATCAAAGCCACATTTTTCCTACTTCATGGATACCTAATTTTAATGTATGCACACAAATAATACATGCTAAACTATACACTCAACTTCCTAAGGTCAAACTAAGACAACTAATGTAATGGATGGATGATGGGTGGAACTACATATTAAGATGTTTATTGGGTGGAATGGGATTTGTAATGATTATAGGAAAGGGGTGATTATGATGGAAATAAAATAGCTATATCACATCATGTTTCTGATTAATAATGTCTATTTGGGTAGAAATAAAACCCAAGGTCCTTTTGTACCTGTGATGATGATGAGGCCAAGCTCCTAATCAATAATATGAACATCAAGGTAGGTGTGGCTTAGTTGAATGAATCAGTGAATATAGTCTACTCTATCAAGATATATATGAATTATTGATATAATACACAAATGTGAATGATATATGATGAGGCTAGACCCAAGGAGAAGAAAGAGGATGGAAATGAGAATCTAGGCCTAGATCATGTTATACTGATGACCTAGGTTCTAAAGGAGGACGATGATTGATCTATCGTGGATTTTATTTTATTCTCAAGGGTAGTGAGAGAATTAAAATGATATGGATAACATGCATGAAATGAAATACCTCAATTCTAAGCTCAACATTGATATATAATTAGGTGTTGATAGTTAAACCTAATCTCTAGCTCTAGGCAAAAGTCCTACTCTATGGAGGTGTTGATAGTTAAACCTAATCTCTAGCTCTAGGAAAAAGTATAAGAGTAAGATATTTTTATGTAGCTGGTATGTGTTTAAACTTAATTTTATATTAGAATTAAGGTTTTAAGAATGTTCATGCTAGTTGGTATAAGGCTTTGGTTGTAGTTTTGTTTTTGGTTTTAGGCAATGTTTAGACTAAAAATAAAGCTAATTACTTGTTGAAAGTAAATGACTAAAAATAAATAAAAAATGAAAAGTTGGATATAAATGAAAAAATTATTCTTTTTGGTGTTTTTATTTCATTTTTCAATGTATGTAATAATAAAATACCAAATATAGGATGATTTCTATATTTTTTGAGTGTAAACTAAATGAAATTATTTTCATGTGTTTTCAGTTTGAAAAATAAATGAATATAGTATGTAATATATTTTTTAATAAAATGGGAAGAAATTACAAGGAAGAAAAGGAAAAGTTCATTCTTTAAGGGGAGGTTCTTCATCCATTATAGAATGTGTTTAATTTTTGAGATATTTCCTTCTCTGTTTAGAGATGTAGCAAAGCAGGTCATGCTCTATAACACTTTGTAAGGTAGGAATAATGTTTTACATTGGTCTTATTTTAATTTTTTGAATTACTTGAGGTATAATGTTTCTTTGAGTTTGTTTTTTTATATATTACACTATCTTGAAAGTTCCATTATCGATGTCGAATGAGTAATAAGAGTGAACCATTACATCATGTTGTTATATTTATGATTTTAAAATATTTCATAGGGATGTTAAATATCCCCCTCTACGTCCCTCCCTCTAAGATAAAGAGTTTTGGTAGAAGTGATTTTTTGAAATTGATTGGTAAAAATAATGAATAAAATAACCCTACTTTTGGAAAATAAGGTATTAAACAAATTGGTGTTACTTCAAGCCCCCAATTGGAGAATTATAAAGTGAAGCTGAGGATCTCTTCCAGCTAAAAGATTTAGCCTATAAATGAAAGGGTAAATCTAGTTGAAATGGGTACCTCTAAGGAAGATCCAATTTTCATACAAGAGGAAAAGGTGCTAGAAGTGTTGCATTTTTTGAAGATTTAAGCTTTTCATTCTAAGAAGAAAGAAAAAATTTAAATTGGTTTGAAAGCTTCAGAGGTCAATATGAAAGAGGATGATAATCTCACTCATAATTCCTTGATTCAATAAAAAGGGTTAAATGTAGAGTTTGATAGAGTGGCTAAGAACATTGCTGAGCAAAATAAATTTGATAGTATAAAGGAGGAACTATGTCTCAAAATACCTATGATTAGGTGATTTGTGCATGAGCTCACCACTTAGAAGGATCAGATGAAGTCACTTACTACTTTGATGTCCAAGCTAAATCATATGGATGAGCAAAAGGATTCGATAGCCTAGTTGAAGAGGTTGAGGGATATTGTTTTCAGAGCAAAATTTGTCAAAATATTTACCTAAACATGTTGATTCTTTGTTAAGCACCAAAATAAAGGTTCTCAATTCATTTTAAGTATTTAAAAAGGTCTAAAATAGATGTTTTAACAAATTTCAAGCTTGATCTTGTAATAAAAATGTTAGAGTGTATTTTAGCTTTGAAGCTAATTTGCAAATGAGTGAAACAAATTCTCAAAGTGAACTCTCTATTATGAAATCACAATTACATTATCAATCCCACTATTTTCTTTCAAAATCACAATTATAGACAACAAAATCATTGTTATGGGTTAGATTAGACAAAAAACATAATATCACTATTTTACCTATGAACTCACTACATAAATGAACAAAATCACTATTCCTAACAAGATTGCTAGCTAAGTTGGTGATATCACTACATAGGTTGACAATATCACCATTTGGGGACAAAATCACTAGTTCAAATGAAATCATCACCCAAAATAATGATATCGCTATCCATTTTGATTAAATCACTGCTTAATTTGATGAAATCACTGCTTAGTTTCATGAATTCACTAATGGAGTGCACAAAATCACTGTTTAGAAAAAAATAATTTTTTTTACACAAAATCGCTATTTTGTAACAATGATATCATTCTAGAGAGCAAAACTAAGGTTTTAGAAAACAAAAATGCTATTAGAAAAAATTGAAAATTAATTTAAAATTTCACTCTTTTAGCCCTCTAACTCTAAGATCCTGCATGGAAATAATTATTAGGTTTCTTGAGATATTTTTATAACCAAAATTTTGGAGTTGCATCCCACCAGGTGTGCCATTATATGAACTAGGAATTTGATTCAAAAGATAATGTTTAGTATTGTGTTAGTTCCAAAATGAAAATAAATGAAATAAACACACTAGCATAACATATCTAGGCCTAGTTATTAGGGAGAGCTTAGTAAAAAAAAATGCAAACATAACTAAAACATGAAATAAACCTTCTTTCACCTTCTTTGGATGCTCCAAAATGGTTTTTGTAGTGGCTTGCTCAGCTTTGTGCTCATGAAGTTTGCACCAATGGAAGCTTGGCTACCTTTATCTCTCCTTAGAACCTTATGTCTTTGGCTTGCCTTGGCTTGGCTCATTATTTGGGCATTATAACACTAATTTTCATGAATATTTGGAATTAATTCAGTATTATGAGTTTTTTATATGATATGATAGAATTAATCTTGCAAGGTCTCTTATTTATAGATTTTAAAAAATGGCTAGAATCAACATGTACCATCCATCTCAAGATTAATATGTGTGGCTAAGGATTAATCCAATTATGTAATAAAAATACATAAATAGGCTCATCAATATTTGGGATAGAGGGGAATTTAAGAGGCATGCAAGGCATTGATGAGGCATAAGGAGAGTTAACCTTGATATTTTATGCATTTATAACCTAAATATGTCTTCCCAAGAAATGATGTCACCTTGATGATGTAGATGTTCAATATTCATTTCTAAAAACAAGTATTTAACAAGTTTTAATGGAATTCTCAATTAGGATCTAATTTGGTTTAAGCATGTTTAGGAACTTTAATGCAAACCTTGGCTCTTTGTGCACAAATTACTCAAATTGGCTAAAATGTCTTGTTATTTTTGCCCAAAATTTGATTGGATTAGAATTAGAAGTCAATGTTAGATGTGTTGGATCCTTTATCTCATATGGATGTTGCCAACACAAAATAACAAAGCCACATGTCTCATGAAAAATATTTGATAGAAAAAAGCAATTAAGAACACCCAAGTGGAAAATTATCATTTTGACTTGAAATAATCTGATCAAAGTTAGATTTCCCATAAATTACATTACCCCATTTAGTGACACTCTAGCCAAAATCAGCCCTTGAATATGTTAGGTTCAAAATTTTTAATGTGCTTTAGTGTTTTTAGGCCAAATTGTGCATTTTGAAATTGGTCAAAATCCTAGTTGGAGGTTAACGGTGTCCAGATTTAGGTATCTAAAACTACAAGTATTTTTTAAACTGTTAGCTCTAAGTCTTATCAAGATTTACCAATTTCCATCTTTAGTTCTTAAGCTACTATTGAGATGGGTGGAGATAGGGACCATCTTGAATTGACTTCCTATTCATAACTTAGAAGCATGAAAAAGGTTTGGAATTATCTTCATAAAGGAGGCGTCATATAATTTATGCTAAGGGTAAATGAACATGACATAGGCTTGGAAAAATAATTCATGATGGTGTGGAATAAGAGGGTCATGGAGTTAAGAGGAGTAAAAATATTGGTAATAGAGGAGCTGATTGGAAAAGCAATAGAGATGTCATGTGAAGGGACAAATGAATATAAATACCAATAAAAAAAAATTAGCTTCTATAGAGGTTTTTATGAACTAACAAATCTATCAAGGTAAACAAAAATTGGTTTCCTCGCTCAAACATTTTGTACCAATGGCCCAAAGTTTAATTAAAAATAATGAAGTATCTAAATCTTTAATGTAAGTACATCCTAATATTTTCCCATCACTTTATCTTTTTAAATAATTTTTAGGGTTATAAAATTAGTCTTCCCTATTATCTCCCCAAATCCTTAGAGAGCACTATTCTCACACACCAAATCATTGAAGCTAATACTACCCTACACCAGGGCCTTATCTTATTATTGGTAAAGCATGATGAGACACATTAGGGTAGGTAGGTTCCATTGGAGGGGTCCTCTACTAAGGAGGACTCTAATTTGGAAGACCCTACCTCAAGGTTCCACCACCCAATAAGTAGTATTTCCCATGCTAGCCCTAATTCTAAAACCTCAACTAGAGGTCCTCCCCTAAAATCTTTGTTATTAAACCTAAACCACTCTTGTTGGATGAAGGAACCTCAAGGTATGTGGTGGGGAAAGGTAAGACCTCCCTAATAGAGGAGATCAAAACCAATAAAGAGTAAATGGAAAAGTTTAATAATAAGCTTCATGAGGTTGACATGTGTCTAGTTGGCCTTATATAGGATTGAAATTCCATTAACAAAGAGATTAATATAATTATCCTATCTTTCACTCATATATCTAAGGTGGAAATGACCCTCTTGAATTAACAAATTATGGATGTAGAGACATATTCCCCCAACATTCGCCTTATAATACCCACCAAGAAGACCTAAATGATGGAACATATGCATAAGAGACCTAGAATGATCTAGCCTTGGGGGGATACAAAAGGACCCAAAAAAATAACTATGGTTATAATTAAAAAGAGAAAACATGTCATAGAGGATAAGGTGACTGAGGATGTGAAGAAACATATGGAGGGATCCCCCCTCCTAAAATAGTTTACTATTTATTTTCCTATTATTTTTCCTTCTACATGGATAGTTAGTTGTTAGTTATATTACTATTTTTGTATTTCATCATGTGGGTCTGCTATATTATTATGCACTTTTTAACTATGGTTCCTAGTCCCTTATAAACTAAGTTATTTACCTTATCAAATAAAAATATTCATTCTATGAGACATGTAATGAATTAAAATCATCTATGGGGACAATTTTATTTGTAATCAAACATAGAGACCAATTTTTTTCCCTTGCATCTGTGATGCACCATCAGTACCAACACAAAATAAATTAATAGCTATAACATAATCATCCATCCCAGTTATATCCTTAAAATTACAAGTAATCAATCAATAAAGGCTTTTAGAATTAATTTTTTTGTCATTTTATGTATAACTAACAACTGAGGTTTCCTTCAATGTTTATGAAATGTATAAACATGAATGCAAGCCCATTATGTGTTATCAACTATTTTTACCTCGTCAATTTATAGTAAGATAAGCTATGCATTTTATATTTTCATTTGAAATATTCATTCTCATTCATGGTGAGACATTTTATCATTCACCAAGAACTGTTATCTGACCAATGGGATTGTTGAATGTGAAATGCATTATGTTGAAACAAAATCTTATAATGTAAAAATATGATATAGGTATATCTTATTTTATAATTTGATATACTATAGATAAATATATATTTTTGGAATGATAATTAGCTTCAATAATTTTCCTAACTGTGATGATATTTTTCTTCCTTTATCAATGAGATGTCATAAACATTTTTGATGATTTTCATAATATATTATGTACCTTGCATGCATTTTTTTGCATTTTTTTAATTATGTTTTATGGTTTTAACCGTATTTTTTTTCTAAGACATATTTTTACACAATGTTTATCAATTGTTTGCACCTTAATTTGCATGTTTTGGTTCTTTCCTTAGTTTCTAGCTGCATATTGTACATTTACATTTTATTGGAGTATTAATACCATTTTTTGGTTGTACTAGTTCAATGAATGGATATTTAGCTACCTAGTCAAACTTAAAATACATACCAATTATCCATTTAATTATCTTATTTGTCATATATTTATTAGTGTTGTATTTAACTAACATTTGTGTTTGATGAGTAAATAAATCATCTAATTTATTTATCCCACTATCAAGAATGTCCTCTAGTTTCATCTTCCTTTACACATAATTTTGAGTTGAATTATAAATCAAGTGATGACATGTCATTATCAAGAATATATTCAAATGGTGAGATGTTGTCAATAATTCATTCATCTAGAATACTATTATCTATGGGTTATACATTGAAGAGAGTTTACATTTGAATTATTATTGAACCTAAATATGAAACTCAAAATAAATAAAAATAAATTTCATCATTTAGTATAGTACTTATATTTGGTGTGGATGTTAGTTGCTTGGGGGACTTTTGTGGCTAGCTAAAATAAGTTAAGAGGGTTATTATTTTTGTTGATTGTCCCCACACCTTAATATAGATTTTAGATGTCATGTAATCAAATTTGATTATAATACAAATATATGGTAGATGATGGTGAACAACACATATTCAATCAAAAAATATTGACATGTGACACAGGTACTATCAGGTGACATATGCTAATGGAAAACACCAATGTTGAATGGACAAGGATGTTGTTCAATGACATAGATGTTGTTGAGTGATGTAAATAATAGTATTCACCATGGATGTTGACAGATGACATTGTTATGGTGAAAACTATGGTTGTAGATAACACTAAGACAAGTGGACTGATGTAATGTAGACATGCTTTAGAATTTCAATCATTAAAGTATTATATACTATATATAATCATGAATACACTTATATTCACTTTATACTTAATGGTGAAATATATTTATAAGTATGAAAATTATTTTAAATATTAGGTGAACTAATTTCCTTTATACTTAGTGGTGAAATATATTTATAAGTATGAAATTTATTTTAAATATTAGGCAAACTGACTCTAAAAACTAACTTGCATCTAGATAATTTAGGTGAATCCATGTTATTTACTACCTCCTAAAATTACCAAATGGCTTTTTTTTAAAGCTAAAATATTCATGGATTTATTAAAATTCACCACTAAAATTTACCTACCTCATCATTCTTACTTTTCTCTTCCTCATCTTTTTAGGATGCTTTTGCTACCTCTTTTTTATTTTTCTCTTTCATTTCCCTTCTCCTTTTTCTCCATAGCTTCTTCCTTTTTATCATTCTCTTCTTTTTCCTTTATTCCATCTCCTCATTATCCTTTTTCTTATTTTATTCTCTCTCATATTTATCCTTTTATACCCTACCATTTTTCTCCTTATCTTCCTTATCCTTTTCCTCCCTCAATTTTAATTTTTTATGTCGTTAATGCTTCATCTATGTTTTTTTTTTCAAGCGTGTCTTTTTGAGCCCTGTTATTAACCTCTATCTTTTATTTTTCCATAGCATCTTCTTCATCCTCAATTTATTTATCCCTTCTTTCATTGTTGTTTTTATAAATTCACTTTTTCTTATTTCTATGTAACCTCCTTTTCTTTCTTTTATTCTTCTTGTTGCTTATTTATTTCTTCCAAATATTTTACTTCTCCAGCTATTTATATGGATTATTTTTGTGTCCTCGATAGTATAATAGTCAAAGTGATTTATAAGGTTTTTTCTTCTTATTAAACTTATGTGTTCATCCATGCTTCTTCTATAATTGTAACCACACTTCTTTTACCATATCAGTATTTAAGATGTTGATAGGATATTGTTCCTTTCACTGATATGATTTTTTTATGTGGAGTTTTTACCTTTTACTTTTCTATTTTTACTACTTCTTGGGTATAAAATCCTCTATTTTAGTGTACGATGTGTTTTTTATTTTTATGAGTAGATAAAACCACTACCTTTGGGTACTATAAATGTTTCCCTTTTATATCCATGTGTCCCTTCCATTTGGTGTGTAACAAATTTTACACTTTTCCACTAACTTTTACTTACTTCCTCAAGTGTCAATTCTTGTTCTATGTATTCTTCCTCCTCCTCCTCTTCTTCTTCTTCTTATTTTTTGTTTTTTATTGGATGTTGTTTCATGAATTTCAACCAATAAATTTTTGATATTATATTGTATATCTTACAAGGTGGACATCCCTAGTGTTTTTTTAGAATGAGCTAATGATTTTGATGAGTTTTTTTTCTGCTATCTAAAAATTCATAACAAAGGGGTCAAATTATTTTTGAATGTGAAAGATATAGGAAGATGTATAGGAAGTAAATATTGGTGGAAAATTAAAATATATGTTATATTTGGTAACAATACCTGAGGAAATTCTATACCCTGCACTAAGGGTTTTTTATAACTTAAGCCTCGATCAAACAAGGTGGTAACTTGGAGTTCCATAGTCATGGGATCAACATGGTTTTTTATTCTCTCCGATGGTTTCATGTTATTTCCATTCTAATTTTATATCTATACTTGGGAGAGTATTTATTTAAAACATTATGAAATAGAGTAATAAATATCCATACCAAAAATCATTCTTACCTCTTTTGATCTTCTATTTGTTATCATTAAACTTATCTGAAAGGCCTTGGTAGAGGTTGAATTTGGTCCTCATTGACATCATATCAAATGCCATCATTTCAATCTTAGGGATCATGCAATATTTCCCTTTGCTAATGTATATTTTCCATGTTATTGCTTTGACCACATATCTATAGATGGCATTAAGAATGCTTGTTTATTTGATGCCATGTTTTCCTATAGTATTTTTTAAATAACTCGTAAGTACTGATACTTTTTATGTACTCTTATTTTCATACTTCATATTTCCATTTCTTTCATTCATCAGCCCAATTAATCTTTCAGTGTCTTGGAAAATAATTTGATAGCAATTATCCACAAAAAAATTCCATTATGAATGTGGTTGAGTATAATCTAAATATTGGTTTCTACTAGCAATAATTAAGGAAATATTGCCTAAACATCTATATTCATCTATGGCATGGATATTTCTTTAGAGTTCCACTCACAATTTTTTTGGCACATAATCCATGTATTTTGCTAGGTCTACCTCTATGTGGATGTGGTCAATTTTTACCAATTTTTTATGTATGAATTTGAAACTGTCTTTCAAATTTGCAACATTGTCTATTAATTTGGAAAATAGTCCTCTAGGTTCTAGTACTATTTATTTAGAGGTACATGTTTTGAATAAATGGATTGATAAGGTTACAATATTAACAACTTGTGGGGCATTCATTTATTTTTATCTCTTATTTATTGTAGATCACTTAGTCAATAATGGCACTAGAAAAAAGGTACAAATCTTTAATTTTCAAAAATATTTGTATGGGAAGAGTTATTGTCTAGATTTTGTCACATTTTTAGTGGTTTTGGGTTGACAAGGGAATGGAGTGATATCTCTTTCCATATTTCTTGTTGAACATGAATGTGTGTGTGTGTGTGTGTGTGTGTGTTTTGAGTCGGCCATTCATAATAGTTAGATGTGCCATAAAACTATCTTGTCCATCTATTCCACTATGATCATTTTGGGCATATTACTTCATCTTTTATATTTTCATTTTTATGAAATCAATTTTATTGGTGACCCACTTGGTATATCTAATACTTAGTTTTATTTTATTTTATTGCTTCTATGTTTGATATAATTTGGGTATCTAAATAGGGAGTTGTATCCAATCAACTTATCCATTTTATTAAGCATTTTCATTACTTTCCCTAACTCCAACTAACATCAAACTATGAATTCATAGTTTCATGTTTCATACTACACTAACATATAAATAAAGTATCTAATTATATTGAATGTATATAATCTTTATACATAATGAAAGTTAATAGACATGACACAAAAAAATTATATAGATTCATATTTTTTATATATTTCTCATTGGTATACTCAAATTATTTACATGTGATAGTTTATAACATACTGAGGTGGGAAAATATGCTACATGTGTGAGCTTGCTCTCGAAGGTTCATTTTGTATAATGGGGGCTTTATTGTAATTTTTCATCCTCTGCCAAAAGTCATAAATGTTGTTGAAATAAGAACAACATCAAAATATGAATTAATATTTTGATTTTCTAGACATAATAATGTGTAGAAAATGTATATAATTAGATTAGTTATCATATACTCTTAATCATATTTTAAGATAATTTACATAACGTAAAAAATAAATCAAATTATCTTAATTATTTTTTATTAATACAATGATATACTCCAATGTTAATTCCATTTTCATTTGTTAATTTTATGTGTGTATCTTTATAGGATTCCATGAGGTGGAATATATTCTATGTTAAATTCCTTTTTAGCAAAGTATGTCATACTACAAAGATAGGCTTCAGAGTTTTCTATAGTGTTTCTTGAATAAGCTTTCCAACATTATTCCTGGACATAAAATTTTGTCTCCTCCTCAAGACAACCCAAATTTGAAGAATACCACAAAATTGGTTAAGTACATGAACATTATAGAAATAATTGCTAATTTTATTAAAAATCTTGGTCTCAAAGGATTTACATTATGTGAGGTAACTAGTGGCTCATTTGGGGTTTCTATTCTAATTATATATTTTTTGAGTTAGTTCAATCATGTCATTAGGGGTGGGATGAGTTACAATGTTATTAAATGAGGTCTCCATTTATTTTGTAACATTATCCAATTTTACCATAAAATTTATTATCATGTCTCCTAATTATTCATTCTTAATTATTAGTTTTGCTCTTTGTTGTTGCTGATCCTAAAAATTTTCACCCAATTCCAAAATACCCACCCTTTATGTGTCATAGGATCTTTGGAAATATCATAATGAACTATGATCATACTAATCTGATATTACTATATGTAAAGAACCAACATGTTATTTGAATGTAGTGTGATGTTATTTATTATCCTATAGGGGATTAGTAATTTATTCAATTTTTTATTCTTTTATTACACTAGACTTTATGTTTTACATCTTATGTGGTGATAGTTTTATGTTATATCACATTTCACAAACTTTTGATGAAGTATTCAATGATTAGAAACTTTTGATTAGCCTCAAATTGTGGCCTATGTTTTTTCATCACCTATATGGCATCTTGTAGTGTTTCATATAGGATTGTGTATTTCAGCATCCAATCCTACCATGCATTCACGTATAATACATTTCCAAAATTATACTTTTGACTAGATATCAATTTGTGTAACTTTATATTAGTTCCTTGTGGCACTATTTTGTTAAGGATGGAAGAAGAATATATGGTGTTGATTTTATGATGGTTGGCCAAAATATATTTAATTTGAGTAAGGGAATATTGGGGGTTTAGAATTAGCATGTATGGAGTGGTGGTCAATTTTTTATTGGAAGTGGAAGGTGGAGTGGAAACTGGCTACTTGAGAAAAATGTTGGTTGTGGTATCTATAAAATTATGTTTGGCATAGATTATGTTGTGTATTATTTTTGTATGTTGTTTGTATACTTAAAAACATCCTCAACAACCTTATTCTTCTTATTTTCTTACTTTTTGGGTAGCTTCTTATACCACTTATTTATTTTTTAATTATTTTCCTTGGAGGGCAACATCGTTTGTCTCTTTTTTATTTCCCTATTATTTGGCTAAAATGGCAACATCTTTATCACCTTCTTATTATTTTTCCCTTCCTATGATTTCTGTTATTTCTCTATTTCTCTATTTTCTTCATTTGTTTATTCATCTTATTTCTCCTTTTCCTCTTTCTATTTTTTTTTCTTTCTTATTTTATTATTTTTATTGTTGTTATTTTTCCTTTTATTTTTTATTTCCTTTTTTTTTCAACTAATGCCTCAGATACTTTGTGTTTGGTCATGATATCTTTTTGAGCCTTATTTTCAGCCTTTTCCTTTTCTTTTATTGTGACCTCTTCTTTGTCTTTCTTTTATTTTTCCCTTTGTTTAGTCTTTACCTTTCTTAAGGATTGAATGGATTTTTTTGGTTTTTAACCAACATGATATCTAGAACATCATTTTTATTTATTCCTTCACACTCTATGGTTGATGATGTCACTATTGTGTTCTTTGTATTGAATACGTAAATTAAGGACTCCTCAAAGATTAGATATGAATGTTTGGGGAGGTATTTATCCCTTGTTCTCTTTTATTTTTATTTCTTTATGGGTGGCATGTCAATTGTTTATGGTGTGCGATGTGTTCTTTGTTTTCTTTTCTGAATAGACATGCCACCCATGGATCCACTATGTGTTTTTATGTATAAGGATATCATGCCCTTATTATGTACCTATGTGTCCTCTGGTAATATTATTTATTTCATGGCTTGAAAATGAAGCTATTTTTATTATTTTATTTTGTTATTTTGGTGCTCCTATTTTTTCTCATGGATTCATCTATGCCTTCATCCACTTATACTAGTTTTCTACTAGATGATGATCCCAACACTTTGTCCACTAATGCTTCTATAGTGGATTGCATGTTAGTTGGACAATACTTTCCAAAGACTCATAGAAAGGACTAGATGATGGGAAAAATTTGTTTTATTTCATTATATGAGACATCATACTATAGTGGGGGAATTTTTTTGGTATGTTGATCATATGACTAGATATATATGAAGTAAATAGTGGTAGCAAACTAAAAATATTTATGATATTTATCTAGTTTTTGTAGGGAAATATGATACCCTAAACTGAGGGTTTCTTATAAATTAGTTCCCCACATAATTATGGTGGTAACTTCTTTTTCTAAGTTCATAATATCTAGATGATTTTTTATTTATTCTCATGTGATCATTATTTTATCCCATTCTATTTTTTTGGTTTTACCTAGGAAGGTGTTTGTGTAGTACATATATAGTCAAAGTAACAAAGATCCATTATATAAATTATGCTTACCTCTCTTAGTATTTTGATGGTTGGCATTGAAGTTATCCAATATGGATTTGCAAAGTTTGGATTTGGTCTTTGTTGACATCATATGAAACCTAATAATTGTGCTCTTAGGACTCAACCATATTACCTATTGGTAAAGTATATTTTTCATGCTACTACTTTGATTGTGTATGTGTAGGTGGTATTAGGAATCATTAATAATTTGACCTTGCATTTTCCTATAGTATTTTTAAGATAATTAGAGGCTACTACTACATTTTATGAACCCTTATTTTCATAATTCATAATATAATTTACTTCATACATTAGCTTGATTATTCTTTCAATGACTTGGGTGGTATTGACATGAGACTAGTCAATGAATAAAATATCATTATGCACCTAAATGAGTAAAATTTTGATTATAGTATCTATTAGAATGAAGTGTAGAAATAATGCCTAGGAATTTATCTTCATCTTTGGAATAATTTTTATTTATGTTTCCAATCCCACATCTTTTGTTTTGGTATATCATGTATAAGTTACGCCTGGTTTACCTCCATTCTAGTATGGTCAATTTATGTCAGATGTGAATGAATGTATTTGAATGTGTCCTCTAGGTGAGAAAGATTGTTTGGTATCTTATAAAAGATCAATCCAAATATAGTTTTAAATCTTATATTATAACATTATTTAATTTTAGTAAGCCAAGTGTTTTTGTGTCCATAATGAGTGGTGTAGATATTTTTTCTTACAATGTGTTGTGATGTAGCTATCACAATACCACATTTAGTTAGTATACATTTTATAGAATTTTAATTCTTAGACATTTTTGAGGAATAAAAGTGAGGTTGGATCTATTTTTTTATATTTTTCCATAGTTTTAGGTGGTGACAAATATCTTATTATATTTATTGGTGAACATGCATCAACTATATTGTTGGCATGGGATTTTTTATTGATTGGACTAGTATTATAAATCACATTAGTTTTGATGACTTTTTATGTCAAATTAATGATATTATGTGTTTTATTTTACCATTTATATTTAACGCATTTGATTTATTAATGCCCCACATGGTAGTTTATGTTTTTATTTGATGTGATGTGATTGCTTATTTGTTTGAATCATCTATTTATCTATTAAGGGAGTTATAGATGGCAATCCTAATAATTTGTATTAAACATATGGAATCATAAGTTGTGTCATCCATTCTTGACTCACCTATCTTTTCTTTCTTTGCTTGATGGGATTTATAGGACCAAACACTACTATCCTTAGTTTTGAATTTTATATCCCTCAAGTAACTATTTATAATATTTCAACTTGAAGGTATTTTTTAATCCATTTTCATTCTCTTTAATTTATTTACTAGTTTGAGTATAATAACAAGCATTTATAATAATATAAATTTCACCTCATGACATACTAAAAATCTACACAGTGCAAAGTGATAGATAGAAATTGCATGACCATTAGATTATAACATTGTATTTAGACTTAGTAAAATATATATATATATATATATATATATATATATATATATATATATATATAATATCATTGAAGATATCATAATTTTTATTGATCTATATTATGTAACCATTTGGAGTTAGTAATAAATAATACTTCTGATATCTTGAATCCTTTTATTTAGTTGAATTATCTTATAATATGATTAAGAGGACATGATAACTAATCTAGCTTGATACTTTCTATACAAATTATCATGTCTATAACATTGAACTATGAACGCAAGTTCTGATATTATTTTCCTGTCAACACATGTTGATATGCCTAGGTCTTGAATCTCTAATTTATGGCAGGTCTATCTGTAAGGAATATATTTTTTCATATGTTTGATAATTGTATATCATCCTCTTATTGACTATTCTCATTTTTTATATTCTTTGGGATACCAAGAACCATTATTGATACCATGAAGAGTGTATGTAAATGTCTAATGCCATGATATGATTACATTATTTCACTACTTAATTTTATACTCAATTGTAAGGAGAATGGAATTCATTAGTAATAGGGTTTAATGGGTTTAGGCATGACTTAGGCACACAATGTCAAAGTTTAGTAGCTCAATATATGACTCAACTATGTGATTGATGTATAGGTATTTTAAAAAATGGGTACCTAAGTAATAACAATACATATGATAATCATGAAGAATTAGCTAAAGTACATAAAAAGGATATGTATATGGATGGATATATTCTCCATTTAATTCACTGCTAGAAATAATTACAATATTAATATCAAAATGGAAAAAGACTCATCTTATCTTCATGAAAATTATTATCTATTATGTTTAATGTGATGCCATGAAGAACTACAAATACCAAAAAGTATGTTTACATATGTCTCATGGTGTAATATGGCTTTAGTATTTTGTAGTTTACCTTTATACTTGATGACAAAGAATATAGAATTTATTATTGGTTGGGTTGAGTGAAACAATGCATGAATTAGCCATGCGATGCCAATGTTGATTAAATTTATATATTAATTATCCATGTGATTGATGGATATGTGTTTATAAATAATGGAGCCTAAGTAATAGTAGTACAACTATTGACCCATGAACCAGATCATCCAATGATAAACCCTTAAAAATATAAAACTAAATATTTTTCTCAAGAATAAGGATGCTAAATGAATTTTTGGTTAAGGTTGGGTTTATTGATAAAAAGGATTATATTATAATGAAGGATTAGAGGATCCCCTATGTGAAGCTAAAGACCTAAAAAACTAAAACTCCCACATAATTGTTTTTTTTAATATGTGATTAATTTATGTGTGCGATGGTGTGAGGTCAAATAAAATAGGAATGTACATGAATATATTATAAAAATATAGTCAATTATTTATTATTAAGTCAATATTATTATTTTCAAAAATATATGAATATAGCTAACTAATAATTAGGATGTCAATAATATTATATTTTTTATAATGGGAATATGCACATTCTACTCAAGAGTCTAATAATATAATAAATTATAATACCAATATGCCAATATTATAATATTATTATCGACTTATGTGAAATGGGAATGTGCCCATTCTACACAAGAGTATAAAAATATAGGCACATATAACAAAGGCCAAATATGGAAGCATGTAAAAATGAGGATATGGCTCGTTGAGGAAACCCCTCTAATGTGTGATATTAAAACTAATGACTTTTCCTAGTGATGGGATACCTTTGGAATCCATGATCATAGACAATATTGAAACCCTTTTCTCGTTAAATTTTTAAATGTTTGGTGTTCCATGAAGTCTATTCACTAGTTTCATCACCATGAAATATCTAAGAATAATTGGGCAATTACCAATTATTAGGAAGCCAATATTTTTATGTTTTGTCTAATGGGCATGTTACCATTCTACAAGAATATATTATAAATAAAATTATATAATATAATTTTACTTATGGAAACCAATATTCCTATTAGGAAGCCAATATTCTAATCTTTAATATAACTTAAGTGCCAATATTATTATGTAGTGATGAAGCATGTGATGAATCAATATATGTTATGGGTTAGTTTTAATAAATTATAATTTTATTACTATGCACATGTATTAATTTTTTATTAAAAAAAAAACAAGATAAATCATGAATATTAGTTAAAATAGATAACAACTCATTCTAACTAGACACGTGCACTAACAATCATCACTTCAACATGAAAATAAAGGAAAATATTTCATAAAAATATTTAAAACAACATGCCTTGTATTCTTCTAGACACTAGAAAATTGCACACTTGTAGTTTTTGATGATTAAAGACCTTGAGACTCCCCTAAAGACCCCCTAAATTTTATTAACCCCTAACAAACCCTTCTTAACCTAACCAAATCACTATTCTCCTATTCACATAATACTATTTGAAATTACTATTTAAAAATACTATTCACTATCACTATTTATTATGGGACCCACTATTACTATTCATGAAGACATGGAAAGTGACATGACATGTGATATGGTAAGTGACATGTAATGTGACATTTCAAGTGACATAGATGGTGATTTTGGAGGTGATATGGCAAGTGACATGGCTTAGAAATGAGATGGCTTGATGTAGGACATTATACCCCACTTGGGACCTTTTTTCGAGGTGCTTGATGACCTCATTTAAGCATCACAAGGGCCCACCCTTGAAATATTATGAATTTAACTTCAAAGGTCCATTATTCAACATTTATTTTACTTTCACACATGAAATTAACCTTCAAAATAAGATACCTACCTTGGGAAAGATAAAGGGCACCCCATTTTTGACTTATTAATCCAAATGGTACACTCACCACCCAAATGGGAATCCCCACCCACTTCATTTTGAATATTACATTCACCATATACAAAATGGTTCCATACTTATACTATTCCTATTTTGGCATGAATCTTCACAATATATGCTATAAATACCGTCCCCCACTCTCCTTCACCCAAGATTAACTTGGAAGTTAGTCTTTTCTTATTAACATCTTGTTGAAATGTTTCCTTAGAGGAGGTTATAATATTTGAATTCATCATCATCTTGGTGGAGAAAATATAAAAGTAACAAAACTCTGCCAAAATTGCCTCAAGCTCCATCAACAACAACATCTTCATCAGCCATCTTCATCAAGCATCAAGGTAACATTTGTTTGCTTTCCTGTATTTCATTTCTTTAATTTTTTGGCCTTCTTATTTCCTATACCTCACACCTTTACCCCATTTTCCTATTATATTTTAATCCCTTTAACTCCCTACTCTCTTATCCATTTACTTATTTCTCCATTAACCCTTTACCTCCTTCTTACCACCTTGACCATTTACCCCTTTTACCTCTTTGCCATCTTGACCTCTTGATCTCATAATCCCATTTTACCATTTATCTTCCCTTTCTTGACTATAATTTACCCATTTAAAATTTTACCAACTCAACCAAAACCTTATAATTTTCTTTTGATCCTAGTCATAAACCAATTTAAAACAACCATTTTGCCTTAACCAATCTTCAGCATTAAGATAACCAAACGAGCTACTTTATTTTGGTTAGCTTAGCAAAGCATTTAATTATCTTGTATTAAATTCAGTTGTTTTATATAATAATACATTTATTTTATCATCTCAACTAAATATTTAAATCAATTGGATTGATAGCCTCCTAAAAATCTTTCGCTTCTAGGATCTAATTCACGCTAGGCAATCCACCCATCTACTTGTCTAATAAACAAGTCTCTTTTAATGTTTTCTTATTTTTAAGTCATCCTCCCAAGACAAAGAGTATCTATCCACAATCAAATTGATCTAATGCATGAACTTTAATAGGTATTATTCTACACCCTTCATAACTATTTTCTTCTTTTCACACTTAGAAAAAAGTAGAAAATAGAGAGAAATATTTTGCCCAATGGGACCCCTTATGGGTTCGTAGTATTTTAGGAATATAGTTGAATTTATTGAAATTTAAATGATCTTGCATTTTTTTTAATTCTAAATTTTTAAAAAGAAAAAATTATTTTCTTTCTTCTTTTCCAAAAATCTAAAAAAAAAAATCATCCTAGGGATAGATTACATTTTACATCTTACATTTAAGTACATTTTAGTTATTCCTTGTTTACATGAAAAGACACCAAAATATTCTTTTGGGTTAAAATTGAATGCATTCATTGTATTTCCTACTTAATAGTTAGCTTACTTAGATAAATTAAATGCATTATGAATTAATCATACCACACATATGTTACACTACCAAACCACATGCACAACTTAAACATCAAAACTTATTTGAGACAAGGCCCATTGGGATTTCATCACCATTTAGATCACTTTACCCTAATCAATGATACCACTTAGATTTAATTACCAAGGGGAAATCCACTCCATTCTCTAGTGGAGTATAAACTCTAGACAAATGGTATCTATTGGCTAAGCACTTGCACTAGCTACAAGATCATGAAGTGGCTAGAGAAAGACTCGAGCAAATAAATCTTAGGATTAATTTTGCTTTTATTGTGTGATTTGTTTGCTTTGGGTTTTTATTTAATTGATCATTGTGTGAGGTTAGATCATCATTATCTATTTCCAAATTTATAATATGGTCTTAACTAGACAACAAGTGAAAAAACAAAACAACCCACCACTATCTTCTTCTTCATCCTCATCCATGGATTATACCTCAGACGTTGATATATCAACCCATGCTTCACCACACCATTATCCCCAACCTACGGTACCTTCAGAAATCCCTAAATTCAATTAAAATGTTGCCACCTTTTAGGATAAAAATTTAGTTACTTTAAAACACTATCTTAATTCCTTAGTCTACCATTCTTTGATAGCTTTGGTTCCTCTTGTTGTCCCCCAAAAAAATCACTCATTTTTGGGACAACATTTGAACTATTTTGGTCCTACAGACCAAAATTGTCTCTTCCCTTTTCAAAATTTGTCCTAAGCATTCAATTTCCTCATTTTTTAAGCTTCTAAAAAATCTATAGACTTTGTACGCTTGAATCTACAGACTCTGCAGGCTTGAATCTATGGACTCTATAGGAAGAGAAATCTATGGACTCTGTAGGAAAAGAAAATCTATGGAATCTACAGGCCAAGTCAATGGGCTTCACAGGTTGATTTCTACAGACTCTGTAAGAAAGAAGAAATATTTCAACACTTAGGTGATCTCAAATCTTGGTTTAAATCTTGGTTCAATGGTTGGTTCAAAGGAGTGGTTCAATGCAAAATTTCAAGAGAGCCTCCCGAAGGACAAGTGCCCTTGCGGAGGGCACTTGGTTGACAAAAGCATCCTTCAAAAGGGTCATTTTCAAGGAAGCTGCAAAGGTAAGTTCTTTTATAATTTTGTTTAAGGCAGTTGAAAGACAAAGGCATAATTCCTTTAGAATTTTTGTCTGAAGGAATTCCTTCAGATAAAAAAGTCTGAAGGAATTTGGAAAGGATGCAAACAAAACTCCCGCAAAGACCAAGGCAAGAAATGAATTCTTTTAGACTTTTGTCTAAAGGAATTCCTTTGGAAAAAAGTCTGAAGAAATTAGGGAAATTCTATGGGAGAAAAGCTTGAAATAATTTCTGAAGGCCAAAGACAAAGCCAGCTGAAACAATTCTTGCAGACTTTTTGTCCACGGGAAAATATCCATGGGAAAGTTTTGAAGGACTCCAAATACAAAAGGACCCCAAAGGTTAGGTGCCCTTGTGGGGGACCCTTTTCATCCAAATTAAAAGACACTTCCCCAAATTTGAATGGTCACCTTCCCTTCAAGAGGATGCAAAACAAAAAATCCGAAGGAAGTAAGTAGCAGAAAAGGCTGAATCAAGAGAAAGTCAAAGAAATCCCAAGGGGTGACGTGCCTGAAGACATCAAAGTTAAGAATGGTGAACTAGGCATTGGAAATTCAAACATAGTGATGGGTGTGTAAATATCAATTTCAAGGTTTGTAAAATAGCCATTGATTTTGAAAAGCCTTAAAAAAGAGACAAAGAACTTAGCGACCTGCCAAAAGAAAGAAGCCCGAAGGCCATCTGAAGATCACTCGAAGGGTAGATACCCTTGAGGGGGGGCTCTTCCCAACCCAAAGTGGACCATTTCTCAAGGCCCTAGAGGGTAGGTCACCTCTGAGAAAGATCAAATGATAAATATGAAGGAATTATCGAGGAAAGTGATGTGCCCATAGACGTCAAAGTTATGACAATGAAATAGCCGTTGATCCTTATAGTTTTAAATCTATGGACCCAAATGCATTCAAAGTCTTTAAGGCCAAGATTAGCAGGAAGAAACTAAGCATTAGAGCATCAAATTGAAGCTAGGACCCAATTCAATTAATCAAAAAAGGAGGAATGATGAGGAAGGACCAGAAACATTTGCACATCAGATATGTTTCTAGAAGTAGACCGCCAGGTGGATATTGAAAGATGCAAACTTTCAATAGCGTGACTTGTTTCTCTCCATTGAGGAAAGAAAATAGGTAGATGCCCCTAAATTATATCCTATCTTCTTAACAAAATTCAATGCAACATGATGTGTTACTATTCCCAAGTCCGAGGTTATATAAGGGACTCTCTTGTTAGTGTAAAAGGATCTCTCTCTGATAATCAGAAATGAAACTCTACCCAAATTGAAAGGCATTACTGAGACTTTGAGCTTAGATTGTTGATCATATTTTGT
This sequence comes from Torreya grandis, assembly GCA_037957365.1. Taxonomy (NCBI): domain Eukaryota; kingdom Viridiplantae; phylum Streptophyta; class Pinopsida; order Cupressales; family Taxaceae; genus Torreya; species Torreya grandis. Next base: position 1,592,948 of record JARHVA010001444.1, read on the forward strand.
TATTGGAATAAGAAAGCAAGTGAATTTTTAGACTTTGTGTTGTGATATATTTATTTTTGTGGAAACTGTTCTTATGTTCTTTTCCTTAATATATTTTGTGTTCCTTTAATTCAACAAGTAGAACTAGTGAAAGTAGTAAGGAAGGTGTCCTGAAGTCAACTGTGGAGAGAATTTGTGCCCCCATAATTGCCTTTAGTGTGTTTTCTTTTTGTTTCTATGTAAAGTACTTTGGGATGACTTTGTGCCCTCATTGTCCTTCATATCTCACTCTTGGGCAATTCAGGTGGAGACTTTGTGCTACATCTCAATTTACTAGTTACTATGTCCTTGGTTATATTTTGTAATTACTACCAAGAGTATTCTTATGGTTTGTTGAATAGTACTTCTAAAAGAAGAGGAGTGCTTTATGTCATTTCCCTTGAGATTTTTCCTTTGATTTGCATGCATCATCTCTGAAGAAAGAGAGATGGATGGTTTATCCTACCCTTGAGTATTATTTTATATATATATATATATATGGAACCTCCCCTTGATGAGAGGAGAGATTAGTCCCCTTTTGATGTGGTAAACCTACACATTTGGATTACCAATCTTCCTACTTTGGATGATCAGACCTATTTTGTTTATCAGTACACTGATTGACAAAATATTCAACCAACAGTTTTTAGCGACTCCACTGGGGACATAACCCATTATTGTTATAACCTATCCATTGTACTCTGTTGTGGAAGAATGAACTACTCTAGTGTTTTCCCATTGTTAAATTTTCCTCCCAGCCTTACATAATAGTTTTTGGTAACTCTGTTGGGGATATAACCCATTATTTTTATAACCTATCCATTCACCTCCACACTAACTGGGAAGGAACATGTAGTTTAAAGCCTCAAGCTTCAAACTAAAGCAAGGTCAATTTTTTTCCATTTTTGTTTCACAATCTGGCAGATTCAAGGTATCCATGAAGCCAAAGGGCTAAAGGTATTGTTGACCGTATATTCGAGTTGGTACAGCAAAGTAATTTTGATCTGTTTCCTTCACCATCTCATCTCCAACAAACCAAGAGATTTCCTCCTATTAAAGTTAGATCTCCATTGCCAGATGAAGTATCCACTTTTACTATTGACAAAGCTTTGCTAATAATTACCTCTCTGAGATTTGTTATTCCTCCTTTTCATAGTCATATAATGGAAATTCAAGGCCCCTGGGGTAATGCTTTTGGTCCTCTCAATCTTACTCCACCTCTACATGAGCTTTCATGTAATTCAAGGAAGAAATTCCCCAAATTCTATGGTGATGGGAAAGTTCATCCTAATGAATACATTACAGCCTTCAGCATAGCCTATGGCATAATTGGAGTATAATTTGAAGATGTAGCAGTCAGGCTATTTATAGAAACATTACAATGTGCTATTGTAGATTGGTTTTATCATTTACAGGCTTAGTCAGTAATTGATTGGAATACCCTCAAAGATAAGTTTGAATCCAGATTCAAACCTACATAAGATTCACATGCACTTTTGGCTCAACTTACATAGATGAAAAAAGAGCTTCATGAACCAATGAGAGACTTCATATCCAAATTTGACAAACTGAGGAACAAAATTCCTATAATTGGTTGACCTATAGCTGAGAATCTCAAATGCTTCTTCATTAATTCTTAGTTACCTAAAGTAAGTTTTTTTTTGAGTCATGCAAGTCAAATAGATCTTGTTGTAGCTCAACATTTGGCCACTGAGGTAGAAGATGATCTCATCTTAGCAGGGAAGATAAGAAGAGATCAAAATAGAAATAAACCTTCATCATCTTCTGAATATTCATCTATAAGCACCAAAGATCCAATGGTGCAGAAATTGGCAAATGAGTTGCTTGCTCTCAAAAAGCAAATGGCTCAAGGAATGTCTTTTGCTCCTTCATATAGAGATATGCCAAGAATGACATTTCCAAATTAGTCATATTAGGGCAATGTTTCCAGGAATCAAGGGTAACAAAATCATCTTCCTCCCCCATAAGGGAAACTTGCCTTGGAAGCTCCTCCAACCAACTCAGTAGTTGGATATTTGGAAATAGAACATGCTTTCTCGTTCCAACCTGAGTTTGAGCAAGAAAATGACGTTGATATCTTTACGGTGGATCAATAAGAATTAGCTGGTGACTCCCACATTGGTTTCTTGAACTACCAGGATGAACCCAGAAGCAAAGGAGAAGCTATTGATGGATCATATGTAGTGTTTACCAAGTCCAAGAACCAATCAGTCCATCAAGCTAATAAAGGGAAGATAGAGGAGCAACCTCAACCAGTAATTATAATTGCTAAGCATGGAACCACTCTGCCTTACCAGTCAAAGGATCTGATGATCACCCAAAAATTAAGTACATCAATTTCACCTTCACCTTCTACTTTAATTTTGTAAACCAGTCCTCCTCCCATCCCTCCTAAAACTCAAAAGGTTTAAATACCTTCCTTTGTACCTATCTCAATTCATCCATTTGACATAATTGATCATGTCAAGAAGACCAAAATACAAATGTCTAAATTTGAATATTTGCAGTCCAATCTTGGTCAATTAGATAAGTTGGTCTAATGTGTCATGAACTAAACTATCCCTACAAGACAAGAGGTTAAGAAAATAATTCTTGATTCCCCAAAGAACATGCCCATTCAAAATAATATTGTCATTACTCCTCCAATTGCCCCTATAAAAATAGAAACTTTCTATGTTTCCATATTGATAAATGGTTATCAACTCAATAATTGCATCATTGATTCTGGGGCATCTAACAATGTCATGCCCGCTAAAGTAGCTGAGTCTTTGGGTCTCACACTGACCAAGACATTTGGGAGATGTTTCTCCATGGAAAACAAGAAAGTACCACTATTGGGGTAAATCAAAGATGCTCAATTTGCATTTGCAGCATTTCCAGACAAGAGTATCAAGATGACCATCTTGGTGGCTGATGTCCCAACATCCTATGGTATTTTGCTTGGATGAAATTTCTAAAATGACATGGGATGAGAACTAAGCATGGATCTGTCTAAGGCAAGGATCCATATCCAAGGTGTAATGAAGAGATTTCTCCCTGAAAAGGAGGTAAAATACATGGCCACCCAAACATCAGCCCCTACAACACAAATTTTGTTTGAGTCTTCAGGCAGGGGTAATTATTTCTTGACCACAGAGAATGTTCATGTTTTTACAAATGAAAGTCTTGTAGCTGACAATCCATGAATTGATCCAAACAAGACATCAAGAGAATTAGTAGGGTGAAATACAAATGAGGAAGGATATTCCATCTCTAATGAAGAGAAATCTGATAGGAGATTAGATTTTGATGATGCTTGGATCCTGGAACCCGATGGTAGAAATTCTTCCACCAATAATGGAGTCAGGACTGTGTTGATACCTCCTCAAGGAGATATTCTTCCTTCATGCAATTTGAAATTTAGCAACACCAAAAACACAGCTGGATGTAAATCTTTGTTGTTCAGATCGAAGATTATTCAAGATGAAGAGATCAAACTCCTCCATATCAAAGGAGATGCTAAGTTGATAGTTTATCAAGAGTTTGATGTAAAAAATCTAATCATGTGCTAGACTGAACTAGAAGAACAACCAATTATGGTAATGGACCATGCTCCTACAAATCAAAATCAAGAAAAGGAACCCTCACCAAGAAAGCAAGGAGTTATGGCTTTCAAATTGAAGACCACAACCCACAATGGGACAAGAAGAAGAAAAATCCAAGAGGAAGACAAAAAAATTTGTTTCCTAGTGGAAATTTCCATTCGCTCGTCACCATTTTTGGGGACAAAATGTCTTCTTGCTGGTTTATCAGGATAGAGCACTATTTTCACTGCCTCTCAAGAAGTAGCATTTGAAACACTTCAACTCTTGAAGTATCAAATCATTGTATCTTTATATTTGTATAGTTTTTAATTCTATTTTGTATTATTTATTTCCATTTTAGATGCATTTCATTTTTGGGTAACATGACTCCATAGCCCAATGGTACACATGAAGACACTGGAGATTCTAGATTCTACTCCCTTCAATTCTTTTTAAAATTGATAGAAGTTCCCCAACTGGAGCCAGATATTGTCTCCCAAAAATATCACTCATTTTTGGGACAACATTTGAACTATTTTGGTCCTACAGACCAAAATTGTGTCTTCCCTTTTCAAAATTTGTCATGGGCATTCAAATTCCTCATTTTTCAAGCTTCTCAGAATTCTATAGACTCTGCAAGCTTGAATCTACAAAGTCTAGAATCTTGAATCTACAGACTCTATAGGAAGAGAAATCTACAGACTCTACAAGAAAAAAAAATCTATGGACTCTGCAGGCCAAGTTCAATGGGCTTCACAGGTTGATTTCTATGAACTCTATAGGAAAGAAGTAAGCTTTTAATACTTAGGCAATCTCAAAGCTTGGTTCAAAGCCTGGTTCAACGTTTGGTTCAACGGAGCAGTTAAATGCAAAAGTTCAAGAGAGCCTCCTAAAGGACAAGTGCCCTTGTGGAGGGCACTTGGTTGACAAAAACACCCTTTGAAAGGGTCATTTTAAAGGAAGTCATAAAGGTAAGTTCTTTCAAAATTTTGTTTAAGGCAGTCAAAAGATAAAGGCATAATTCCTTCAAACTTTTTGTCCAAAGGAATTCCTTCAGACAAAAAAGTCTGAAGGAATTCAGAAAGGCTGCAAATGAAACTCCTGTAAAGACCAACGAAAGAAATGAATTCTTTCAAACTTTTGTCTGAAGGAATTCCTTCAGAAAAATAGTTTAAATAAATTTAGGAAAGTCCATGAGAGAAAACCCTAAAATAATTTTTGAAGGCCAAAGACAAAGCTAGCTAAAACAATTCTTGCAGACTTTTTGTCTGCAAGAAAATGTCTGTGGGAAAATGTCTATGGGAAAGTTCTGAAGGAATCCAAAGATAAAAGGCCACCGAAGGACCCTGAAGGGTAGGTGCCCTTGCAGGGTACTCTTGGCTGCCAAATTAAAGGACACTTCCCCAAAGCTGAAGGGTCACCTTCCCTTTAGGAGGATACAAAATAAGAAATCCAAAGGAAGCAAGTAGCAGAAAACGTCGAATCAAGAGAAAGCTGAAGAAAGCCCAAGGGGTGATGCACCTGAAGATGTCAAAGTCAATAATAGTAAACTAGCCATTGGAAATTCAAATGTAGTGATGGGTGCGTGAACGTCAATTTCAAGGTTCATAAAATAGCCATTGATTTTGAAAAGCCTTTAAAAAGAGCCAAAGAACTTAGTGACCCGGTGGAAGAAAGAAGCCTGAAGGCCATTCGAGGATCACCTGAAGGGAAGATACCATTGCAAGGGGGCTCTTCTTGACCCAAAGTGGACCATTTCTTAAGGCCCTAATGGGCAAGTCACCTTCGAGAAAGATCAAATGATAAAGATGAAGGAATTGCTGAGGAAAGTGACATGCCCAGGGATGTCAAAGTTATGACAATGAAATAGCCACTGATCCTTGTAGTTTTAAATCTATGGACTTGAATGCATTCAAAGGATTTAAGGCCAAGATCAACAGGAAGTGACTAAAGAATAGAGCATCAAATTGAATCTAAAACCTGATTCAATTAACCAAAAAAGGAGGAATGATGAGGAAGGACTAGAAACATTTGCACATCAGACATGTTTCTTGAAGTAGACTGCCAAGTGGATTTTGAAAGATGCAAACTTTCAATAGCGTGACTTGTTTCTCTACATTGAGAAAAGCAAATGGGTAGATGCCCCTGAATTCTAGCCTATCTTCTTAACAAAATTCAATGCAACATGATGTGTTATTATTCCTAAGTCTATCTTGAAGAGGCTATATAAGGGACTCTCTTGTTAGTGTAAAAGGATCTCTCTCTGACAATCAGAAATGAAACTCCGCCCAAATTGAAAGGCATTACTGAGACTTTGAGCTCAGATTGTTGATCATATTTTGTTAATGGAATAAGAAAGCAAGTGAATTTTCAGACTTTGTGCTGTGATATCTTTGTTGTTAGGGAAATTGTTCTTATGTCTTTTTCCTTAATATATTTTCTGTTCCTTTAATTCAACAAGTAGAATTAGTGAAAGTAGTCAAGAAGGTGTCCTGAAGTCAACTATGGAGAGACTTTGTGCCCCCAAAAATTTTCTTTAGTGTGTTTTCTTTTTGTTTCTGTGTAAAGGACTTTGGGATGACTTTGTGCCCTCATTTTCCTTTGTATCTCACTCTTGGGAAATTCAGGTGGAGACTTTGTGCTACATCTCAATTTGTTGGTTACTACGTCCTTGGTTACATCTTGCAATTACTACTAGGAGTATTCTTATGGTTTCCTGAATAGTACTTTTGAAAGAAGAGGAGTGATTTTTGTCATTTCCCTTGAGATTTTTCCTTTGATTTACATGCATCATCTCTGAAGAAAGAGAGATGGATGGTTTATCATACCCTTGAGTATTATTTTCTATTTTTTATATATATATATATATATATATATATATATATATATATATATATATATATATATATATATATATATATATATATATATATATATATATATATATATATATATATATATATATAGGGAACCTTCCCTTGATGAGAGGAGAGATTAGTCCCCTTTTGATGTGGTAAACCTACACATTTGGATGACCAATCTTCCTACTTTGGCTAATCAGACCTATTTTGTTTATCAGTACGCTGATTGACAAAATGTTCAACCAACACCTCCCATGGATCTACCCTATGATATTCCATACCACCTCATGGTTGGTGTTGCATCATCCCACCATTCTATTGGCCAAACTTCATCTTCTACCATTGGTCTATCTACCACCACCACCTAAACAGCTTTTACCCCAACCAATACCTCTAATGTTGGCTCAACTTTACCCCTTGTCACTTTTACCCCTTTTACTAGTGTGATGTCTTTCACACCCATTTCTACCATTCCCTTTATCTTAACCAATATACCAACCTCAACCCCCTTTTATAACTTGGTACTCTCTATACCAATAACACTTCCCCCTATTATCATTAGGGTCACAATACATCAACAACCCACAAACACTTTATCATTACCAACCCAAACCATGCCCCCATCAACCAACCCAAATGTACCCCTAAACCAACCATTATTAGTTCCTCTAAAATCCCCCATGGCCTCATATTAGTATATCCCCAACCCATTGGGATATATTACACCTTCCACCCAACCCTTAATGCCTATCAATCTTATGAGGACACTATCCCAATCTCAAATTACCACATACCAATATGTACCTACTTTTGTACCTCTTACTACATACCAATTCATAACTACAACCCAACCTCAACAAAACTTTCCTCTAAATTATGAAGCTACCCAACCCCAACCCAACATGATCAAGATACTTGTAGATAAGATGACCCAACTTGAGTCATCTATCTTTAGGTCCCATAATTTTTTATTTTGTGATTAAATTTACAATGAACCATTTAACCCTTCTATCATGATTCACGTTTATCCTCCTCAATGGGAGCTTCCCAAAATATCTATGTTTAATGGGAAGGAGGATCCTAAAAAAAATTTGACAGCATTTTACCACTCTTGTTACTTGGTTTCCTATGATAATGCCCTCCTTATCTGAACCTTCCCTATGCCTTTATCAAGGCCCACCTTGGATTGGTACAGTGCCCTTCCTAGAAATTTTATCTTCTCATTTTCCCAACTCACCCAAATTTTATTAGAACATTTTTCTATCAATATATCCAAAAAGGTCTCCATAACTAACTGTTATTCTCTTATGCAGTTTGATGATGAATCAATTGTTGACTTCATTACATGATGATGAGGCCTCATTAATCAATTATCCTTTTCACTACCCCAAATGGAACTCATTAAAATCTTCTCTTGAGGATGTGAAAAACACATCGCTCCATCCTTTAGGTGAAAACATTTAGAACCTTTGATGAAACATTCACAATGACACACAAACTCAAGAATCGAGCCATAGATGAGGGTAAATTGAAATTGTAAAATAAGAATTCCACTTTTAAACCCAATGATCCCTCTTTCTCCAAAATAACTAACCAACCCAATTATAAAGCCAAAATATCTGAAAATGTAGTTATCTTGAAAACTACCCCATTCCATCCATTAACCAACCATGTCAAAACATGCATTTGAATCCTTCTTACCCACCAAACCAAAATCAAAGCTAGGTTCCCCCTAAATAATTCACCCTTATAGGGGAATATTATGCCTCTATGTTAGATAAATTTATAAAATCTAATGTTATTTAACTTCCACCAATCAATCCACCTCAACAATTTGACCACTCTCACCCTGTGGCTAGTTGGTACAACAAAAATGACCATTGTGCTTTCCATCATGTCATCAAACATGACATAAACTGATGTAACACTTTTATAAGTTTTCTCTATAACCTTATTGATAATGGTAAATTGATGTTTGACAACCCTAATTCACCACCCAAACATTCTCTCAATATTTTTTTCCAACCATTACCTAACCATCCTCCACCTACCTAAACCTATGACAATCAATTTGGACCATCTTCATCTCATAAGGCACACAAAATAAATGTCATCATAAATGAGACCATGGAGGATGATCCTCATATTCCGATTTCCTCTTTACCAACCTCACTTATGGAAGAAACAAATTCACCTCTTATCCCATTGGAGACCCAAGTAGAAGTATCTATAGCCCCCACTTCTCTACTTGATCAAAACATATCCATGCCCACCCCTCCTTTCAAAGAATTAGCCATTTATCTAACCACCTTTTCCTATACCACACCAAGTGAAATGGTAGAAGTCCCATCTTCTCCTTTGAATACCCTAACAATGGAAGGAGTTGAGACCATACCTACATCTTCGATCACACAAACATCCCCTCTCTTAATAACCCCACAAGAAACCATTTTTTGGAGCCTTCTATCTTAAGTAGAGATGAAATAACCATCCCCTCTTATTCACCTAAGGGCTTGACATTTGAAACAATAGATTAAGGAACAAAACCCATTTATAATCCATATTTTCATCTAGAATTGGCCTCACAACCCAACCTAGATAGAACAACTTCTTTCCATCATTTAAGGATCCTATACCAAAATAAAATCAAAGCCTTGACTTCATTAACATCCACTTTCCAACCTATTACCACCCCATCATCAAACATTTCTTTATCACAAGATGTGAAGAAACATTATCACCCATTTCCATCTAGATCATCTCATAATCTTCTATCTAAACTAACCAAGAATTTGGGTATCTTTCCCACACGTATCATCACCCATCCCCCTATCAAATCATGCCTAACCCCCTCTAGGACACCTAACAAACCACCAACCAAGATGGACCTGAAGGGTATAATTACTTAAACCTCATCCTCAAGTTAGACCTATGATACCTCCTTCTCATTTGCCATCTATTTTGGGACCACACCTTTATACCATCTTGGTCACTTATTCTGACTCAATTAAACTAATGTACTTTTCTATGCTTACCCTTCCACCACCTACACCATTGAGTTCTTCATCATTCTTATCTAATTTATCCCCCCTCTACTTTTCTACGTATTATCAACCCCCCATCCTCTACTTCGAAACCATCTACCATTAACCTAACCATAGCTAGGCCAACCCAATCTAAATCATCTACCAAAATTGCCCAACCACTAACCCTCTCTAAGGTCAAGACCAAGCCTAATAAAGTTTTTATTTCTCCAACAAGCATCTCAACACCCTCGACACCCCTAAAGGAATATTATTCTATTATTTTATAGATGTTTTTTCAAACCTCCTCTATTGAAATTCCACCTATTAAACCATTCACACCTTCTAACACCAAACTCTCTTGGTTAAATGATACTAAGATATGTGCATACCATAGGATACCAAGACATAACATGGAGATTTGTAAAGCTCTCTAAGCTCTTGTTCATCACTTATATGAGGATGATGATCTACCATCAGATGAACCACTTTCACCTACCTTACTAACCCAACTACCAACCCAGCCAATCCACCCACTATGCCAACCTACACTAACTTCCTCACTCCCATATATAGGCAAAGGTGAGGACCCAAAGCAATCACCCAGTTCAACTGAACCCATTGTCTATACCATCCACATGATTACCCAATCTCAAGCACAACAAAGTGGTAAAGGAAGAGCTAATGTCTCCATTATATGGACATATCCTTTAGATTCTTAGCCTCTTAATGGGGACCAAACACCAACACCACCACCCAAGCCATTACCTAGACCTAGAGTATCAATCCTAGGTATACCTCCCACTAATTCTTTTGCATCCATTCAATAAACCATGTTGAAATAACTTCATCAAGCACTAGTAAAGATGATCCTTTACAAATTGATCAACACCTCACCTCATCATTGTTAGGAATTAATAGATGCCCTATAATCTATTAACATTTATATAGATGACCCTCAACCCCTTGCCTCCTTTACTGGGACCCTCAAACATTATACCATTGTCACCTTCCAAGATTTTTAGATACCTCCAACACACTCTGAAGAATTTGACCCACCTTTATTTGTCACCATATATATCAATCACATCCATGTCAAAAGGGAGAATGATTTATGGAGGATCCAACATCAACATAATATCTTCCCAAGATTTTGATCAGCTATATTTACCAAAGAATATCATTGATGAAATCATAGTTTTTCTTTACTCCTTCAATGACACCATGGCCACTACCTTAGGGACCATTGTTCTTGAAATACATTTGGGACCTCACACCGTCCTCAAGCTATTTTATGTTGTAAAGGGTGAATTCCAATATAACATTATACACAGATGCCCTTGTATTTGTGTTATGAGTTGTGTCCAATCTACTTTACACCATTGTGTTAAATTTAAACATGAAGGGCAAGTCATAACCATCAAGGTTGATCCCAGACCTTTTACATGTTGTAAGATAATCTATAGGCCTAATGATGTCCTTCTTCCACCATCTCCTTCATATTCAACTAATTTTATTACCACAACTGCACCTTCAACCATTGCCCATAGTATTTATGCCCTTAATAATGATGAAGCCTCAACTAATTCATCTATCCCTTCTTTCCAGATTCCCATTTACGACTCCTTGACACAAAATTTCCAATTCCTTTCTCTTGGGGAGTACCAAATTTTAGCCTTAGATGCCTTTCCCACTCCCCAATAATATGGGAACTTTTAAAATAATCCTTCTTATGACCCTAGCATAGGTACCATCATCCCCTTTGGACTTCCTAACAATCAAACATACATTGTCTATGGGAGACTTGATCAACCACTCCTCACTCTTATAACCACTCCATATATTCAACCTTTCACTTCTAATTTCTCCTATCTAAGTACTCCAGCCTTTGTAAGAACCTATCTTCACTGTTATGCTTGAAAAGGATTTGGTATGGGCCTATACAAACAAAGACCTCATGAAATACCTGTTATCAAGACTCAAAAACCTTATGAGTTCTTTGGGCTTATGTTTGAACCACCAGAAGAACCCACCTCACCAAATCCTATTGATATCCCTGTGGAAGATATTCCATCTTCTCCTAATACATCTTCTCAATCTAGAGACTCCAACATCATCCCATATAACTTTTTTTTATTAGTACTATTAGTTTAGTCCCATTTACTTATAAACATGGTGGCAAAACTAAAACCTTTCCTCTCATCCACCCTAAAATGATTGACCATGATTCACCCCCCATCTATACCATTCACTACTAAGATGAAAATTTTATCCTCACCTACCTTGGTGTATGAGACTCTCCCCTCCATAAATCCTTCCCTCTAGAAAACTAGACCATGTATAACAAATAAACTATTGACATTAACCTAAGAAACTAGGATAATCCTTATATCTTTAAACTAGGCCAATCTTTGGACTCAAATGAGTAACATGATTATCCCACCTTCTTCAGGACCGTAGCATCACATTCACTTGGTATTACTAGGATATGCCTTGGACTAACCCTTCCATCGCCCTTCATAACATCATTACCTATCTATAGGCTAAGCTAGTATGATAAAAGCTTCATAAAATGTACCCTTGTATAGCTCTTCTCATCAAGGAACAAATTCAACATATTTTATCCATCAACTTTATTCAACCCATTAACTATGCATATTGGGTCTCTAATATTTTTCCCATTACCAAGCCCATTGGGGGACTCCACCTTTATGTGGATTTATGAGACCTTAACCTTACATACCCTAAAGATGACTTTCCTTTACCCAACATTGACCAACTAGTTGACCTTACCATAGGTCATGAGATGTTATCCCTCACAAATAAATTTTCAGGATACACTCAGATCTTGATCACCCCTTTAGACCAACATAAAACCTCTTTCATTAATCCTTGGGGAACCTTTTACCATTGGGTCATCCATTTTGGCTTAAAAAATGTAGGATCAACTTATCAACAGGTCATGACCTATGTCTTCCATGATCTTATTCATAAAATTGTAAAGGATTATGTGGATGATCTCCTTAATAAATATAAACACTACAATGACCATTTATCTATTCTTATTATCATTTTCAATTGACTGATCCAATTATCTGTTTAGCTCAATCCCAAGAAATGCATTTTTGGGGTTTTATCTACAAAGATTATTATATTTATTGTCTACCACCATGGAATTGAGATTGACCCTGCTAAAGTCAAGGCCATCCTATAAATGACTCCTCTAGCAAACCTTAAGTAACTTTTTAGTCTACAAGGAAAACTCCTATCTATCCATTGCTTCATCTCTCAATTATTAGATAGCTGCCAACCCTTTCACCACCTCTTGAAGAGACCTCCTTTAGATGGAACAAATATTATCAGTAAACCTTTGATTCACTCAAAGACTACTTTCGTTCTTCACCTATTCTTATCCCACCTAGGGATGATCATCCTTTCTACCTTTATGTATCCACCACTAATCAATCTTTAGGTGCCATGCTAGCTCATTGGGATGAACAAAATAAGGAACAAGACATTTACTATATCAATCACATGATTCTATAGTATGAGACATGAAATACCCATCCAAAAAATCTTTATCTCACTCTCATTTTTGTTACCTCTAAACTTTTTCACTACCTTCTTAATCACAAAACATATGTTATCACTAACACTAACACTAACCCACTCAAGTATATGCACTCCAAGCCATACCAAAATTAGTGTATGGATAAGTGGCTCATGCTTATAGATAAGTTTGATCTTAAGTTTCTTCACCAAAAATCCATTAAAGGGTAGGTTATTGCTGATTAATTAGTTGAATCCCCTCTCCTAGATAACCAACCCATTCCATTAACATTTCTTGATGCGTCTATTGTAACTCTTTCTTAGGGAGAACCCTCTTACCAAATGAACATGTTTTTTGATGGCTATAAATGCCAAGATAGTGGGGGTGTAGGCATATTTCTCATACCCCTTCATGGTGAACCTCTTATACTATCCTTTAAACTTGACTTTGAATGTACTAACAACATGGTATAATATGAAACTTTGGTCATCAGTCTCCAAACTTCTCTTGCCTTAAAAATTAAAACCATTACTATCTTCGGTGATGCTCAACTCATGATTAATAGAGTTAATGGTTCCTATCAGTGTAAAAAAGGCATTTTAAAATAGTATAAGCTCCTCATTGATGAGATCTTAGCATATTATAACCATTATCAAATTCAATTAGTACCTCAATCTACTAACAAATTTGTAGACACAATGGCCTCTCTTACATCTCAAATACCCTCTCAAACTGTAGAATCCAATTTTTTTTCACCATCTACCATTTCATTAGGCCTTCATATATCAGTTTAAACCTTTCAACCATTTTTAGTGTGGAGGCATCTCCTTTTGATATCGAGTATGGCCAAACCTTTAATTACCTTAACTTGGGCATCATTCCACCTAACCTCTCAAAGAATGTCTAGAAGGCCTTTAACATGCCACCTCTTGTTATATACTAGGGGGAATCCTATATAAACATGGATCTGATAGTCTTATCATTCATTTTTTACATATTCATGAGATTCATCATTCCATCAAAGAAGCCCATGATGGAGTTTGAGAGGGACATTTTAATTGCCTCACTATCACCAAAATAATCCTATGCTTAGGTTATTATTGGCCTAACCTCGATCATGAATACTACGATTATGTAAATAAGTGTGTCAAATGACAACAACATGCTAACTTACATCATGCACATGCTCATGACCTTTAGGTATCCATGTATTATTAACCCTTTTCATAGTGGGGGCTATATCTCATTACATAAATCAATCCTCACTCTTCTCAGTGAAACCAATACATCACTACCACTACAAAGTATTTCACTAAATGGGTGAAGGGCATCCCCCTTGTCTCCATCAAAGATAGAAAATTATATATTTTATTAATCAACATATTATCTATCATTTTGGGGTCCCTCACGAAATCATAATAGATAACAAAAAATCATTCAAAAATAAAAAAATTCAAACCCTCTGTGAGGTTTTTGGCATCAAAATCAACCATTCCTCACCTTGCCATCCATAGGTAAATGGATAGGTAGAATCCTCCAATAAAACTCTCATTAAAATGCTGACCAAAGTTGTAAATGCTTCATGATGGGATTGACACATACATGTCCTATTTGTTTTATGGGCCTATTGCACTAGTATCTTAACCATAATAGGTGCTACACCTTTTTCCTTGGTCTTTGGCATAGAGGTTGTTCAACCTCTTGAAGTCCAGATTCCCTCTATTTTTATTTCCTTACATGACATCATTGTTAAAGATGATTATTATCAATAATGCCTCAAACACATTTAATTACCTGATGAACATCACCTTTATACCCTTAACTATCTTCACACTATCAAGAGTGTATTACCTATGCTTATAACAAGCACCTCAAATAATAAGAATTCAATATCATAGATTTTGTCCTAAAAGAAAACCAACATGTGACCAATATGGAGAAGAGTAAATGAGGCATGTTTGATTTCAATTGGCGTAGAACCTACATAATTACCCATAAGTATGGATTGAGAGCCCATAATTTATCCTCTCTCAAAGGAAAATTGGAACTTGAGCCTCTTAATACTTTACATCTATATCCATTTTTCTATTAAAAAAGGATTAAACTCACTTGTTTATCTAACTTAAGCTCATCCCTTGATTATGAGACTTTAATCTTCACTCACCTTTCTCCTCCCCATTTGAGGACAATTGATTACAACATAGAACCACGTGAGTAACCACCATAGTCATATCCTAATCCTAAATATGGGTACCATGGCTCTACCCATAGCATGCTTCTCATGGATACTTTTCATCTCTAAAAAGATGGAATCTCATGGTCATTGTCTCTCAAAACCACATCCTTTCACATATCATTGACCTTCTTATGTTAATGTTTTCCCCTCATAAAGGTAAACCTCTAAACCTAATTAGATTGGTCCATATCTAAACACATAGCATCCCAAAACAATTTGGATACCAAAACATTACTTGAGTCAATATCTTAAGCATTATAGAATGCTCCCTCAAAGGACAACTACCCAAAAATAAAATAAAAATTTCTAAATGTAAGGTAGATTGCTTCCTTGAAGGACAACTATCAAGAACATTAAACAAAGCTAATAAGATTAGACCACTCCCTTGAAAGATGGCTATGTTAACTTTGTTAAAAGTAGAGTAATTTATTAGAAGCTTCCCATATCGATCAAATTCTCATATATAATAATAAATCAAAATACCCACTATCACAACAAATTCTAAAGCCACAACCAGCTCTCAAATGACATAATAAGTTGGAAGCCGTAATTGGATTTCCCATGTAGACTTCTTTTACTAATCATTCTACATCTAGCATATGACATGGACTTGTCTATTACCATCCTTAAGCCACCTATAAAAGGGGAAAACTAATTCACATGTGTTTATCATACATATCACCCATTACCCTTCACACCACCCATCACCCATCTTCCCTTTAGACTATCTGTAAATCAAAGGATTTAGAGATTACATGATACCCTGTGATCAAGAAACATTTTTCATCAACTAACATGCGTAGTGTTTGAATAACTTATATTCATTAAGATGATACCATTTTGGGTCTATTATTAATATTTATAAAAAAAACATTGTTCCCTATTATTAATGTGCTTGGTTGGTGTTTTACTCATGACTTTTACCATCTAATGTTGCAACAACAATAGTCATTCCTTTTACATTCAGTGAGATTATAACAACCACAACCATACCAATCATAACCCTAACCAAAACATTCATAAGTATCCACACAACCTTAAGCATGATATCATTTGACCAATGGCATCTAACACATTTTTTACATAAAAAACTATGCAATATTTTATTTAAGGTGTGAGGAATTGCATGACACATACATAGTCATCAGATTACACATTGCCTAAAGCACATGTGTACATTATTTTCCTACCTAAGAATTAGACCAATTATATGGTGAATCCATATTTGTTTTAAACTATTATTCTACTTGATTAATCTTAGGAATTATGTTGACATACATACATCGACATACCATTTGAAGAAGGCATCATTTATTTAGGAAAGTTTGCCTCGTGAGTTAGATAGTAACATTAGTGTGGGATGAAGGGATGACAATATTATTCATTATTGATATTGTTATTGATGATTAATGTGGTAAAATATGGTATTATTAGGGTGAAGAGGGACATACACAATCATTTACAATGGAAAGTTGAATGATGATTGTTTGAAGGTAGATGTACTCACATGAAGGACATGAGCTGATCCTAAGACTGATCATGATTATTTAAATAGAATACCTACCCATTCTCCCTCATCGATATAGTTCTTCATTTTTTTTATTGGGAATGTCATATGATGTCATTTATTCCCTTGAATAGTCTTTGCATTAGAAATGGTCATGTATACCTACCTTTTCACACGGACACATCACCCTCGATATGATTGGTCATCTAAATAAAGCCATTATGCACCATCATGATATCTTTTTATTACCCTTATAATTTGATTTCCATCTAGTTTCTTTCCTTTATTTTTCATCTCATGACCCTTATAGGCCTAGTGGTCATTTTCATCATTATCACCTTTGGCCTAGTTGATATAAATTGGCTTCCAACCATGGGTCATTATAACGATCACACCTTTGAAACTGCCACTATTACTGGTGGTGGTAACTCCAAAATCATTACCACTATAGAAAATCTTCTATCAGAGATAGGTCACCATGAATTCACAACAACATATTCAACTTATTGTCTCCTCTACCCTCCTCTTACTACTAGCCCATTGCCACAAGCTCTGAACATCAAACCCTAGCCATTGGTAGTACATGCTCCAACATGGAAGTCTTTTCTTTTGTGTCAATTGAACATTTATCTATAGTAAGGGAACCACCATCTTCTCCCAACCACATAGATTCTTGTTTATTAGGCCTGACCTAGCAGAACCAATAAGTCATTCATTCTATAAATCTGGGATAGAGGATGTAGACATAACAACCATTTATTTTGCCTACCCATGTAGCTCTTGGGTCAGGTAAAATCCATCCTCTATCACTCACCATTCCACCAACTTTCATACTCATATAATCTACTTAGTCATCAAAGAGACTCTTTACAGTCATCACTTCACTACTACCCTTAAAACTAGGCTCTTAGTGGTGATGAACCTTGGCCAAAGTGACTATGAAGATCCTAATAGAAGCCCACCTCCTAAAAATTGGCTCGTATCGGTAGATGTTATCTCTAGGATTATACCCTCACACAATTTTAGAAGATGTAACCTCATCACAAAGGCACCTCTTATATGGATTAGTTCTATTGAAGGTTGTTTGTGGTGTTTAGAATTATGTCTCCTACTTATTTATCCTAC
Organism: Torreya grandis; assembly: GCA_037957365.1. Taxonomy (NCBI): domain Eukaryota; kingdom Viridiplantae; phylum Streptophyta; class Pinopsida; order Cupressales; family Taxaceae; genus Torreya; species Torreya grandis. The sequence goes on from JARHVA010001444.1 coordinate 1,610,852, forward strand.
CTTACCCATTCATGTCTCTTATCATATTAAATGTGGGATCATTAAGATAACTATTCACTAATTTACACCATGTACCTTCACCATCACCATCACCAAAACCTAGAACCTTTATTTTAAAAAAAACTTCCTTTTCCATCAACCCATGTGGTCCATCAAATTAGGGAAGCCAATTTGAACACCATTCACCCAACCTTGTTGAACTACATTGGCATGATGTCCATGGACTATGTAGGTGTTGCTTCACTTCTAAGGGTAGTTTGGAAACTAATAACTAATTCCCATCCCCTTTTTCTTCTCACTTTTTTCCACTACTAACAACACCCTCTTGCTTAGGTCATCCTACATCAAGGAAGATTTAAATTCTTTCTTCAGTGTCCTTATGTTTAACACCATCTAATACTTACTCTTAAGTTTTTTCCCCATTGCTAGGAGAGCTACATCAACTTGAGGTATTTTTGGACTATGTAGGCAGTGCTCAGTTACTAAGGTCAGCTTATTTGTAACCTTTATTGTGTTTTCCTTTCTCACCTAAAATCTCTTCCTCCACTTCTCTACCTATCCTCTCACCACCTACCTCCCTTCATCTTGTTAATCTCTTTTAACCACTTTTCCAACTTGTCAATATTTTTTAACACAAGGGTTGATAGCCTTCCCCATCTGCCTCTCTTACCTCACACCAAGCCTCCATCTCCTCCACTTTATTTCCCCCACCTAGTTTTTATGTTTCTTGTCCCTCTCTCGACTTCTTACCAATGAGTCCATTTATCCCCTTCAACTTATCTCACCATTCGCATCATCTCCCCTTGCCCTTGGCTATTTTTCATACCCTCTTTATCACTCTCTTTTCCTCACCTATTCCACATCATATTGTTCATCTTTCAAAAATTGTGTTTCTTCTATTGATATACTTTTTTTTTATGTGTACCACCACTCTCTAAGATTTCACCACTCTCCCACCGTACCCATTTTCCATTCTTCTTGTTTACTTTTTTTCATCCTTTCATCCTTTTTGTATTATTTTTTCCTCCACAACTAATTTATAACTAGGTATTTATCCTTTGAGAAGCCTACCACAATTACCTCTTTTCTTTTTCTCAGTTCTTGCCTTTTTCCTTTTGTATTCCCCTCTTCCTCTTTCCATCTTGGTACTCACTTATCTTTTTCATCTACATGAGTATCCTTGCTTTGTATCCATACTTCAATTCTTCCTTTTTCTTCTTATCATCCCTGATCTTCATCTCATTCCCTTTCATTGTTTTCTACCATCTTCTCCCTTTTCTCCATTTCCTTTCATTTTTATCATCTTGAGGACATTCATTTCTCTTCCTAGCCTTCTTTTTTTCCTCATATATATCCATGTCTGGCTCCTTCCATCCTTATCCACCTTCATATTTATATGTGAGCTCATTATTTCCTCTACCTATCTCTTCATTCATCTCCTAGTCTACCTTTAACTCATCCCTTGTTATATCTATGTTATGTTCTCCAACTCAACCTCCACCTCTTTAAAGTGCAATCACCAGCTGTGTCACTTCTACATCTCCTTGTTTGCTTCCTCATGTCTTCCATGCCCTTGCTTTAATGCATGAAATACACAACCTAATCCCTCATTTAATTAATATTATTATTATTTGACTCACTCCATATTCTAAAAACCTTTAGCATATTTCTCTAAATTCTTATAAAACTCAATTCTTACTTATTTTGGAGCCTTACTCACTCAAGGTTCAAGGGTTCAAAGCTTTGCCACTTCTTTTTTACCCACTCTACTACTTTACTTCCTAAAATTGTTGAATCATACCTTTCCATATCCTATTAATGACTTTATTGTGAAGTGTTCATAGTGTTAGCTTATTTGGATGGTGATGAAAGAAACTATTGGATCACTATGGCAATTTGAGTAGTGCCAAAATTTTAAAATCTTGGTAAAGCATATTTCTCTTTTTTTAAAAAGGTGACAAAAATTTCATGCTTGAACATGCTTATCCACAGCTACAGATTCCTTTTGCATAGTTGACACAATCATCTAATTATATCCTAGGTAATCTCATCCACCATTTATACCAAACCAATCAAAAAAAATTGATACCCATATTTTTCACCCTTTGGAGCTTCCCTTTTTCCAATGTCCTTTAACTAGACCTAACTACATGATATCAAATTGGGGAAACCAAACTAACAAACACTCTTCACCTCAAAGAATTACATTTGGCTTGACATTCTTTTTGGATTCTTGTCCATGGAACTATGTAGGTAGAATCCACTTATCGAGTGCATCTAGAGTTAGCTCAGCTATCCCCTTCCAACCCATACCCAATCCACCCATGCTTTCACAATGTCCACCTTGATGTTGGTTGCTTTTGACCTAGAAAATTGACTTGTTTTGCAATAAATTTTGACTATAATGAATAACCTTGCCATGTTGAACTTTTGAAAAATTTCACCACCTCATACACAACCCTATCACTTATGTTATTTTTTAGGAGCACTTCCTACCCTAGATACTTACAAACAATATGGATCCTATCTAGATGACTTAATAGGCTTAACTTGATTAGCTATGACCAATGTTATGGATCAGTTATCCTTATCACATGTCCTTCTAGGATTGACCTTATTTTTACCAACATTGGAAACTTTAGTCTTTGTGTAATCTTGACTACCATGCCTAATTACATTTCACACATTGGCATTTCACATGCCTAGCTACCTTTTGGCACTATCTAGTGCCTCCCTACCAACTACTTATCAAACTTACACCTAGTTCAGCCTTTCATCATCGACTCTTGGTTTGAGGGGGAACACATCCTCCCATACTTGAGGCACCCTGAACTTTAACCAAGTGATTTTTTTTGTTTTGCATCTTGTCAATTCAAAGCCTCATAATAAAAAGGGGAAAAATGTAGACACTAAAAAGTTACACACTTACAATTTTTGATGACTTAAGGCCTTAAGACCCCCTAAACCTTCTTATCCCATAGGAAACCCCTCTTAGCCTATCCAAATCACTATTATCCTATTCACATAATACTATTCAAAAATACTATTTAAAATTTCTATTCACTATCACTATTTACTATGGGACCCACTATCATTATTCATGATGACATGGAAAGTGACATGGCATGTGACATGACATGTGACATGGCAAGTGACATGGCATGTGACATGTCAAGTGACATAGAAGGTGATTTTGGAGGTGACATGGCAGGTGACATGGCTTAGAAGTGAGGTGGCTTGATGTGGGACATCATACCCCACTTGGGACCCTTTTTAAAGGTGCTTGATAACCTCATTAAAGAATCACAAGGACCCACCCTTAAAATATGGAAAATTTCCCATCAAGGTACCATTATTCAACATGTATTTTACCTTCACACATAAAATTAACCTTCAAAATAAGATACCTACCTTGGGAAAGAAAAAGGGCACCCTTTTTTGACTTTTTAACCCAAATGGGACACTCACCAACCCAAATGGGAATCCACACCCACCTCATTTTTACTAATTCATCCACCACATATAAAATTTCACCATACTTCTACTCTTCCTCTTTTGTCATGACTCTTCACAACATATGCTATAAATACCTCCCCTCTCCTTCACCCAAGGTTATGTTAGAAGTTAGTCTTTTGTTATTAACATCTTGCTGAAAGTTTATTTGGAGGAGGTTATCATTTTGGAATTCATCATAATCTTGGAGGAAAAAATATAAAATAAAAAATACTCTACCAAAATTGCCTCAAGCTCCATCAACAACAACATTTTCATCAACCATCTTCATCAAGCATCAATGTAACATTTGTTTGCTTTCTTGTCTTCCATTTATTTCATTTTTTAGCCTTATTATTTCCTCAACCTCACACATTTATCCCATTTTTCTCTTATATTTTAATCCCTTTAACTCCCTACCCTCTTATCCATTTACTTCTTTTTACATTCACCCTTTACCTCCTTCTTACCACCTCAACCATTTACCCATTTTGCCTCTTTGCCATCTTGACCTATTGACCTCATAATCCCCTTTTACCATATATCTTCCCTTTATTTACTATAATTTACCAATTTAAAAAATTACCAACTCAATCAAAACCCTATCATTTCCTTTTGACCTTGGTCATAAACCAATCTAAAACCACCATTTTACCTTAACCAATTTTCAACATTAGGATAACTAAATGAGTTACTTTATTTTGGTTAACTTAACAAAGCATTTAATTTTCTTGTATTAAATTCAACTGTTTTCTAGTTTTAATTTTAGTTTTATACAATTTAATGTAAGAATAAATTTATTTTATCATCTCAACTAAATGTTTAAAGTAGGTGGATTGACAACCTCCTAGAAATCTTTCACTTTTAGGATCTAGCTCATGCTAGGCAATCCACCATTCTACTTGTGTAATAAACAAGTCTCTTTTAGAGTTTTATTATTTTAAGGTCATATTACCAAGCCAAATAGGATCTCTCTATAATCACTTGGATCCAACATGTGCACTTTAATAGGTATTCTTTCACACCCTTCATAACTAGTTTCTTCTTTTGACACTTAGGAAGAAGCAAAAAATAGAGAAAAAATTATTAGTGCGTAATCGACACAATATATTAATAATATAGTCCTCTAATGTTCATATTATTCATATATACTTAATTCATAATAATCATGTGCCCATTTTAAATATTTTATAATATTACTATAAATAAGTGGAAAATAATAATTAATAGTTATGTTCTTCAATCAATCTTATGTCAAGAAATTATAGGTTTAATTAATAAGCATCCATTTAAAAAAAATTATCAGGTAACTAAAGTATCTAGATAGTTTTATCTTACATTGTTTAAAAACATGTCACATTTCAAATATCATTAAGATATATTTTATTTGATACATTATGACTAATGTTTTACAATAATAGTTGTAATGGATATTATGGGAAGTGTCCTTTACTAAGATATTTCATTACTTAAGGTGCATTGGGATAAGATAAAATATATGAGGATTGGTTTGAATAAGTATACTCTTCATTTAACTATCACAATGGCCTCTAGTTATTTCATTCTCTATCAGGTGAACATAAAATGGTTGGGATAGTTCTAAACAAAATATGTATTTCAAATAATGTAATAAGGGTTTAGCTGGAACACATAGACAATAATTACTATTATGTCAAATTATTCAAATAGAGATAGAGGTTCCATTATATATGAAAATTTTCATGGTTCATTAAACTTCTTGATATTATTACACTTGGATAATTGAACCATTTATAGATGGATACATAACTGGAGAGAAAACCAATGAAAGTATTTGTAATGGAATTAATGATAATTCAAAATATTTTACCAATATGAATTCAATTCATATACTACCCACCACTTGAATATGGAAAAATAATAGGGTAATAAAAATTTTCATTCAAAAATATCTACATATATAAGGAAACTATTGACAAATTTGGAAAAAAAACTTTAATATGATTTCCAAGAGCTAAGGAAATCTAGAAGGGACAAAACTCAATTGAGGCAATCTGAAAAATAATTTATTTTTTTAGTGAATCTTCAACATCTCAAACTATTCAAGTTTTCCTATTCAATGAAAACCCATTCATTATTGATGATTAACACTTCCACTAATCTTCTCCTAAATACCAATATCAATCCCTTGATCTAACTAGTTTTGATATACTAGTTGGCTTAATGTTATAAAATCATGTGCCTCTTCATCAAGAGGTAATATAGCTTCCCTTCATAAAATTAATTGGTGATATCTTGGACATTGATCTAAAGCATGAATTGTAGGATATAGAGATAAACTTACACATCATCAATGCATAACATACCATCATAACTATGAAAATTAGTCTTAAAAAATATGAGTTTTTTCTATTTTAATGAAAGATTAAAATAAAAGTTTTCTTTTAATCTTTATTTTAAATCCATAATAGAGTAGGTAATCAATATCTATAAACAAAAAAATATGGCAAAAAAATATGGGTTTCAAGAAACTTTATTGACCGACTATACCAATGTTGGGAATTTTGGATCATGGAAAAAATATCGTAATGCCTCAGTTCAAGAAATGAAAAAGAAAATAATCAGAAGAATAAATTAAAATAATGATAAAATGAATAAAAAAATATTAATTTAATTACTATATATGATTTATTAATGTTAATTGATTTTATTTTTGCATACAGGGATTTGAATAAGAGATTATGAATATTTTTTAAAAACAAACATTTGATAGCCTTAGTTGTAAGCTGTCATTTTTCATTCTTCCTAGTGAAATATTGGAGAATGGGTTCTATTTTTTGATCTCTACATAAATAGTAGGCTAGATTATAGTGCTAAAAAAGATAGTGACTTAGATTTTAAGATAAATTCATTGGATAAATTTGTAATAGGTTTATTTAGGGGTATAATGGATATGTTTTTTACAAGAATTAGATGTACTTGTATTAGACTAAGTTATGAGTGGATAGTTTTGGATGATCATGACTATTGAACCTAGTGTGAAGCTAAAAACATTAAGATCCTACTATAAAATAATGAAGGAGACCATAGTCTCAACGGTGCAAATTATAAACTGTTTGAATTCATTAGTTCTTAAAGAAGTAGTTATTTTTTAGTGTGATACATAAAATGTTATATAAAAGTTTGACATGCATGAAAATTACTTTTTTTAACTCTATGAGGGATTTGAAAATGAAAAGAGAAATATAAAAAATCAAATAGTGTTATGGATCTACACAAAAATATAAGATAATATGATAATGTCAATGGATTCCATTAAACACATAGAACTTTATGTATCATTAGTTACTAAAAACTATCTACCAAGGAATAAATATACTTATGAGTTCACATGTTAGTGATTTTTTTGGTATATTATGAAGAACATTGGGAATACTAAAAAACCATCTTTATTTTAGTTTAGAGGTGGTTATTGCATATTTTTGTAATGATTTTACTAATGTCAGATAATGTGATATTATAAATTTACTCTCCTAAATTGGGTTGAGTGTAATGAATTGTATGTCCATATTTCTTATTATAATTCTCAAATCTTAATTGTTTCATAATTATGTATGTATCTACATAGAAAAGTCTAAATGAATTAGGAAAATCATTTTTGAAAGATGTTATAGAATTTAGAATAAGGAAGGTGGGTTTGGTGGAATTCTAGTGGTATTTATCATTTATGCTGGCCATGATTCAAAATACAAGGTCAATGAATAAGTAAGAATAGAATATGAATGGTCACACACCAAGCCCTTGGACATTATGATGCCAACTGATATTGGGATTATATTATTATATAATCCTTTCAATTATGAGAGATCTGTCATTTTTTAGGGTACATACTTTCAAGATGCAACACATACTCGTCTCCTATTTCAGTACTTTATGGAGGCACACATCTAATATAAATTTATATAATTTTAACTATGAATTCAATGATATACATAGTGGAAAATAAAAATAAAGATATGATGCTTAAAAAATACTAAAAATATCTCATGACACCCTTAGGTATGTACATGATTTGATAATTATATCATAAAGTTTGTGATACACAATAAATCCTTTTCATAGTTGAAGTCAATCCTTTGTATTATAAGTTTTAAATGCATAATATACTAAAAAATATTTAATTATCTATAACATTGTATTGTTTTTGACAGTATACATCCCTTGATCTTAGGTATTATACTTATTAAATCATTGGATAAGTTACAGGAAACCACCCATTCTAAATAATTTTTAATTCCCATTATAAACTTGTATTTTTCATGTTGGTAGAAATTGTTAAGCCATTACAAATAATTATGAATGTATAAAAAAATAACATTAATACTAAACTTTAGCTCAAAGGGAGACAAATAGTTAACTAGAGGACACATCTAATTGAGAAGATGAAATTCAATAGACAATGTAATTAGTTGTGGTAAACACATAAACTACATTATAGCATGCACCGATAAATGTCACACTTGGATAAAAAATAGGTATTAATTATTAATTTAATTAATAATAAATTATTTAAAAATTCATGACTAAGAACCATTACAATTGGTTTGATTATGTCTGTCAAGGTTTATATAATTCTAATGTAAAATTGATTGGAAATGATGTACAATATATGTAACTTCCTACAAATGTAGTTAAAATATTAAATTACATATTAATTTAATATGATTAAAAAATAAATTGAATGTAAAATTGAATCTCAAAATTATTATTGTCTATAGTGCCTCAAAAAAATATTTTCTTGTTCACTACTTATAAGGATTGTTAATTCAAAAACATTCTTCGAAAAATAATAACACTACATACAAAGTCAACAATGAGAAGTACAACAAAGAGGATGTTTGAATCAATTTTTAATGCTTATGTCCTCATAATTTGATTTAACATTTTGGTCTAATTCTGATATAAATGTCAACATACAAAAGATTACAATGAGACTAATGCTAAATTCTAAAATGGATTATTGTCTTTAGTTTTGTTGGGGCTATGAACATTGTAAATAAAATATGAAAATATTTTTTAATAATTTAGACATGATTTTGAAGAAACATGGAATTAATTTTAATTATACAAGCACTATTGTAGTCACCACACTAAACAAAGGTGTATCTCAACAAAATTTTATCATTCCAATGATGTTATTTTCTAAAAAATAGTTTAGAACTAGAAAATAGTTTGTGGCGATATTGTCCACACAACTAACCATGACTATGGATGCATATGATGTAAGATTTTTTATAAAACAGATCTAAATTTATGTATGATAATTGTTGAACCATGTAATAAATGAAATTGAGTATACACTACTTATATAAAATAAATTTTGTGAGTATTATTCAATTTGCATTACTATCTAATCTTATTATTGATTATTAGTTAGATATTATCATTCACATTTAGGTTAGTTCTCAAATAAGCTTATAAACATAGTTAAAATTTAAAGAACACTATTTTTTGTATTTTTCTAGCATTTTTTTATATTAAGGTTTTATGTTTTTTTAATTAGTCATGATATTTTGATAAATAGGTTCCACTGAAAAAATAAATTTTCCACAATAATTTTTGCTACTATGAGATTCTATGATTTTTTTTTGTAACTATGAATTTTACATAAAAAATTACATTCTAAATAAAGTGTTAAACATAAACTATCATAGTGGTCTTAACAACTTTATTTTAACAAAATATTAATAACTAGCTATTTATTTAAAAAAAAATCTTGTATTACTTGACTATTTTAGATATTATCATTTCACTTGTAGGGAAGTTGATGATATTGGAAGTATATGGAGTTTTTTTGGGTTTCCAAGGACCACTGAATTTGGATTTTAGGCCAAACACCCACACTTTTCATATTCATGTTACCAATACTTCAGTCATACATTTAGCACTGACATGTTGAATATTGTAAAGAAATATATTGATATTAGGTTGTTATTTACGTACTTGAATTCAAGAGTACACCATTCTTTCATTCAAAACTTTGAATGGATAAAAAATTTAGAATTTTTTTACATGATAGATATTATAGTAAAATATTAGCAACAATTTTATCATATCAAAGAAAGGAAATATTGTGCCATTGTACATTTAAAACATGTAAAATGTTCTATAAAAATACACACACTTATTTGGGATAGATAACATATTATTCATATGTGAGAAAACATGATTTTTTTTTCACAGAAATTAATCCCTTTTTTTGGATTGATTCTATAATGCAAATTTTATGGCAGACTAGATTCCATAGAAAATTATTTACGGTGTTATATACATGATTATATCACATATGGACACACCCAATATGCATCACTCTTTGAAAACCTAAAAAATAATAATTAGCATATTTGATTGAGTTATCTTACTAGTATTACATTTATTTATTTGATACCACAAGTTATATATACAAACCCAATAATATTTGGTTAAAGTTTATAGTAAGAGATGAAATTATTTTGGAGAATGAAAGTGATTGATTAGAATAATAAAATATTACTAAGTTTCATATTTACATAGAGGTTGATTAATTTTATAGTTAATGGGTTGAGTTAATTATGTATCTATGAAAAAAGGCAATTATTTTTATACATATAAATAACTTTATTAACCAATTAAGTTGAGTAATTAATCTATAATTAACGATATAATATTTCCACTCAAATGCTAGTAACATATTTTAAAATTGTGACCTTAGTCTAAAATCTAACTAAAATTTTCAAACTCGTCTTGATCTATTTTGATGAAATTAAAATCAAACCAAACCTAATAAAAGTTGACTATTTTGATTAAAATTAAATTTTAACCTATGTACATAAAATGGATCATATAATAGTAATTGGAAATGGTTATCTACATCACTATTCTCATTTTGTATAATCCTATTAATTGATCATAACATTTACATATTGAGAATGGCATTACATCTTGTTCATGTGTTATGTATTAGTTTATTATCTAATTCCATGTTTAACGAGATCCATGTGTCTTGTTTTTATTGTCTCATCACTTCAAACCGTATCCATTTGTAGTGTTATCTAGATTATTCAATAGAGTTTTTGGTATATTATAGGTAAAAATTAAGAATCCTATGGTCATACTATGGTTTTATAAATTCATAGGTCTATTTCATGTAATTTATTGTACTTTAGAACATCCTTTGGACACAAACATGGTGATTTGATAGGTGTTTTTTGTTGTTAAGGGATTGTAATGGTATAGATCTCCCAAGTATACAATTATCCATTAGTATAAAAGTACATAATGTTATATTTTACTAGATCAGGCCTCCAAGTGATTTTAATGCTATAAAAAATATAGGTTATAGGTACACATGTAAATATTAGATTAGATTGAGCCTCTTAGGGCTTTCAAAGTTCCTAGTGTATGGCTACATGTGATGATATTTGATTTGATCAATTATCCTGAGGCTCTGACAACTATGACAACTCCATTCATATGAGAACATGTGAGATCTAATTCAATTGGTTTTCCTAGCACTATGGAAGATCTGATAGGTTTGAGACCTAAAAATGGAGGGTTACCTATTAGAATTAGACTCTAGGTAAGGGCCAATTTAACTCTATGAATGAGAATCCTAGACCTACCCATATTCCAAATTTTATATGAATAAAAAAATTATTAAAAACATGGAAAGAATCATTTCATCAAACCTAATACCCAAAAAATATATCTAAATAAAAACAAATGGATATTTATAATAAACACAACAAAAAACTTAGATACTTTGATACAACAAACACCTAAGATTTTGAAATCATACGAGGTTCATATTGGTCTAAATAAAAGGATAAAAAATATATTTTTTGACTTATAGGGGTCTCATTTTCTTCCATGAAAAGGGACATGTTGGTTACAATAAGAAATTTTTTAATTAATAATTTATTATTTTGATTTTCTATATAATGGTCACATGTAAATTATACACAAGCTAAGACTATTCTACAATTAATTGATAATGGTTTTATCTAATTTGTAGAATTTGCTCATTCTACATGAATTAATCTAGGATAGGTTATTCAAGGAAAGATGTTATAGCATCTAAGGCCATACACCTAAGTAAAAAGGGTATGTTGACTAGATTAAACTCCCTCAGTAGGTATATTCTTGAGTCAAATTAAATTAATAGGAATTTCCAAGTGGATCAATACACAACTTTAATTCCATATGTGTGATAATTTGAAATATAAATTAATCAATATAGAGTCATAAAAATTTAGAGGATGGACAAGATGGCTAATTCGAATATAATTAAAAGTGTGAACTTGGTGCAATAAGTGGCATGATCATATCCATGCCCCATACTATGAAGAACTATGAAAACTAATTTAAAAATTACAAAAAATATAAATATCAATTGTGAATACTTGTAAAAACAAATGAAGTAAATGTGGAAAATATAAATAAAGTTGTCTTATACTTATTTCCCATTTAAATTACATAATATAAGAATATTATCAATTATGGAGTTAAGAATCCAATATATTATTATATACTCATGTAGAATGGGCACATTTACATGCCAAGATAGGTATTTTTTGATATGGTAGCATGGTTATATTAGGCCATCAATTATATAAGTATATTAATAAATTAATACATTTTATAGAGATTATACAAGAAGAATTTAAAATCAAAGAGGAGAGAAGAAAGTATGTAATATAAATCTTAACAAAAATATTCCATTAATGAGAAGGTTTAGCTTTTATCTATTTATAATACATAGTTACGTCATATATATCTTTGAATGCCTTCATACAAGAGTAGAATTAACATGGTGTGTCATTACCTATGATAATGTAGGAAACCTCTTGAGAAAATATAACATGCATGTTATACTTCATGATAAGTTGATCCATTATTAATTGTTGGCTAAATAGAATAGTTTAGGTTGAAGGTAGACCTGAAGGGTGACAAACATGCTCAATCATAAATAAACATTCAGTAATAAGGCCAACATGTTTTTTATCTCACTTCCTTTCCCTGTAGAGCTTCCAACCACTGAATGGACAATTAATATGGTTTTGTCTTCAATTGAGGTTGAGATATTGGGATTCATAATAATTTTATGCTTAAAATTGAAAGAATTAAACTTTGAGTGTCATCCCAATGATTTTTTTAGCTTAGCCTCAATGGATTGAAGATGAGATATAATTAAATAGGATGTTTCATGCTCAACTTACCTTTTGATCATCTTGGATCAATATTAAGGATTTATCTAGGTCATTTGATGTCCATATTCCATAGCTTAATGAGACTTCCTTAACCTTTTTCCCTTGTTGGTATATCTCCCAAATCACCTTCAATTATTTAGTTCCATGCAAATTTTCCTCTTCTCTTATAGTCTATCTCATAATGAATTGGAGAGTCTTAAATGATAGAATAATTAGAAAAATAAAAATAATCAAGTCATGGCTTAGGTTGTTTTTCATGAAGATTGGGTTGATTGTTACTCCATAAACCATCAATTTTTGATAAATCAATCTTTTGAGGATGATATAACCATAAAATTAGTTTCATATATATGTGAAATATGTCTGAGTACAATGTAAATAATGAGGGAGTGATGACATTTATACAATCATGAAGGAGGAATAATACATTTTAGAGTTGAAGGATCTTGAAAATTCTATAATTGAATAAGATAAATAATTTAATAGAGAATAGAGGAGTGACATCATAACTACTTGGTATGGTTTCCATCCTTTAAGCATGGGAGAGTAAATATTTCCATTTTTTATTTCCATCCTCTCTGAGCATGAGAGAGTTAATACTCATTTTTGTCACATTGAATTTAGAACTCTTTGAGTGTGGGATAGATTAAATAATCTTTTTTTATTACTATTGGACTGCCCTGAGCATTCATGAGAGTTAATATACTCTTTTTCCAAATAATTATTAATATCAATAAGGTTTCTAAAGTATTATATTATGAATCATTATTTTAAATATCATGCATTCACTTTTTTTAAGTGCATAGTCCCTTAGATTGGATATGATGCAAATAATTTGATTAACCTCAAACAATGATTATGATATCAACAGCTTGAGAAGATTGATTTAATATAAAATATTGTTAGTTTTAAGATTCTTTGAGCTCATCTTCCATTTGGAGGAGGATAATTTCATTAATTTTGAATTGATTGCATTAAAATTAAATATTAATTAATTAACCTTTATTTCAAAAAACATGTAATTATTTGAAAAAAATAGAATAATATCTACTACTATTTGATAAATAAAGATAAATTACAAAAAAAAATTAGAATATTTAAAATATGATATGTAATTCTAATAAATTTATAATTGGAATCCAATATTTTAAATAATTGATTATATAAAAATCTAATGATGGTAGTTTTAGTTTTTAATATGGATTTAAATACGTCTAAATTTAATAAAACCATGGTTTTAAGCATTTATTATAGGTTCCCTTCATGGATCCATACATATAACCTTTATTGGAATATATAAATGGAAGTTATAGCATATGCTTGCCATAGTTTTGAAAATGAGATCTTTAGAAATGTGATGATTATTCATGGGAGAATGGAATTGATAGCCACCATTATGACGAAAATATTGTATTGATGTGATGATGACTTGGTAGTTGTCCAAGTGAGAAGTACTAGCGTCTTTCTTCTTCCCATATATTTTTTATCATCCAACAAAAGAAAAATGAGTCTTGAAAAAACTTGCTATCCTAGGATTTTTACACACTCCCTTATTCCATTTTATATTTTTAAACATGTATCACACCATCTAAATGGTTTTTTCATATATAAATAACATTTCATTCAAATTTAAATTGGTCTTTTAGGTTTATGAATTTTATATAAATTGAACTCAACCAATAATTTACAATCATTTTTTCTAATGTTGGGAAAATAGAACTGAAATAAGCACATAAATTTGTTGTGAAGGTATACAAAAGGGTATATATTCCAATAATCCTCCTTAATGTGATGTTTTTTGAAAAAATATGATGTTGAAAATTTCTTAGATAGTAAAAAATAATTGACCTATTACATATTATGTTGGCTGAATATCCTCTAAAGATTACCTAACCATTAAATTAGTCACCATTAGGATCCCTTTGGGGTTTCAATTTGTTTGGATTTGTAACATTTCCAAGGTTTATTTTTTATTTTCCTTAAAGGAACAATCAAAAGTGAAATCTTTAATCTCTATGTAAATTTTTTGGTTCCTTAACAAAAAACTATGATTATGTCCCCATGTTACTATAGTTTTAAGATTTTCAATAAAAAAATCCCTTAAATTTCATGATTGGGTTGAGTTACTTATCTTCCCATTCCATTATGGTCCTTATCTAAGATTTTTTAATCCCGTATGGCATGTGATTTGCAATAAAATGGTCATATTTTATTCTGAGTATCCCAAAAAAAAAAATTATGTTGATGTAAATTTTGATAGAGACTTTAAAGAGTGTATCAAAATTAAAATATTGACTAAATAATTTTCACATAAATTCACCTACATCAACCATACAAAAAAACATTTTTGGTGTCATTCACCCAACCTTAAGATTTAGGAATGTCCCCTCATTTTATAGTGAAGGCCTTTTGTCAAGAAAACATCACTTAAAAATAAAAATGTGTCTTAAAAAAATAATATGTGGACCACTATATTAACAAAAAATAACTATTGAGAAATAAAACTAATCTAGTTATTGATAGTATAACTAAAATACTCCAACAAGCTACTAATAAAATTGATAATATTATTCATCCTTGTCCTTTCTCCTTGACCTCCTAGGTTTTATTTTGGATCTCTTAGCCATATTTCTCAATATAATATCTTGTTGATTGTAAATTTTAGTGTTGGGCACACCCTCAAATATCGCTCACAACACGTGATGATCAAATAGTCTTGTGGTGGTGGAAACTCTACAGAGGAAGAGAAAGCAGATAAATTTCACTATATATTGATAAGGGAGTTTTTATTAAAACACTAATAGCCATTATTTTTTTTGTCATGCTTGATTTTGAGGATGACCTATAGGAATTTTAGGGTTAACTACAAATAGAAAATTCTTCTCTATTAGTGTTATCTCATGAAATATTCAAGGACTCACAAAGTGATCCAATTTTTTTTATCACTATGTTATTTTATACTAGTTAGGAGTATTAAATTTCATATACTTGCAAGAGGTTATGATTTCATCAGGTTTTATTATACATGCTTCTTTAATATGAATACTATCTTATGATACATAATTTTACATTTCACATGAAGGTGGATGTGGTGGTGTTAATATTTTTGTTTCATTGAAATTAGACCAATTAATTATTTCATAGATATATGACCTATCACATCAAGTTATTTTGATTATAATTGATATTGATATACATTATGGATGGGTTCTCAGTGTTTCACCCCTTAATTATGCCCCTAATTGAACATTTATGGAGGTAGATCAACAATAATATGCATTATTTAACATGGATTATTTTTGGTGAATTTAACCTACTTTAGTGTCATGAAGTTAAATTTCAATCCATTCTAATACCTTGGTGTGTTGTTTAGTTTTGATGTGGGTATTATTTTTTTTAAAAAATGGGATTTGTAAGCCCTCTTTTTTGGAAACACTCATTAAAATTTAAACCATTTTTTAATTTTTCAAAATTAAAAACCCTTACTAATAAGGGTATAAAATATTTATATTGTGTAATGATTTTTTAGTATCATGTGTTCTCATTTTACATTTATAATGAATAAGGTATCACAACTCACTTGAAAAATGTCCTTCTTGACCATATCCCCATCATTTACAAAATAGAATGAGGAGGTGGCCAACATAAATTTTGTCTCATTTTTTTAATGTCACTTATTATGGACTAGGGAACTATATTAATCATTAAAATGGTGTGTAATGTGGAGCCACATATGTTATATGCTATCAATTAGTTTGATTGGTAGAATGACAATATCAAATATGTTGACTTCTTCCTTACTCATAATGGAAAGCATATTTCATGAGTTTTACAATCGAAATTTTGGATCTATGTCTAAAGATTACAAAAGGGTTTCTTATTTTCATGAAAAAAATAAACTTGATACTCAATTGTAGGACATGATTACCAAACTCGATCACAAGATCACAAGTTTTGGAAGTCACATTACTGAAGGTGCTCAAAATAGTGTTTTTTTCACTTGATTAAGATTTTTGACATCTATGGAATTTTTTAAAATCAATAAATTCCAAGAAATACAAATAAAAAATTAAATAAAACTAAAAAACACTTTTAATTGATAATCCTATCATATATATCCTATGTCTTTCCAAACCACTATAAACTCATATGTTAGAGGTATAATCACTGAGGGGGGGAGGGTGAATCATTGATCATAGATAATCCAACTTCATTTTAAAACCTTTAAAAACTCTTAATCAATTACCATAATAATTAATTAATCATACACATCATTCATAGCAACGATTATGAGAGACAATGCAAGATCAATCACATAACACATGACATGTGTGAAACCCTCTTGGGAGAGAAAAAAAATTAGAAATTACAAATGGAATATTGTCCTATAATAATAGGAACCAATTTATAATATATGAAACTTATTAAGGAACTACCATTCCTTATTTTAATGAGACTATAATCCCACAAGGAGCTACTACACCTGTCTAGTTGAGTTGTCACAAAAACTAGACCTTTAACAAGTTTTACCTTGTAAGGAGGTTACAACCCCCTAGATGTTGAACATCCACAACAACACCTATGATTATAACATAGAATTTAACATTGATTTCCTACCAATTTTATGGATATACAATGTATATGAGCTCTCTTCAACTCTAAACACTCAATGCATCTAAAGACACCTTTTGAATCACTCTTCGCTCCTCATCAAAAACCTTATCACCATACAAAAAATAATACCATATGGTAATACACATAGTACACACTCTAATCATCTCTCAAATTATCCACTAGGATTACTTAGACAACATCTACCCTCACTTACACTCAAATCATCCAAAACATCCTTTTAGATCATCGTAAACCTCTTCACTCATCCTCAACCTGTAAGACAACTATTATAATATAAAAAACATACCCATAGGTCATACACATAGGCCTCAATCTTCTATACTCATCTACTAGGCACTCTCCCTCCCCTTCACTCCACAATTATCACATGCACACTCCTCTTCCAAGTTTAGAAACGATCACATTTGGTTTCACTATTTATAGAGAATTCATGATCATCACCATCTTGATTGGCCAATAGGCATGAATTAACCCTTAAGGCATATATCACATTGAGACACATAGATAAATACTATCCACATAGGTTAGCCATAGCAAATATGAGTCACCTGTAAGCAACTACACCTTTCAATTAGGCCCTTGTATCTCTTATAGGTCTCCTAGAGACCTATTCACCCATTTATCACTTCATCAACCAAAACAAGAATATAATAACACTTTCCAAGTACATATACTACTACCAAATGATCTATAGGTCATTATTAAGTGTCCATATCCATCACAACAACCTTATTTTAACACTCAATTAACTCAAACACCATTCTATACACATAGTCATTATGAACGAAAACATAGTCAACATTTAACCCTTTGGTTATATTGAATATGATTGGAAAAACCTTTATAATGTACATATATAGTCCTGATGGATTTAAAATCATACATCAGTAGGTAGCTCACCTTTAAACATTGATATACCAACAAGCACATCTTAATTACTCATATTAGGTTAGTTAAAGAGCAAACATGAAAACATAGTCAAATTTTAACCTTCATATTTTTTACTGTGCACACTTTCAAACCTTAAAATCTACATTTATAGATGCACCTTGGATTCCTCTCCAAATTTTATTCTTATACCATGTGAAAATTTTTCTTGTATCAAAATATATGGCCCAAAAACTAAAACTAGAAACTAGTATTTCCTTTGTTAAATTCAAATATTTGAATTCAAAAATTCAAAATTAAGATTCAGTCAATTAAAATGCATCTCATTCCCTTTCCATCTTAGATTAAATACACATCGTTGATCTTCTTCAAAATTTAACTCATAGTGTGCCACTGTTCAAATGTTAAACTTCAAATAGTTGACCTCATCTCATGAAATATTGTAATCTTGACCATATATGCACCTTCAATCTCTATGTATTAGTTTGGTATTTATATTATAGTGTTCATCATTTGATCTTGCTTAGAACCCTAATGATCATGACACTTGGCACCATCGCACACCTTTTGAGCAATTTTACTATTAAACATCAAACATTTGTCATCATCTCACTCAATACACACCATTGATCTATATTTATATGATCACCTTTGAACTATTGGATCTTCATTTGGTCATGATATTTATCTCTTGAAAAATTGACTAAGTATAGGAACCATTACAATCTGCCTAGAGGGAAAATTTTGGACCTCAATAACTTTTGTTATGCTTATATGAATGATCTAAAATTTGGACCATATGATCTCACATAGAAAAATCCAACCATATATCAATCTAATCCTATAATGTTTGAATGTGCAAGATATAATTCCATTAATCTTTTCACTCAATTTTTTTTCCATAGAGCCAACTATGTCTATAACTAACTGGAAGGCCCATTTTGCACATTCATATCTTTTGATGTGCTTCATCACATGACCTAAAATTTATTACATATCAATTAGGAAAAAAATTTAATAAACCATTATGATAAAATATTTTTGAAACTACCATGTGTGTGAAATATGACAACATCAAAATGCCTACTTAGATTTTCTTGCCACATGTAAATCTGGCTAAGTATGGGAAAACATTGTCAAACTGCCTAAGAGGCCAACTTTGTACTTACATATATTTTATCATGCTTCATCACATGACCTAAAATTTAACACATAAAAATAGGGACTAATGTGATCACAAACATATGACCAACTCCCCCTAACTCATCTACACATAGCAATTATGATGTTAGAAAACTACTTAGATTTTCTACCACTAGACCCAAAATGTCAACATGAAAACAATGATCAACCAGATGAAATAAACTCATAAACATAAGAAATCAAATCATATAAAACTTATTATAGGACATATTTCACATGATTAATACTTAATATTCATCCCTAATCATCTTTTAACCATTCCAAAATAGAATATCAACCAAGCCAACTTCAAGCATACTAGGATAAGCACATTGCACACATTATCATTATCACTTAGACTATCAAGGAACTTCATCCACTCACCTAGACACCTCCATGAAATCATTTAAAGCTCTCCAATAATATCCCCCTTTATCATTTATGTCAACACCCATCATAAAACATTATACATTGCACCTTCCTTCTCTCTCTTTAAGAACTCTCAAAGTAGGAACTTTCTCCCCCTTTGACACAATGAAAAAGTGGGGAAAAACTGATATTTAGGACATAAAAAGACTACTATTATGATAGGAAAATCTTATAAATATATTAAAAACTCCCCCTTACCTTGATCTTACCTCTTTTTGCCTTGACATCTTCCTCTTGCTCCATGCCAACACTCTATTCAACCAAGCACTATAACCAATTAAGAAAGAACACAAAAAAATATTGAAATTTGATGTAAATCACCAAGAAACATCTGAGAGGGACTCCCCCTAATATTTATAAACAATTACACCTCTTGAGTATCTTTATATCTTTGCACACCATGAAGAACCACCATATATGCTTACTAGCCTTCTATCTCAAATTATCACAAGGACTAGCAACAAGACTTAATGCCACTCACCAAATAGGAAAGATGCTATATAAAAACGTAATAACTCTCCTTGAAATACTCATTCCTTCCTATTTTGGAGAAACTTAACAAAAATCACTCTTTTTCTTACAAGGCATGTCTAGTCTCCTTGTATCCTTACTTGGAACTTACAGAGCCCACAACTTTCAAAAGACACACTATCAAGACCTAAAAAATCATATCTAAAGAAATATCATATTCCACCTGATGCACACCAATTTTCATCACCTATCCTATCTTCTAAGACATACTTCCTTAACAAATTAACTTAACAATTAGGCCTCCATCTTGATAAAAACATGAATAATTTGAAAACCACAAACCTTCTAATATTTATGAAATTTGATTTTAGAACCCATTTGGCCCATTCAACCTATTAATAATCTTCATACCTAAATTCACAAGGCAAACCACTTTTTTAGTAGAGCCCAAAACTTTAGAATCTCAAATGTAAATAAGGTCAATAAACCTCCTTCTGGTCAACACCCATCTCTAAAACTCCTTTCACACCTAGAGACAATGATCACACACTTTTGTACCAATATTTGAGCTTCCACACCTTTAGGAACCTTTATTTATTATACCATGACTTTTGTCCTGCAACCAGACATATAAACCTAAAAGAACACAAAAAACTTCCAAAAATAAAAAATTAGATCATCAAGACATAGAACAACCTATAACACATCACAAAGAAGTGTATGGACCTGTTTGAGCACAAAACATTTATTTACATTACATCAATCTCATAAACCACTTGGAAACACCCAATCTGACCATGTATTATAGATCCCTCACAAATCTCTAGAACAAGCTCATGAACTTGTTTCTCCCCCTTAACCAATGAACTTTTATTATTGGCATTATTATCTTGAGAACATAAACTTGCTTCTCCACAAGAAATATGTCTCCTAATAATCATATCTAGATACACCCTACTTCATAATGTCATAGAACAATGTGAAACTAGGAGTTACACATAACTCCTCATATTCCTTCTCCTCCTTGGTCATATAATACTTATAGTTCTTTTTATTCTTAATATTAAGATAAGCAACATGATCATCCACTATAATATTATCCTTTTATTCTAATATTGAATTGACAATACATGAATACATCATAGATTCATGACATACCTTTTCATCTAAAGAATCCACCTTGTAGTTAGGAACCTCATCAATAGGCACTAAAAGTTAATCTTATTTACATTATGCATACCCAACAATGGAAATATGTTCACTTGGATCCATACACATCTCATAACTAGCCTCAACCAATACCTTGGTCTTCTTCTTGAACTTGGTATCTTCATTCACAATGTGAGTAGGTAATGAGATCCCTTGGCAGTCTTCAACTTTTAAAGCATTTTACACCATAACAAACAATTACTTGGACCTAAAAACTCATCATGAGTCAAACTTACCACCTTTGGTTTCCATGAGTTATCTTTTATCTTTCCTTGTACTATGGTAGCCTAATTAAACTTATTTTGATTTAATGGCCTTTTCTTGAAAAACCTAAAAATGTGGATAATATTTTCACAGTTGTAACAAAAAATAATCCTTGATGGAAACATATTTTATCTTATCTTGTTTGGATAGAAACTTGTAATGTGTCTTATGTCAAGATAAATGAAACAACCTCATTTTTTTGAAGAGGACTCACCTTATCTAACCTTATGTGGACAATGGTTTACAAAGTGTTAGATATCAAGATAGTTAAATCACTTAAATTTATTCACACCTTTTAAATGATGACCCCCATCATAGTTCCATGGAAAATCATTTCTAATAGGTATCTTGAATTCTCTAGATTTATATAAAAATAAATTATATGTGTAATAGTAACCATTAAAACATGCATACCTCATGGCATTTAGCTATTTGATTTGATTTATCTTCATTCTGATAGTAAATTCGTTCCTTGTCTGATGATTTGTCTTCAAAGTATGATTTTACTTATTCACATTAGTCTTCATCTTGTCTTGATTTACATTCTTTTGGTCTTATTCATATCTAAGACTAGTTCTATCACTAACATGCTTTTAAACACTCAAAATATTATCTAGATCACTTGAGATCTTTTTAAATCTCAAAAATGACTTCACCTTACTAAATATTTGTCTTATCTAACTCATATTTTAATGACTCATTTTAAATTACATACTTTGAACATTCATCTTCTTTGGATTTCAGGGCTGTAGATAGAATTTCCAATTGACAATTGAGATGCTTGAACATATCTTCATTCTCTTTGGTATCTTCATTCATTCTTGCTTCATACACACTAGATTACTCCTCATAGTGCTTTATTTGAGACTTGATGTTATTTTTAATCTTCTTCTCAAACTTTAGTTCTTCAAGGGCATTCATAAATTTAGTCTCATAGTCCACCTCATCTCTATCAACATCTGAATCACACGAAGTAGACTCATTTTGATATGATCAACTTCATTCTTCAACCATGAATAGGGATTCATCTTCAATAGAACCATCATCTTCATGATCATACTCTAATTCACTATCTTCAGTCTCATCTAATGAGATGTGATCTTCTTTGGTGTAGAGACTCTTCTTGTTCTTAAAGGACTTATTCTCATTGTTATACTTTTTGAATTTTTTCTTCCTATATGTCTTCTTGTGGACTTCACCATTCTCTTCATCATCATTCCTCTCATGATTATGAGGGAACTTATGAGAAAAATATCATATATCTCTATAGTTGAAACTTTTTAAGGGTAGTTTATCCTTATACTTCCCTGAGCCTATTTTTAATTTCCTAGTAATCAAATCAATTAGTTCATCCTCATCAATGTCAGATATCTCATCCTCTTTGGGTTTCTTACCTTGTAACTTCTTCTTTGGATTCATTTCTATCTTGAATTTTTCTTATTTCTTTGGTCATATATCATAATTTAATCTCATCTCATAGGCAGTAATGGTGTTATGCAATTGATCCATCTTAAATTGAGTAAGATCATCACTTTCTTCTATATCAGATACTTTTGGATAAAACTTGAGAGATAGAAAACTTAATACCTTTTGAATTATAATAGTCTCTTCAAGGTTCTCTCCAAGACCTTTTATTATATTCATTATCTCATTAACTTTCTATACAAAGGATGCCATATAATCTTCCTTCTTCATTTTAAGACTCTCAAATTATCTTTAGTGAGTCTAAAACTTTGCCAACCTGACCTTTGAATCTCTTTCATGAATGATCTACAATTTATCTCATGTCTCTTTATAAAATTTATAATGGATGACCTTGGTGAACTCATTCTCTTTAATACCACAAGTAATGACATTCATTTCCTTATAATTATTCTCAAATAGCTTCTTTTCTATAACACTAGATGGAGGAGGAGTAGGAACAACATAACCATCCAAAACATATTTCCATATATCAAACCCAAGGGACATAATGTATGTCCTCATCCTTACTCTAAAAAGCATAATTATATCCATTAAACATATATGCTTTCTTAGTATAGAAACATCATTTGATTTTAATGACTACCCATAATATATCTTGGATCACCTTCAAGATGTCAATCCTTTACCAAAGGACCCACTCTAATACCAATTGTTAGATGTATAATAAATAAGAGGGGGTAAATTAGTGATATTTTATAATCAAAATTAAATTTCAAACCTTTCAAAAATATTAATGAATTACCACAATAATTCATGAAGCATACACATCATTCATAGCAATGAACAAGAGAGACAATGCAAGATCAAGAACATAACACATGACATATGTGGGAAACCCTCTAGGGGTAAAAAAACCCATGGGAACCTATAATTAGACAAATATAATATAATAAAAATAAATAATTTAGACTATTTGTAACTAACCAAGGAACTACCATCCCTTATTTTAGTGAGATTTTAATCCCACAAGGAGCTACTACACCCGTCTAGCTGAGCTACCATAATAACTAGACCTTTATCAAGTTTCACATTTCAAGGAGGACGTAACCCCCTTGATGTTGAGTAGCCAAAAAAACACCTATGATTATAACATATCCTTAAACATTGATTTCCTACCAATCTAATGGAGATACAGTGTATATTAGCTCTCTTCAACTCTGCACACTCAATGCATCCAAAGCCACCTTTTAGATCACTCTTCACTCCTTAGCAACAACCTTGTCACCACAAAAATAAAATAACCATATGTTCATACACATAGTTCACACTCTGATCTATCTCTCAAATTAGCTAGCAAGCTTACATAGACAACTTTTGTCATTCACTCACACTCAAAGCATCTAAACTATCCTTTTGGATCACCCTATACCTCTTTGCTCATCCTCAACCTAGAATAACACTATTATAACATCAAAAACATGACCCAAAATCCATACACACACTCATTAAATTATTCTACTCATAAAATCATCTACTAGGCACTCTCCCTCTCTTTCACATCACAACTTTCATATGCACTCTCTTCCAAGTCTTGAAACCATCATATTTGGTTTCACTATTTATAGAGCATTCATGATCATCACCATCTTGGTCAGCCAATAGGCATGGATTAACCCTTAATAAATCTATCACATATATAAATAACTCAATACCATCCACATAGGTTAGCCATAACACCTATGGATCACCTTTAAGCAACTATACCTTTTAATTAGGCCCTTGTAGCTCTTATAGGTCTCAAGGAGACCTATACACCCATTTAGCACTTGATCAACAAAAAAAAGAACACAAGACTAGTTTAAATGTACATGGACCCATTCCACATTATCTATGGGTTCTTATTAAGTGTCCATAGCCATCACAATACCCTTTTGTTAACAATTAATTAGCTCAAATACCTTTTTATACACACAATCATTATGAACAAAAACATAGTCAACTTTTAACCTTTGGATTATACTACATATGATTATTCAAACCTTCATAATGCATATATATGGTACTCATGGAGTATACAACATACTCCAATAGCTAACTCACCTTTAAATATTGAGATACCAATAAGCACAACTCAATTACCTTTCTTGGGTTACTTGTAGAGTAAACATGAAAACATATTTAACTTTGAACCTTCATAATTTTTGACTGTACACACTTTCAAACACTAAAATATATGTTTCCATATTTACCTTGGATTCCTCTATCAATTTTCTTTGTACACCATGAGTAAATTCTAACTATATCAAAATATATAGCCCAAAAACTAGACACTAGTCTTTCTTTTGTTAAATTGAATTATTTGAATTCAAACAGTCATAGTTAAACTTCAATCACTTAAAATTAATTTCATTCACTTTTATCTTAGATTAAATACACACCATTTATCTTCTTCAAAATTTAACTCATAGTGCACCACTGTTCAAATGTTAAAATTTGAATATTTGACCTCATCTTGTGTAATCTTGCAATCTTGACCACATACACATTATCAACCTCTATGGATTAACTTGGTATTTATCTTATAGTTCTCACCATTTTTTATTTCTCAAAATCCCCATGATCATGAAACATGGTACCCTCATGTGCCTTTTAACCACTTTTACTAGTAAACATCAAGCACTTATCATCATCTCACTTAATACGCATCATTGATCTGTATTTTTATGATTTCCCATGAACCATTGGATATTCATTTGGTCCTAATATTTGTCTCTTACAAAATAAACTATGGGAATCATTGCAATCTACTTGGAAGGCTAAATTTAGATCTCAACAACTTTTTTTGTGCTTATATGCATGATCTAACATTTAGACCATATGATCTCCTGATATAGGAGAATCCAAAAATATATAAATCTAATCCTAGAACATTTTCATGTGTAAGATATAACACCATTACTCTACTTAGTCATATTTTTCTACCATAAAGCCAACTATGCCTAGAACTGCTTGGAAAGCCAAATTTGCACATGCATATCTTTTGATGTGCTTCATTACATGACCTAAAATTTAGTGAATATAAAATAAGCACAAAAATGAATAAACCCATATAATCAAATATTTTTAAAACTACCAAACATGTGAAATATGACTACATCAAAATGCCTACTCAAATTTTCTTGCCACATGTAAATTTGACTAAGTATGGGAAAATACTATCAAATTTACTAGGAAACCAACTTTGCACTTACATATTTTTTTTTGAAATTTATAATATGACATTAAATTTAGAACATAGAAATTAGAGACTAATTTTATTACAACCATATGACCAAATCCCCTTAACTCATCCACACATGGTAATTATGATGTCAATAAACTACCTACTTAGATTTTATACCACTAGACCTAAAATGTCTAGTTGAAAATAATGATCAACCAGATGAAATACACTCATGCACAAAAGAACTTTTGGAATAAAAAAATTATTATGAGACATATTTCACATGATCAATACTTTATATTCATCCCTAATCATCTCTTAACCATGCCAAAATAGAAGATCAACCAAGCCAACTTCAAGCATATTAGGACAAGCACATTGCACACTTTGCCATTCTCACTTAGACTATCAAGGCACTTCATCCACTCACTTGGACAGCTCCATGAAATCAACATGACATTATTGACAAATATCCAACATAATATTCCAATCCAAATAAAATATGGAAGCAAGAGATAAATAATTTCATGCATGTTTAGATATAGTGCCTCTCAAGTTAAGTCCTTCAATTAAACAAATATGTGATTCCCTACTCTCTCTTACTAAACATGTTGATTTTTAAATAATTCATAATAATAAATAATAAATGGTAGATGTATTTCAATTTGAATTTTATAAATCTACATGGAATATTGTTGACCATTTTTTCTTCAGGTTTAAAGATAAGTCTTACTCAAGAAATGTTTTGGAGCCATCATCAATGTATCTGATATTAAGTTTATTCCTAAATATTTATATATGGATTTTATTAATAGATTGAAGACAATAACTATATTCAAAATATCCTATTAAATCATTTCTAAATCCATAACTCTCAATCTTCACCATATTCTCCATACAATCATAAAGAAAGAGAAAAGTGGGTTTATTTAAAGAAGATAGATCTTGGATACCATTATATTGGTTGTTAAAAAATTGGAATGGGCTCATCAATATTGACAGAGGACAATATTTATAAATAAAAATACTTAAAAATTATATGATACTATGGTGGCAATTAATTATTTCCATGTTTACAACATAGATATTTGCTAACTTCTTTCTTTAAGTGGTTCAAACTTTTTTTCTAACCTTAAACTTGATTCACCATTAATGGTCACAAATTAGATAAATTTGATATTTTTCATTCCATCAGATAGGATATTTCTCTTTTATTAACATTATATATCTTAATATCTCAAGAATTTTGTATTTAGATTATCAAGGTAATTGCACTTATTGATTTCTCCACTCAACTTATTAATGGGAATTTTGTAGATGATTCTATGGTCATACTAATAGGGTAGGAAAAATAACTCAAGGATTCATTTATCTATCTAGATAAAAAAAAAAATTGGGCCTTTAATTATGACCTATAATGTGCCAAAACTTATTCACATATAGAGAGCATGATGCCCTTGTTGGCATAGATCAAAATTTTCAATGGATAACAAATAATTGGATTATTAAGGTAATTAAACTTACTAATTTCTCTACTTAGATTATTAATGGGAATTTTTTATATTATTCTATGCTCATGGTAGTAGAGTAAGAAACCTCCTTCAAGGAGTCATTTCTCTACCTTGATTAAAAAAATATAGGGTATGTAAGTAGGATCTATAATGGGCCAACACTTACTCATATATAGAGAGCATGATGCCCTTGTCAGTGTAGATCAAAATTTTAAATGGAAGTGGAATCAACAATGGAAAAAATTCAAATTCATTGTTATTCTATTAAAATTTTATATTTCCTTCTCTACGCTATGGTAGTGTGTAATTTAAACAGTATAATAAATACACTTACTAGATTACATAGCCTATTTCTATCAAAATAAAGTTGCAGACCCACACTAAAATTATTGAAACCACCCATGTCTATTATTATTCTTGTTTGGACTCTTGTAAATATTCATATGATAAATTAACAAATGTTATTTAATATTTTATCTATAACAATGCTAATCAGGATCAAGATCTTGAAAGAGTGGCTTAGGACATTAGGTTTTTTTCTCATGACAAATTGGGAATTAAAATTATTGATATCTATTAAAAATAAAATCTATTTTTTATAAATAAAATTTAAGGTTTGTTAAAAGGAATAATTTTTGGATAATTATCCTAAGGCACTAATTTTTTTTAGGTGTTCTCTCTGGATTGAATTGTTGCTCCTATGGAAAATATTAGATTTCAAACACTTTTGATTACTTTTATCCCTATCAATGTATGTGTCGTTTGTAGTTATGAGTATGTGGAAATATTTTGAAGTAGTAAAGTCTTATATCAAGTGGGTTGGTGATGGTAATATAAATAGTATTTTTTTCATAAATACTATCTCTAATGGTCCCTTGTCATGACAAATAGTGACGATATTCTAAATGGTAGGTCAAGCATTAAACCTCTTTGTATCTTAAAAAAAAATGAATCTACAAAGTTTTAGATTTTATTTCTTCTCAAATTTGGATACCTTAGCATGATCTTAAGAGAAAGAATAGATTGTTTAATTTAAAATTACCTTCTATTATATTGATTTATGAATTGGTGCCACATGTGATACTTCTTAATATGTATTTTCAACCCATATTTGCCTAATGAAATGAGTGGAGGTTGAATTGTAATATCTCCATCTAAAATAAATCTCGTAAACTATTTTATTATATTATGCTCCCTTTGTATTTGGATTTGGTGATTAAAAAGTGATGGGTTGTGAAATCATCATCTAGAACATGTATTGACATAATAATTAATATTTTAAATGATAAGCTTAAACCCAAATCAACTCACTCTCTCTTGGGTTTATTTTATCATAGTCTTTCTCTTAAGAAGAAAGTAAACAACATTTATATTTTTAACCCCAAGTGTCCAAACTAATACTAAATTAAAACATTTATGCACATTTTTTGGACATGTTCAATAGCCCAAAATTAAATGTGTTATGGGGGCTCATGACTATGCATGTAGGGGACAACTATGAATTAAATTAAGATTATAGTTATAATATGTGAATGCACATATAATAAATCAGATCAGATAATAAACACACATTTAATGTGTAGAAATACAATTTTGGACACAAATGACTCCTTACCAGACTTCAGATTGATTCCTACTAACCATTAAAAATTTATCCTAGCAATCACTGAATATCCCAAATTTGCTCATGATCATTCATCAAAGCTTAGAATCATGTTGATGTATCCATATTTGGATTACTATCATGTATGCAATAATAACATCTCATGGATTCAACCCTAATCAACTTGGATCATAAAAATTCTCTATTTGGTCTATGGACCTATTAAATGGGGCACTTAAATAAATCTTGAAAGAGAAAAAACACTAATCAAATTGAATTAACTAATTAAACAAGATTAAGTGCCTATTTGAATTATCCATTTGAAATTAATCAATATCTAAAAATGGAAATTCCAAAAATTAAAATATAAAGCTTTTCATCATTTCCTTTATGAGTTTTCAACCTCTTCCAAAATATCTAATATGATATCCATGCCTAGTAATTGAAAATCATAATTACATGACAATTATTAACTCAATTAGAGTTAGTCTCAACTCACCTAGGGTTAGTTTGAACACATTTCATGTTTAAAATCATCATTAACTCACCTTGGGTGAGATTTAATTCTTGAATATATAAATACAATTCCATACATATTGGTTTTTAAGCTATTTTGGTGTAAAATTTTTATGTTCAAATATCTTCAACAAGCTTGAATATTATAGAGTTATTATATGGTACTTCCTCCATAAACCTCATGCAAGTAATGTTACCATGCCCAAATTTTTATCCAAATAATCAAAGCTAAGGTTCTAATGAGAGGAGTCAGTCAAGCTTCATTGTCAAAGATTTATTAATGCACAAGATGAACAAGTCATTCAAAAAGCTATTTGGAGCTCTAAGGAAAGTAAAATAGTGTCTTCTTTTATGTTTTTATTGCGCTTTCATATGTTTACTTGTTACATAATCTCTTCTTGGTGACTTGGATATAGGTGTTAGGATTTTAGTGTATTTATTTGAGTTTTATTTCTTGGACTAACACAATACCAACCTCCCCTCCATGTATTCCTTATTCACACAATGGAGCATAAGTCTAGTTCTTAAAAAAATACAACTTATATTCAATAATATAAGAATAAGGAAAGAGTATAAAGGTATTAAAAGCTTCATCAAGGCTAGGATATTAGGATCCTATGATCTATAGATATTAAAACAAAATATTTATAGTATCTTAGTCTTGCACATTTAAAAAAACTAAATCAAGGCTCTACCCTTAAATTCCAGACCTTATTACTAACAAAAGGATCACATTTGCCATATCATTTTTCCAAATTTATTATCTCTCAGTATAATCTATATCATTATTATGAACCATGTATCCTTCACCACATAACATTATTAGAACCTAATAAACATACTTCACTATTAGTTTCATATATGTACCTATGTTTTATCCCTATGGACACTACTAGCCATAGAGGGACACTACCGTCATCCTTATCTAGTTTCCAATTGCCAAAATTATTTAAAATTTCAAATGTTTCAAAACCTATGGGTAAGCATATTTGTATTATTAAACTCCACAATGATATATTTTCAAAATGTCTATTATAAATACAAATATAATCCTTCTCATTGCTCATCTATCAAATCCAAAGAAAAAACCTACTAAAGATCAATCGATCAATATCAAAACCAAGCTATTATTCTATATTTTTCCCTATTTTCATATCAATAATAGGATTAGTCATATTATAGGTTTGAATTATAAAAAGAGTACCCCATGAGTAATATTTTCCAAATTATAAGCTTGATCACTACATGCATCTTCATATAATATATTGCACTGTTGTGCATAGATATTCCACACATTAGGGAGAACCACATAATTTTGAGGACCTCCTTGGTTTATTGTCTATGTAGGTAGTTACCATTGACATGGGGACATTTGGGGTTAGGTAAACACCTTAAGTCCACTAACCCATTTTTAGCAAACACATTTTGAGGGTGAATAAGGGCAAAGAGATAGGGTTTGATCAATTGGAAATAAATACGTATCTTAGATATGAATATATCAACAGAAATGTGAAAAAAAACCAATAATAATTAATATAATTACATCAATATCCATTTATTATTACTTAATATATATTTTAATCATGGTCAGTCACTAGTATTGATGGTAGTATCAAGATCTGATGGTAGTGTATATAGTTATAGAAGTAAAATTTATAGAATCTGGTGACTAGTATAGAATATTGGTCATCCATGTTATTTAATTATTTCATGTATAGATCAAATTATGAATAATAAACCTAGATAAGTATTATTTATATTTAGTATTAAAAATAATTTAACATATTTTGAATTCATTATTTTCTATATCTAACATATCTCATTATTATAGTTTTGAATATTCATTTTTTAGAGTTTTCAACTAATTGGCCTATTGTAGATTAGTTTATCACCTTTGTGATTAAATTATTTATATAGTGTTATCCATATCTCCCATATTTTAATCTAGGGTAAAATATTTATATATTGTTACAAGATATTAGAGCATTAAGCATGTTATGAATAAAGAATCCTAACCTAATAATGGCAAATCCTTATGTGGTGCTATAAATGATTCCATAAAAATAAAATCCCCTTGAGCACATCATCAATTATTATATCTAATGGAGGAATGGGTTATGTTCACACCATTGTTCCTTAAAAAAATCCTCCTATTGCTACATCTATAATGGGGCTAGTGAAAGTTTCAACTTAAATACTAGTTTCAATGACTATGTCAACTCAAAACATGTTTACATCCCCTATGAGAACCGATCAACTATATAAACTTAATCCTAATGTGTCTATAGTTAAATATATCCTCTAAGTTATAGAAAAAAAAAGAAAATAAGGTTACAAATATTTAACAAAATGCATTAAAGTATCCTTATGATATAAATTCATAAGTTGTGTTACATAATCCTTCAACACCTAAAATACATTTTCACCATTTTCCTACTACTTTTGTTGCACCCAAGTTCACATTTTATGATGACAAAGATGATCATGAACATCTCCAATATTTCTATGCAACATGCCTTGATTATTCTTCCAATGATAAACTTTTTACCAAATTATTTCCAAGAAGCCTAAAAGAATATGATTTACAATGGTTATATGATTTACTAAACCAATGTGTGAGACCATTAAAACATATATTGGATCAATTTATAGAACATTTTTCCATCAATACCACTTATAGTTTCTCATATTCTCAAATTACAAATATCAAACAAGGAACCAACAAACCTATCAATGAATATGTTTTGAGATATAAAACAATGTTGTACAAAATGACAAATCCAATGGTAAATAAAGAAATCCATAACATTTGAAAGCATAGTTTTATTACCCAATAACATGAGTCCATTGTTTATATAAATTTCAAATCCTTTTATGATTTATGCCATATATATTTTTTAAATTGTAAAATGATGCTTATTTATTTGAAGAAGTTTAAGTATGGATCAAATAAACTTAATAAATCTAATACCAAGTTTCATATCAAACTAGGGTACAATGTGAAACATACATAACCTAAAAAGGAATCAACCATGTTGGTTAACATAAGGTCACAAAAATATAATCAACTCGTCTTATACTATGTACTCAAGAGACAATTTACATGATTACCTAAGTCTATAGGTTATTTATTTTTTAATATTATGTAGTGCCATCTCATATATATCCTTCCTCCCATAGAGGTTGATATGAGCCTACCTCTACAAAAATTATATAATGTTAATGCATATTGTGACTATCACCAAGTCTATAGGCATTAAATAAACAAATGTTATAACTCGAAGTATAATATCCAAGATCTTAATAATGACAAAAATATTACCTTGATGATCCTCTAAAAGATTTAGGTTCACAACCTCATGATCGTCAAATCATAATATATGTATTAATCCTTTGGAAGAACATTCTAATAAAAATTTACAGGTGTAAATGTCATACAATGCACATCCTCATCCATCACATTATGGATACCCATTAGATGATATTATTGATAATTATACACACATAATACACCTCATATGGTTCATATACCTTTTATTACATTTAATAATAGTGAAATAGTGGATGATGGATTAGATATTCATGCATTATTTATTTGACCATACCTTCACCATCAACATATATATATATATATATATATATATATATATATATATATATATATATATATATAGAGAGAGAGAGAGAGAGAGAGAGAGAGTGTTACGATTGATAATCTTTCTAATGGAATATATCTACAATGAATTTACTTACACATTTGGGATATACATGTCATGATTTATACCCTTTTAAAAAATCATAATAACCTTCAATGGGACATTACATCATGTTATTTGTGATATTGATTAGCTTTACAGGTTATTCCAACACAGGTGGTTACCACTTTATCAGTTATAACATATACAAGAGTATCTCATATTATTTGGATGACCTTGGATACATAAATTCCATGCATTACCTTACATAGTGCATGGGTGTATTAAATACATTCATACCAATAGAGTAGTCATAATTTTTCAAACTCCATATGAAAATCCACTTGGACAGTAGAAATTTATTCCAAGATAGATAACTATCAAAATTAATAATATTATTTCTCCTCAAAAGGGTAAGCAATAGGAAATCCCTTTTCCTAGGAAACCCATAGTTGAGAGGCCTTTGCACTAAATATATATTGTGGATTTCACATAATCTTCATCTACTAATACATAACATACTCAGTCACCTAGATAAATTAAACATGTTCTAATTAATACTAATCCAAAGAAACTACATAACACTAAATTATGGGTTCCATAAACCCATACTCCTTTTATCATTTCTTCCTAACCACAAATTCCTAATATACATATTGAGAGTACTATAGATCCTATAGATCTATATATGACACAAGCATTTTCCTTGGTAGTAACACCAATTTGATGTATGATATTTCAAGTTTGGAGATACATATTATCATCAATTGGATGGAACCATATGCTAGCCTCCTACTTTCAAATACTTCAAAAATTATATATATATATATATATATATATATATATATATATATATATATATATATATATATATATATATATATTTTGAAGTATTTGAAAGTAGGAGGCTAGCATATGGTATATATATATATATATATATATATATATATATATATATATATATATTCAATAAAATATAAAAACATTCAAAACATTAAAAAATATAAACTATTCAACATTCTCATATTTATTAGCTCCTACACATATATTTTATTTATTTTATATTAGTAGATAGTTCATATAATTTATTTCTATATACACATATGTTTCATCCATATTTTGATTGTGATATAGACATACCCAGACACATGATATATGCACTTACAAATGTTAGCCCTTTCATCTACCCACAACATGTAGTTCATTGGGGGGAATTTACATATTTAATCAAAATTAATATGTGTTAAATATCCTTTATTATGAATTATACAATATCATAAATTAGATCTTAATATTAATGCCTACACATGTCTATATCCATGTTATTATCTTTCATAATATACTTGATATGATATGTTACATATCATTTTGGATAACACATATATGTTGGAACTAGTATGATATGTGTATGTTTATGGATTATTATTAACTTATTTTTCACTTCCTTGAGTGTATTACATATATTTATATTACCTTTCTTGTGGAACATTTAAATATGTTCCTTATTTTTTGGCCCCTATGCCATTATATGTTGATTGGACATTTGAATATGTCATCATATGGATATTTAAATATGTAGTTAATTTATATTATGTGGAATGTGAACACACCCCTTATATGAGGTATCCTTATACCCTTATTTTTAATTACATTGAGTGATATTATGTGTATGCTTGATTTTTTGTTGAGCTTGTATTTTTATTCTCTAGACATTGTTATGATCTATATCATGCATATTAAGATTTGATGTGCTTACATATTATGAGATTAATTGATATATCTACTTTGATATTTTATCCTTATATGTTATATGATTCATACATAGATTATATAGTTACATTTTATTCTTAAGGTAACGTATATACAAGTTTCAATCTTCCTCACCTCAAAAATGGGGACATAATAATGAGGACATATCATAGAAGCTTGACCTCTACATTTTTCATAGTTTCCAAATTTCATTGGGGACATACCATTAGTACATAACCTATAAATATATACACATACTCATTATTTTCATGTTTTTGAGGGATAATGTCATAAATACATGACCTCCACACTTATACAATCTCTAGTTTAGTTTCCTGATTCATATATACACTTGGGTCATAATCCTATACACTAAAAATATTTTTTCATAGATTTAAAACATATATTTTCATATTTATGTCACATATACTCTATATAATATAGATTTTAGGTGCATATTCCATGTTATTACACCAAAAAATGTAAATTTTGTAAGTTATACTATTAACTAGGATGTGCAAATTACACTAAGATGTATTATTATTAAACCTTATTTAATGCAAAATTTGGTTCATTTTATAAATTTAAGTGATTAAATCACTCAAAATCACCATATTTATAAGTTAGAGTGATTAAATCATCCCATATAACCATATTTATAGGAATATTTGTCACATCTAGTCCCACTATTAAAAAACTACATTAGTATTAGTAAGAGAAGTGAAACTAATGATTATTAGTTTCTGATTTTTATGTTATATTTCAACATTTATGATATATAGTTGACAACTACACTATTTTATTTAATACTCAGTTATGATTAGATGATATTTCCATGCAAATTTGGATATATTACCTTTTTTTTTTCATAATACTATATGGATGTAATTTCATTTATAGACTTGATTTAAAATTCACACACACACACACACACACACACACACATTTTGAGTACTTTATTATTCTATTACAAGCTCAAACTAACTACCATCTTATTGATTGAGGTGTTTTTAGGACTATCCCATCCTCATATAGTGGAACACATGGAGAGTATCATAGGGGAGGAGGATGTATATATTCTCATTATGTATATAAAGATTGAAACAAAAACAACCCACACACACTTACACTCTTTACTACTTAGATCAATTTAACACTAATGGCATTGTATGGTAAATAAAACATGATCTCATTAATTATAATTTGTTTATTTGTATCATATTATATTTATTAAAATAAGATGTTAATTTTATTATTATATATTACATATTTGAATCTCCATGAAACCAATATATGGTCTAAACCTTGGTTGTTGAGTAATAATTCTAGTAGTTTTTTTTTGCTCACATTTTATATTTAAACCATGTATAGGTTGATGTAATTATATAACCTTTTTAATGGCCTAAGGAGGATAAAATAGGGAAAAAAGGACACTCAAGTAATTATTTTAAATAAGTTTTGTAACTTAGGAAATTTTGATTTTTAGTTTGTAGAAGGTTGAAATATTTTTTTTTTCATGCATAATTAGAATCAAAAAGGAAATTAAGTTTTTTGTTTTTTATCATTTTTAGTTGTATTCACAATTTAAAAGTAGGATGGGTTTTTAATGTGGTTTTCATGACAAAAAACAAGGTTATAGACTACAAGTTAATGCCAAGAAGAGAAGCATGCATTAAGGAATTCAAGTTTCATTATGGTGAACTTGAAAAGTCATAGGAAAACTTCCAAGTTAGATGAAATATAGAGGATGAATGTAAATATAATAATAAGGAAGAGAAAGTAATGGGGGATAGAGAAAATAAGGACAGGTATTTTCCAATAAGGAGAGAGATAGACTCCCAACACTTATATTAGAATGATGACCATTGCAATGACCACACAAGTAAAGCTTTGAATTTGTAAATAGTAAATTTATATCCTTTTTAATTTGCGTACTTAATTTTTTTGGGGAGAAAAATAATTAATGTTTATTTACTTGGGTTAATTTACATCTTATTTGAATATTTATGTTGGTATATTCTTGTGAAAAAACATTTGGGTCTTCATCTTTATAGACCTAGGGATGGAACCTAGTTCCATCCACAGGTATATAAAAATGATATTTTAGCCATTTTAAATAAATTAATTCATCATTTATTTTATGGTAAACTCATTCCTTTGAATTCATCTTTGTAATTATGAAACCTAAGAAAATTATTATAGTTAAAGGCTGTATATTAGGAAACCACTGAGGATTTTATTGGTTGATCAAAGGAACTATTACAGTTTATGGACTTATTTCTAAATTTATTTACTGGTGTATACCTTGAACATATGTTATAGGTGCACATTTTTTATAGGTATTATCTATCTAAAACCTTATATATGTTTACTCAACTATAAATCCATATTTATTCACATAATTTTGTATAGACTCGTGTGATACGAATATGAACTATAAGGAATAAATTCTAAGTGTTTAAGGTGATTGGTTGAAATCTTGGAACTTGTACTAGTTATATATATATATATATATATATATATATATATGAAAAGGAATATTTTATCATCTATATGAATATGTACATGAATGAACCATTAAAGGGTTAAATTTTGGTAAATTCATATATATATATATATATATATATATATACATTACCTATAGTTCTTATTTTGGATTACAAACTATTGTATATGGATTCGAGCCTTAATTCACTTTGCTCTTTTATCATTCTATTTTTTTCAATGTGTGTGTGTGTGTATGTACATATACATAAACAT
Source organism: Torreya grandis (assembly GCA_037957365.1). Lineage (NCBI taxonomy): Eukaryota > Viridiplantae > Streptophyta > Pinopsida > Cupressales > Taxaceae > Torreya > Torreya grandis. The sequence continues at coordinate 1,649,131 of JARHVA010001444.1, forward strand.
ACACACACATACACACACACACACACACACACATATAAATGTATACATAAATACATACATGCATACATACATATACACATATATACATATATATGTATATGTATATATGTGTGTGTGTGTATACACACATATACATATACATACATACATACATATAATAAATGTATATTTATTCATATAAATTTATATAGACTCATGTGATATGAGTATCAGCTATAAGGAATAAGTTATAAGTATCTAATGTGATGGGTTGAAATTTTATAACTTGTACTAGTTATATATGCAATGGAATATTAGAACATCTATATGAATATGTAGATGAATGAACCATTGAAGGGTTAAATTTTGGTAAATTCATATATATATATTTACATTACCTATAGTTGTTCTTATTTTGGATTATAACCTATTTTATATGGATTGAATCCTTAATCCATATTACTCTTTTATCATTCTATTTTTTTCTGTGTGTGTGGAGGATTCATGTTATTTACATAGCTTGTAGTTGTACCCTATTTTATTATAAAGTTTCATGACAATGTTTTTAGGCTAAAAGTTATAATGTAATTCACATACATACATTACCATGTGTAATACAAGACTATATTGTATACCTTAATGACTGAACTCAAATTAGACACTTATTTATTAGTAATCTATACATATTTGTAGGAAGATAGCGAACATTTAGACAATGCCATTTGGTGTTGACATATGTGGGAAATTATACAGATTTTCTTATTTGATAGTGTTTTAATTGTTAATTAAATAGAGTGTTAAGAAAACTTGAATGGCCTTTATACACTATAATAGACTTACATTTATGCATATTTATTTCTAAAGATTATTTTGAAAGATTTATAATTTTATGAAGGAATGTGTATACAATATGATTGGGTGTGAATAGTGCATTTATAATAGTAAAAATATAAGTTATACCTAATCGTTGATTTATCAATATAGGTAATAAATGTCCTAATTTGGTCTAAAATTAAATAAGGGGATTAGTGGTCTGTCTCCTACTAATAAGTAATTATTGGGTATGTGGAAACAAGATATCGTGTTTTCTATTATATTTAATACATGAGTTGTATATTGTTGAAAATAAATGAAAGTTTTCAAATCAATTTGAAATGAAAATAATTTTTTTATCACTTGGATCTTTAAAATCTATGCATATGGTTATGACTATACTTGGGAATTGTAAATGATATTAATTGATAAGAACCTAAAATCCATATATATTTCAATATTTTTTTTATTATGGGAAAGTAATATTATTTATCCATTTTAAATGGATGTTTTTTACCTTGTAATAAATTGAATAGTGGTTCTATCATGCAATTATGATATTTCACCATGCATTCATCAATTAATAGTAGGTAATATGTATATGAGGTTATTGTCATGATATATATATATATAATGTATGTATGTATATCATATGATATATTTAGATTCATTAATAGAGAGAATGTGTGTGGAATTTACTCAGGTCTGTAAGAGATCTGAAATCTATAATGAAAATTTTTGCCAAATTAATGTTATAACTAATATATTATTATTCCACTATACTTTCTAGTTTATAGATGTATTTGTGATTTCATATTAGATAAAGGATTGTTTTCCATGGTATATGTGTCTATCACATGTATTAATTTTTATAAAACACATGGGCTTCAGTTGAATCCTTGATATCTACACTAGTTGTATCTACCCTCTATGAAAGGAAGAACCACTCCTTGTGAGGAGGTGTGCAGGATACTGACAATCTATGGTTAGATGAAAAATACCCTCATGATCTTATCCCTCTATTAAGATTTCCAACCATCTTGGAATATTACTCATGTCTATTTGTATTGATTATTGATTTGTCATATGAGGCTCAAATGTACTATTTTACATCCTATCATGTGTATTTTGATATCCAATGATGAAACATAATAAATTATACATTCTAATTTATGATTATTTAATACAATAATGGTTGTATATCCTGTATATAATTTTTAATGTTATAAATAGTAGAGACTATATATTATTGTATAGTTATAAATGTGGATTATTTTAATATATCTATATATCCTTCACTTTGATATGAAAATCTTATCTTATATTCTATTCTATTTTGTTTGAAAACTAAATGGATTGAATCTTAACCAATTAGGTTAATTATGTTTTTTGAAATTTCTATTATAGATTCATTTAGTAGTCAAACAGTGAAAAATAATGATAATTATAGAAGATGGATAGGAGTTTAATATGGAAAAAAGTGCAGTCTTTTTTTCTAACATATTGGGGTTATAAAATTGTGGTATTAGAGTGAAGGATTAAACGTTCAAACCTAATGATTCCACTAACACTAAGTTATTTCTTGTATTTTATATAAGTATAATGGTGTAAGGTAGATCAAACATTGAGGAGACCTCTATTTCAAGCCCTCAAGTTGATCCTAATTACCTAGTATCTGAAGAAGCAATGTAAAACTTGATTAAATAATCACTATCAAGAATGAAACTAGAGACATATTATCATACCTAGAATGATAAGTTCGTAGACTAGAGGAGGAAAATGAGAAATAAGTTCCAAAGTAGCAACCATATAGTCAAGAATAGACTTAGTATCATGGGCATGATGAAGGATATCAAGTATTAAGAGCTCAAGTAGTTATATAAATTTCATGAGATATGATTAAAGTAAATCAACCTAAATTTTATGGTATAATGTTGGGTGATTATTCTAAATCTTGGCTTATAGAGATGAAAAAATATTTTGAGATTATAAATTATTTTGAGGTAGCCAAATATATTTGGGGAGCCTACCAACTATATGGGGAAGCAACAACTCGGTGAGTCAGTACAAATTTAGATATGGGACTTGAGTCAACCACCACTACTTGGGAGCAATTTTTAACCTTTTGTATAGCTCAGTGGTTACCCTAGTTGTACTTTGACAAGAAATTAATATATTTCATAAATCTGAAAAAAGGGGATTTGTCAGTCTATGAGTACTAGAAGAAATTTACAAAGCTACTAAAGTATGTTCTCCATTATCAAAGGGATAAATGTTTTCAAATCAGGAAGTTCATCATGGTTTTAAAAACACCAAATTGGATGTGAAATGGATGTCCATGGGCCATCCACTATGGAATGGGTCTTTGAGAAATAAATTAAGTAGGAGAAAAAGTTTAAATCACTTGATGAGCTAAGGGAAAATTTGTAAAGAGGTTTGGAAGCTCAAATACAAATTTTAGGAAAAAGAACTAGAAATAGATTGGGAATTATAATAATATATTTAATACTTATAATACAAAGTTCAATAATGCATCAGGAGAAAAGAAACCTAGAAATGGTTTCAAATAAGTATTCAAGGAAGGAAATAAATTCAGGAGGAAGGGACCACCTAAAATATTCCTTACATGTAGAGGAAACCATTATGCTAAGCACTTTCCTTGATGGAAGACAGATGGTATAAATAATAATTCATCCACCTCTAAATCATAGTAGGGAACCTTCTAGCAATGAAATCATGTAGTAATTCATAATAATCAAATTGAATTCCAAGATTCACCCATTTAAGTCCTAATTTCTTTGATTAGGAATCTTATTTTTCATTTTGATAGATACAGGATCCACTTAATGATTTATCTCTCCTATAATTTTAATTAAATTAGTTAGGAAACCTATTTTTATGGAAAATACTTGGTTAATTTAGAATTGGAATGAATCTAAGGTCAATGTTGATAGGTGTATTGTTGAGGATAAATTAAAATTTTAAGAATTTACTACAGTAGTTGATCTTTATACTGCACCACTAGGATCGTATGATGTTATTGTAAGAGTGAATTGGATTTCTAAGCACAATGCCAAGGTTGATTATTTCCTTAGGAGAGTATGATGTTCATATGGTTTTTCAAATCAAACCCAAATTCAAGGGAAAAAGAGAGAGTTGAAACTAAGTCAAATTTCATCCATTCAATTTAAAAGGCTCAACAAAAGGGATGCTAAGTGTTCTTAGTCAAATTAGATGAAACTGAAGTAATTAAGGAATCCTCTATACAATACTATCCCTATTTTACAAGAATTTCAAGATGTTTTTCAAGATGAATTATTAGGTATGCCTTCCAAAAGATAATTTGACTTAAATATTAATATCTTTTGAGGATCAGAACCTCAATCCAAGGCTCCTTAAAGAATTACAATATTTGAATTGGTTGAGTAAAAATCTCAACTTTAGGGGATATTGACCAAATGTTTGATTCAACCAAGTGTTTCATCATGGGTTACTTCTATAATTTTTGTTAAGAATAAGGATGTAACTCTTCATCTATGCATAGATTACAAGATGTTGAACAAGGAAATAATCAAGAATTTGTATCCTTTACCTCATATTGATGATATTTTCGATCAAATTAATTATGAAATAGTATTTTATAAGATTGGTCTTTGAGTTGGTTACCCACAATTAAGAATTAAGAATGAAGACATTCTAAAAATAACCTTCAAGACTAGGTATGGGCACTATGAATTTATAGTGCTTGTTTTTGGGCTAACAAATGCATTTGGAGTATTCATGAATCTCATGAATAGTGTGTTTAGGGATTACCTTTATTAGTTTGTGTTATTATTTATTGAAGACACACTTATATACATAAAAAATGAAGAGGAACATATTGAGCATTTATATGTAGTTTTACAATGGTTGCAGAAGCATAAGCTCTATGGTAAATTTTATATGTGTGTCTTTTTTAAAATAAGAGTAAAATACTTAGGAAATATTATTTATGTAGAAGGTATTTATATATATCAAAAAAATATTACAACCAATATGGAATGACCATCACTCAAAAATTTGCATGAGGTGTGTAACATTATGGTTTTAGTAGGTTAATACAATAAGTTTGTGCCAAATTTATCTAAGATTACAAATCCAATCACCTCTCTTTAATAGAAAGAGTAGAATTTGTTGGTTAATTTCATGTGAATAAACCTTTTAGATTATAAAAAATAGGCCTAAATCAACACCATTATTATTATTTTTAAATTTAGATGGTAATTTTGAAGTGATAATTGATGATTTAAGAGATATTTTAGGATGAGTTATTATGCAAGATGACTCAATTATAACTTTTCAATCAAGGAAGTTAAATTCATATAAGTAAAATTAATCCCAAATTAATTAGAGTTAGATATCATAGTGAATTATTTATAATTATGGAGGCATTATCTGCTAGGAAAACATTTTGACATAAAACTAATAATTTTGTACTCAAGTACTTATTTACCCAACCTAACCTTAATATTCATCAAATATGATAATTAGAATTTTTGTTAGACTATGATTTTAACATTAACTACATTAAGATAAAATAAAATATTTTTGTAGATGCCCTTAGTCATATAATTTACATTACATCTTTAGATACTATAAGGAGTACATTCTAGGATCAGGTAGTAGTATTATTTCTAGGATATGAATTTTATGATCAGGTAAAGAAAACTTTAGAATAAAATTCACATGATCTTAGATATTAAGTATTCTAACTTGAAAATGATGGGATTTATATATATAATGGAATAATATATGTTCCTAATATGTTAAATGGTAGAGATATTGCATTAAAAGAGTTACATAATATTCCATGTTTAGGAACCATGGTGTGACTAAGTTATTATCATAGTTAAGTGTATTTATAGAAAGGAATCAATAAAGATGTGGCATATTTTATGTCTAGATGATTGGAATTTCAATGAGTCAAGTCTTAATATGTGAACCATGTTGGGTTCTTATACCCACATTACATACCAAAATGGAAGTGGCAAGTCAATAGTATGGACTTTGTCCAAGGATTGCCTATGTCAAAAAATGCCATGATATTGGTAGTTATGGATAAAATCACCAAAGTAGCACACTTCATTCTCAGTAATATGATAGATGATGCACCAAAAATTGATAAAAATTTCATAAAGGAGGTGTATAGATTGCATGGGATTCCATAAAAGATAATTTTAGTTAGGGGCCCTAGGATGACATCAAGGTTTTAAAAAGCTCTTAATGAAACATTGGGTACATACCTAAACTCTAGTATATATTACCATCTATAAATAGATGGAAAAATATAGAGAGTTGATCAAATATTAGATAATATGTTTAGGATGTATTGCATGGACTAAAAATATAAATTAGTAAAATACTTACCTTTAGTTAAGCTTTCTTATAACAAATCAATCCAATTAGATTTAATGATGGATCCTTTTAAATCATCATATGGTAGGAGGTGTATGACACCAATCACTTGGGAAAATTGAGAGGATAGAGTTCTCTTTCTATTATGATGGATAAAATAGAGGAACACATGAATATAATAATGTAAAGGTTGGTCTAAAAAGATAGCTAGGCAATTCTTAGTTTGATATAAGGGTTTTATATGGGTCAAACTCTAGAATAATTTTATTAATTTTGGGAAATCAATAAAATTATCACCAAGATATGTGAGACCCTTTGAGGTTTTAGAAGTGATAAATCATGTAGATTATAGGCTTGCTTTCCCACCATTTTTATCACAAATGCATAATGTTTTTCATGTATCTTATCTTAAGAAATATATATATGATATTTCTCATATTTTGGACTAGAATGCATTACACACACACACACACACACACACATGATCCTTATCATATTTTGGACTAGAATGCATTATTAGTTTTTGATCTAGGGGTGGTCACAGTATAACCAATTAGAGTAATTGATACTTGCAATCTTATCTTGTGTAACAGGGAAGTATAAAAATTCAAGATATAATGGGACCAATATTATAAAGATAGTTACATAGGGGATGATTATAAATAATTATATAAGTTGTTTTCTCATTTATTTAAATATATTTTTTTATTAAACACTATTATTTATTTTCAAAAAATTTGTTTGAAATAAAAATCATTAAGATGATTAATTATTTTATGGGGAAGGATGTCACATCCTATCCGACTCTTCAAAAAATGCACTAGTATTATTAAGATAAGTGAAACTAATGATAGTAGTTTCTAATTTTTATGTTATATTTGGACATTTATGTTGTATAGTTGACTATTTCACTATTTTCTTTCGTACTTAGTTATGATTAGATGATACCTCCATGTGAATTTGGATATATTATATTATTGTGTATTTAAATATTAAATGGATGTTCTCATTTATAGATTTTATTTTCAGTTCATATATGTAACTACATTCTATGTACTTTATTACTCTATTACAAGATCAGACTAACTACCTTCTTGTTTATTGAGGTGTTTTTAGGACTGTCCCACCATCACAGAGTGAAATAGATGGAGAGGATCATAGGGAAGGAGGATTTAGATAACAACATTGGAGATAGAAAGAGTGAAACCAAACCTAAACAAACACACACTTATAGTCTTGACTTCTTAAATGAATTTATTGTTAATGGTGTTTTGTTAATGTGATGAGTGTTTCCTTTCCATTATCTATATCTATGGTTAACATTGCATTCTTGCATTTATTCTTAGTTGGTTATTTGTATTAGATTCTCTTGATTAATATATATATTTTAGTATGCATTGGTTTTTTGAATCTCCATGAAACCATTATATGGGATAAGCTTTGGTTGCGGAGTTATAATTCTAGTAAACTATTTTATACATTTCAACCCATAAGTGTCTTAGGTATTTAGTAAATCATGTTTTGTATTTAGATAATGTATTGGTTGATAGACTTATATAATCCTTTCGGTGCCCTAGGGAGGATAAAATAGGACAAAAAGGACACCCAATAAATTATTTTAAATAAGTTTTGTAACTTAGAAAAAAATGGTTGTTGGTTTTTAGAGGGTTCTAATAGTTTTATTTACAAGCATAATTCAAATCAAAAGGGAAATTAGGTTTTATGTTGATATTATTTTGGGTTGAATTTTTCATTTACAAGAAGGGGTTTTGCATGAAACTAACATGCCAAAAAATAGTTTTATAGACTGCAAGATAATGACAAAAGGAGAATATAATGCATTAATGAATTCAAGTTTCATTATGGTAAACTTACAAATTCATAGGATAACTTCTAGGTCATGTAAAACATGGATGAGGAGAGAGAATATAATAATAATAAGGAATAAAAAAGAATGGGGAACATATAAAAAAAGGAATTAGGTTTTGTAAGAAGGAGAGAGATACTACCAACAATTATATTGGAATGGTGGCCATTGCAATAACTAAAAAAGTAAATATTTAAATTTGTAAATAGTAAATGAATGAGGTTTATGTTTTGTAGACTTAGTTTCTATTTGGGATCAAACTAATGAATGTTTTCTTACTTGGGTTAATTTATATCATGTTTGAATATATATGTTGGTATATTCTTGTGAGAGAAAAATTAGGGCTCCACATTTATAGACCCAGGGATTGAACTTAGTTCCACCCATAAACCAATAAATATGAAATTTGATCCATTTTAAATAATTTAATTAACTTTGAAGCTATTGTAAAAAAATTCCTTTGAATTCATCTAAAAATTGTGAAACTTATTAAAATTCTCATGAATATAGGTTTTAGATTAGGAATGCACTAAGTACGTTCCTAGTTGATGTAAGGAGATATTATAGTTTAAGGACTAATTTCTAATTTACTTACTAGTTTATACCTTTAACAAAATTTATAGGTGCATACATTGTATAGTTAGTAGCTATGTAATAGTTATATGTATATTTACTTAAGTAGCATTGAACATTTATGGACAAAATTTTGTATAGACTCGTGTGATATGAATATGAGTTTTAAGGAATAAATTTGAAGTATGTAAGATGGATAGCTGACATTTTTGAATTTTTTGTATTTGTATATATATATATATATATATTATAAATAGAATAATGTAGGTTGTATATGAATAAATTCATGAATGAACTACTAAATTTTGAGGTTTAAGTAAATTCATATATATATTTTCATTGCCTTATTCTTATTTTGGACTAAATCCTCTTGTATATGGATTTGAAATTTATTTCAAACTGTACTTTTGTCATTATATTTCATTAAAATATTATGCATGTGTGTTCACACACGCACACACACACACACACACACACACACACACACACACAGAGAGAGTTGATTGGATGTTTGGAAAATTCATATTATTTACATAACCTATAGTTATACCCTATTTTGTTATATAGTTTCATGACAATCTATTAAAGCTATAAGTTAGATTATACTTAAATTATTATTATTTTAATCTATAAATAAATGTATGTGCATGCATGTGCACACTCAAACATGCACATTGAGACACATACATGCACATGCACACACACACACACACACACACACACACACACACACACACACACACACACACACACACACACACACACACACACACACACACACACACACACACACACACACACACACACACACACACACACACACACACACACACACACACACACACACACACACACACACACACACACACACACACACACATGCACATACACACACATATGACCATGTGTAATATGATAATAAATGGTATACCATAGTGACTAAATTGATACTAGAGACTTATTTACTAGTTATTAATACACAACTATAAGAAGATAACAAAACTTTAGACAGTACCATTTGGTGTTGACATATATGGTAAATTATATAGATCTGTTGATTTGATAGTGTTTTAATTTTTAATGAATTTTTAAGAAAAATTAAATGAAATTTATACACTATAACATAATTTTAGGTGTGCCTATTTATTTATAAGTATTATTTTGAAATCTATATATTTATATGGCAGAATGTGCATATGTTATTTTTGGGTGTGAATAATGCATTTATAATAGTTAAAATATAAGTTGTGCATGATAATGGAATAGTAAAAGTAGGTGATAATGGTATAAATATAGTGTTAATTAAACAATGGGATTATTGGTATGTATCCTACTAATAAGTACTTCTTAGGTATGTGTAAGTGATTTATTTTGTGTTCTATTAGATTTAATACATAATTTTTATAATGTTAAAAAGAAAGGAAATGTATGAAATTACTTTGAGATAAAAATAGTGTATTATAACTTGGATATTTAAAAAATAGGCATAAAATTATGATTATACTTATAAATTTTTAATGTTATTAATTTATAAAAACTTGAGATCCTTAGATATTGATGTAGATCATCACATGATAATATAAGGTTTTAATATGTTTAAGAGTTTTATGCTAGCAATTTTTTGTTTTGTGTGAGTGTGAGAGGTATTTTAGAGTCCATTAGGGTGATTTTTAGTCATTAAGAATATTTATATTGGTGTTATATTATTTGGAGTTTCTCATAAAAAAGGAGAGTTTTTAATTTTGAATTTCTAACTATGTTCTTGAGTGGTAGTTTTGGTTTTGTGTTAAATGAAATTATTGTTGTAAGTTTTTTATGGAACCTAGTATTTACTAGGAATGTTTTTTAGTGGTTTTAAAATGTGATAGACATGTAAAATAAATTTAATACAAGACACATGAATTTTTAACTACCACCCTATGTGGAGTTGGAAAAAAGGGAGTTATTTTGCATGTTTTAGTGTTATGAAAGGAACAAATGCATGAAAGTGTGAAGAAAGAGTTGTATTATGGTAGTAGGATATGATAAATGATAGGAAAAATAGGTGTATATAATAAATAAAGGGATGAAAAGATCAATATTGGGGAGAACTATGCCTATATTAAAATTTTGTGTATGGTTATTTTGTGTCTAATGTGATCAATGAAAAAAAGAATGATTTAGAGAGTTTTTGTGTGCTTTCATGAGACTCATGACATGTGTTTAATATTAAATTATTTATTTATATGTATAAAGTGGGTTCACATAATAGTTTTATAGGTAATAATGAATTCATCTGCAACCCAGACTAATTAGAGGCAACCCTCTTTTGACACAGTCTAACGAAGGAAGTTGAAGATATATTTATAAGGTTATTTAAACTATTATAATGATGAAGGTATATTAAAAGGTTAATGTTTTATATAAGTGATGACATAAAACTTATAATATACTCATAACTCCACACCAAATGCTAATCTTTAAATCAATTGACATAATCATATAAAAAGTACCCAAATTTTTCTAAAATTGCTTGTGGGAGCCTTGTGAGGATTGTTCATGAACTACTAGATATTGGGGAAGGTAAAGAGAGGTATTAAATACCTAAATTGAGTGTTATAAGTGTTTGAGGTGGTATAAAATGAATTTTAACCTATTTTTAAGGCTCTCAGCCTTGTAGACTGGGGTTTTAAACTTGCATTTTGAATAGCTTTTATTTCCATCTTTAAAATTTAGAAAAAATTTGGAATATAATGTAATTTAATGTGTTTTGGAGTGTTTTAGTGGATTTGGGTTATTATAGTGTTGTACAGTGTGATATCTATAACTGTGTGCTTAAATTAGGCCTAAAAAGACCTAATTGATAACAAGGGTGTGAGATAGGAAGTACTACCATTGATGTTTATGTCTTAACACTTTAGGTGAAGATATAATGAATAAAGGGTATCCAAAAATTTACTTTTTTAACCTTTGTATATTTTTCGGACCTACTAAGTTTATGTAAAAATGGGGTTACTAGAAACTAAAACTTAAAGAAGAAAAAGTGGATTTTTTGGATGAGACACAAAGTGAATTCTTGAAATTTGGGTATGAAAGGATGGTATTTGAACTAAGGATCATTATAGTTAAATATGGGATGATAGGTTACATACTCAAGAATGAGGTGTAGATCTAGAGACATAGTACAAGTGAATCAAACCTAAATAGGCCTAGTGGAGAGTGAGAGAAGATAAGTTGGGTTGTAAGAAGTAAAAGTAATGGTGAGAGTGTGGAGTTGAGTTGAATAAATGAAGGGTGATGAATCCTGGAGAAAGTGAATGAGGATAATGTATGCTAGGATACTATGAGTCTATTAAAGTCAAGATTAATCAAGGGTGTCAAGAGAGAATTAGAGTACCTATAAGAAGTAAAAAGAAAAAATATCAAAGAAGGAATTAAAAGGCAAAAATTAGAGATAGGTAATTGAATAGAGGTGAGTGTACCTATTCCCATACATTAGGTGGTATCAGAGCTTGAAATAAGTGATATCAAAGTAGGTAAGCTCTTGGTAAAGTTTATGATTTTGAGTTATTAAGGATGATAATTAAGGCTAAAAGAATATAGTAATAGAGGTAAAAAGGTTTTTAATACATGGAAGGTAATATTTTTTGGTATAAGATAATCCCTAAGAAGAGAAGGAAAGACTCCAAGAAGAGGAGTAGTTCTAAGGTGGAAAATACTTTGAAAGGAGTGTCAATAGACAAAGTAGAGGAGATAACCTAGGGTGAGACACCAAGGCAAGGTGAAAGAGACATGCTAAAGTAGGGTGAAAAAGACTTGGATGAGATAAGATGAAGATAGAGAATGTAAAAGTGAGGAAAGGCTTAGCTAATTTAGAGTACCACAATGAGACAAAGAGGAAGTAAGACCCAAAGAGAAAAGTGTTGTTTGTTGAAGAGGAGACAAGTGAGATAAATTAAAGGATGGAGAAGATAATTCTCTTGTTGGAGATGGGTAATGAGGAAGAATAAATTTAAGTGGCCTAGAAGGATACTCATGAAGAGAATAAAAAATATTATCATGAGAGACAATAAGAATAAAAAAGAGGTTGTTATGTATGCAAATGAAGGAGGAGATGATGAAGTTAATTATGTATGAATAGGTTGGTAGACAAGTGAAAGGTAAGTAACACTTTGAGGAGAATGATATAGTCATGAAAGATGATGAGAGGAAAATAATAAGGAAATTAATAAAGCAACCTATGGAGGAGAATATGGAGGCCAACAAGCCTCAATATTTTAAATTTAATTATTCCTTGTCATGTGTATATGTAGGTAAAAAATTTAAGAAGGAAGATGTCCATTTTAAGGACATAAAACTTGAAAGCATGAAAAAAATAAATCATTAATAACATTATTATGATGAATAATGATGCATAGAACTCTTTCATTCTCTACTTCTCATGTTCCTCTGACTCTAATGCTTGAAATATTTTATTCCTTACATTCACTCTTCAACATTTCATATTTTTAGTCTCTCTCTCTCTCTCTCTCTCTCTCTCTCTCTCTCTCTCTCTCTCTCTCTCTCTCTCTCTCTCTCTCTCTCTCTCTCTCTCTCTCTCTCTCTCTCTCTCTCTCTCTCTCTCTCTCTCTCTCTCTCTCTCTCTAACTACTCTTAAGGTTTAAAACTATCAATTATTCATCTATACTTAATTAACACATCTCTGAGACTTATTTAGGCTTCTTGAATCATATCCAAATTTCTTCACCTTGAACTCAATCCTCATTATATCACTAAACCCTCTTATGCAACTTTTCTCATTTGTGTACTATCTTTATATCCTTTTTTTAATATTTTCCCATGGTATGGATTGGTATAGTTGAATCCTGATAAAATAATTTTATTTTCTATCACCATCTATCCTCTTTTTCCTCTACATGACGTTTCATGCTTCAACTTCCTTCCTAGATGCCTTTTATAACACTAGCTCAGACCTGATTAGGTCTCTTTACCCCTCCTTTACACATAGTCTCCTATAGGTGTACATACGGATGTCATACCATCATTAAAAATTAAAAATATCTTTATTTATTTCAAACCCTAACTAACTAATAATTTTCATCTAATTCTACTAGTGAAAATGCTTGTTATTCCATTTTTTAGATTCTAACCCTAATCTAGGGTTTCCCAGACTTTAGCAAACTCGAGAGGCTTCTAAATTGATTGTATGACTATATACTTAATTTAAAACCTTGAAAATAATTGAATAAGGTTTTCCTTGACTATGTATAACTTTTATAAACTTTAAGTTCTTTTGAATGATTACTAACCACATTCAAATCTTGAATTCTATAGTGTTTGATAACACAATCTGCATGTGTACAAGTGACAATAGAGTTTTGATGCAGGTTCAACTTACTTGATGTTTTTAAAATATTCCTAAAAGGTTCCTTTTAAAAAAAAAATTCCATCTACTACATATTCATACCAAAATAAATGCTATATGATCCATTATTTGATCATCCAATAGGTTTCTTGACAACCTTTTGTAAAACATGTACTCATAACTGTTACCCCTATTCTTGTTTTCATCAAATATATACATATAGGATATGCGACTCTAAAAAAAAATGTATACCCCCAAATACCTCCTTAACACACCATAATTTTATTAGGCTAGTTGATTTTCCATTAGCTTGTAGTCTTCAATGTATATACATAGGATTTAGACAAAGTCTTGTAAGCACAAACCTTTACCATTTCAAGTCAAAAAGGAAAGTTCTAAGGAATTTTAGACTTCAAAAATATTAAATTAATTCACACAATAAGATCAACATAATATTAAAAAGTATAAATATTTTCTAAAAAATCTAATTTCATCGACTCTTCTTTCTACATTGTCTATACTATCACCATGGATAGAGTACATTATTCTTCATTATTTTCACTCCATTATCATGTTAGATACATCTACATATTTTAACTTCTAATTGAATCCTTATAAATTATAATTTTCATTTTCCATGATTATACCATCTAATTCATTCCAAAAATTCATTACATTCTCCTTACACACATGAGCAACTCCCTCCTTGATAACTAACTCTCATGGTAACTACCTTAAGATAAACATTACATTCAAAATTATTAGTTTTTATCATTTTCCTCATGACATGTATGTAAAAAAAATTCTATACTAATTTAGGGAATTTATACTAAAATTTACTAATCATGAAACTCTTGATAATACACCAAAATTCTCCTAAGCACATTAACATATTTCAAATATTCAAATGCCCATTTTGGTAGGAAAATACCAAAGGGATATCAAATCACACTAAAAAACTCTTATAAAGACTCTCATGACTTCTAAATAATGTTATGATACCTAATACACTTAGACATGATCAACTTCACATAGTTTATGTCATGCTTCTGTATCAAAGAAGTTTATTAGGCAATAATGTATATAGATATAATGATTTGTTACTTTGAAAGTTGAGATATTATTATAGAAGGTGATCTTCAAGAATAAGGATTCTTCATTGAAGGTATAAAATAAAAAAAATTGAATCAATAAGATAAATTCAAGTAGTATGAATATCAAAAATAATAATTTGTATTGCATGTATCAATCAAACAACCTATGTAGGAGATTGTATGTGATGAAGAGTTACTAGATGAAAAACAAGACCAAATATTTGTCTATGAAAATTGGGATCAATTTCTAGTACATATGGCAGATTTGGAGCGTGCCATAAAAAATGGATAAAGTTTGTCTTATAACAATAGTAGAAGAGATGAACACTTGTTATAAGTCAATGGAGTCTCAATAGAGATAAATATTGATGAGTATACAAACTAATTTTCAGCATGAAGGAGTTTATATCTTGACACACGGTGGACATGGATCCCAATTACAAGTTATGGTACAAGATATGAATGAGAATAATTTGGAATATTATTTGATATGGACAGTATTGATGTAGTATTATAAATTTATCCTATTAAATTTCCTTAGTCAAGGTGAAAAAAAGGTGGGAATTGTCATAAAAGACCTAAAGGCAGAATTAGAAGATGGAGAAAAGAAGATTTCAAAGATAAGGAACATGTTACCTATAAGAACACTTCAAGAATATAAAATTGTATCTCACTTAAGGCTATAAAATTAGAAACAAATAATGACTTACAGGCAAGAAGATGAACAATAATTGATACAAGGTGAATCAAACATATTTTCAAGTTAAGGTAAGCCTAGAACTATGAACAAGTTAACCATAAAATAATGTGAGTTTATTATGGAAAAATTATTGGTAGTTAATGATTTAATAAAGATAAAAGGATTATATTACAAGATGAGCAACTTAAAATATGAAATGGATGCCTAAAGAGGCTTCGAAGAAGGTTACAAGAGTAAGAGAGGATGTAAAGGACCATGAGATCCTTGAAGAGACTATCAAGTCCTATGAATGTAATTTGATTGGTACTAAATATGATGGTGCATGTATGGATATGTAAGATATGGATTCACTCTATGATCAAATGGATAAAATAAGAAATGAGGCACAAAATCTCATGATAGAGCCAAGGAAAGAGGTGGACAACCATGTTCCTCATAAAGGAGATGATTGGATGAAAAATTCATGTTTGGAGAAGGACAAGGTTAGTCAAAAGGTGATCCAAAGAAGGAGTAAGAGTAGGTTAGAATTGAAATATAAAATAGAGGGAAGTCTTATATCAAGAACCAATATAAGTAGTATGTCAAAATATGACTAGAAAATACTCATTGAAGGAGAGATACAAGTAGGTGAGCAAGAGAACAATTAAATGAATAAAGAGCAAGGTAATAAGTTAATCTATTCAATTATTATTTTTAAAATTGAGTTAGTTGGAGGTATTCATGATAAAATTAAGATATTTGGTTTCTAAGAAGTGTGTGGTTAGTATGAACCTAAATTGTTCAAGGAGGTGTCATTTCAAGATGAGCAATAAGTCTATGAGAAAACTCACCAAGAGGAGTATCATAAAGAGGTATCCAAAGAGAATATATAATAGAGTATGCCAAGGGTAAAGGAGGAATATATGAATAATAAGTCATTATAGCATGAGCATAAAGAATAAATCATTTTTAACAAGATAGACCAAGGAGGAGTGCATAAACAAACCATGAGAAATGTAGAAGGTAGCTATGGAGTAGAACCAAGAGTGAAGAATAATAACTAGCCATTTGAGGTAGAGTATGATAAATAGAAATCAGAGATGTAATATGAAGAGAACAAAGAGTTTTAACAAAGCATGTACTTCATGAAGGTAAGAAATGAGTTGGAAAATAGGCAAGACAAGGCATGGAGACAAAGATAAAACAATATGCTAAGAAATATTGAGAAAGACAAGAGGAGAAACATGAAGAGGAAATAAAAAAATAAGAGGAACAATTGGAAAGTAAGGAATAAGTTGGATAAGGTACATTTAAGTAGGAGCTCAATTTTTTCCACTTAGGGAGTTTGATGTAGAGCATCGTAAGCTAGATTAAGGTATTAATGTGTTTAAGAGTTTCAAGTTAGCCATTTTTTGTTTTACTTGAGTGTGAGAAATATTTTACGGTATTTTAAGGTGAAAAACATTATTTATATTAGTGTTATTATCCCATTTGGAGTTTCCCATCAAAAAGGAGAATTTAAAATTTTGAATTTCTAACTAAGCTCTTGAGTGGTATTTTTAGTTTTGTGCAAAATGAAATTATTATTGGTAGTTTTTTTATGGGTCCTAGTAGGTCCTAGGAATGTGTGGTAGAATTTTTTCAACATGAAAGACATTGAAAAGCAATGTAAGCCAAGAAACATGCATTTTTAATTGCCACCTTACTTGGAGTTGGCTAAAAAGGAGTTTTTTCTGCATGTTTTAGTGTTAAGGAAGAAATGAATGAAGGTGATTAGGAGATGTAGTAGGGAAATATGACAGGATATATTAAAGGAGATGGAGGTGGAGATATTCAATAAATAGATTAAAATACCAAGATTGTGGAGAAATTTACCTATATTAAAATTTTTGTATAATTATTTTTTATACAATGTGATCAATGAAGAAAAGAATACTTCAAAGATTTTTTTTTTGCTTCCAAGAGACTCATGATATGTGAGAAATATATGATTTTTGATTTATCTATATAAATTGGGCTCAAATAATCTTTTTCTAGGTAACATTGAATTCATCTACAACCCAATCCAATTAGAGGCAACCCTATTTTGACACAGTATGAGGAAGGAAGTTGAAGATATTTTTTAAAGGTTATTTAAAGTGTTAAAATGATAAAGGTATATTATAATTTATATATTTGATAGAATTTATCCTTTGAATAATTAAAATTGACTCAAAATACCACACCAAATGCTAATCTTTAAATTAGTTGATACAATCCTACAAAAATTACCCAAAATTATGTAAAATTGCTTGTGGGATCCTTGTGAGGATTCTTCATGAATTACTAGACATTTGGGAAGGTGAAGAGAGGTAGTAAATACTTAAATAAGGTATTATAAGTGTTTGATGTGGTATAAAACACATTTAAACCCATTTTTTAGGCTTTCAACCTTGTATAGGCTTGTGTAATATTATACTAGGATTTTAAACTTGTATATTATTTTTTTTTTTACACCCTTCAAACATAGAAAATCTTTGGAATATAATGTATTTTTTTGTGATATAGAGTATGTTGGTTCCTAGTTTTACACCTCTATAGTTCTACCTTAATCACCTAAAAAGGAAGAGATGATAAGCAAATATGAAAATACCCACTTATATGTTATTATAGCTGAGGAAGGGTTTAACACCTAGTATGGAATGGACACATAAAATGATCGAGAAGCGCATACAAAGGGTATGGTCAACTCCCTACTACTTTTGACTCTACCTTAACCAAGGTGAGAGAACCTAGTAATGTAACCTACTCACATGAAGGAGTTGTATAATTGAATATTCATGAGGATTATTATTACAATTAGGATAATATGATCAAAGCACAACAAAACTCATATTTTTCACCCACATAGGGTTGTCACACAAAACATACAAATGATTTATATCACATACAGGCTCCCAGAGATAGATGAAGAAGTGGTTGAATATTTATTTTGATGATTGTTATAGTGATGATGGAAATATGGAATTACTAGAATGTTTAGGATTGAATCACATAAATGAATGCATTTCTCATACATAGGGTCTCATACATTCACAAGGCACATAACACTTATAATATGCAAATAGTGCATTATCTGCTAATTAGGATGAGATAAAAATTAGGAATCTTTCAAATAAAATAGGTGGATGGTTTACTTATGAGAGAGAAAAATTTCACAACATAGCTATAATATATTCATTTAACAAGTGTTTTATGGCTTATAAAAAAATGAAATGGAATTATGTGCAAATGATCCTCCACAACAACTCACAAACAATGTTTTTTATACCCTTTTGAAAATTGCTTTTAGTTGAATTCATATGCCTTTGACTACCCTTAAAATATAATCAACACCCTATTCCCAAATCTCAAAGTAGAAAGGATTTTATATTCTTGGTTATAAACCTTAAATGACTACCATAAAAGAGAATATATCATATAACCAATCTACAAAGCAAGTAGAACATAACATTGTACTTCAACAACTAGAAGGAATAAGAACTCATGAACAAACTCCATTAATCAATTGAATCGAAGTTATATACAACATGTATTAGAATTTACATAATGTGAAACTATATGAAATAAATCTATAATAAAGGAAACATTATGAATGTTCTCAGAGTTTGCCAATGATTTTACAATAGAAATCAATTTGACACCAAATAATTCATATAGTGAAAACTCTTCTAAGTTATAGCTCTATACGTAATAACTTGATTGACCCTTGTAAAAGGACATGTCCCCTTATATAATTCTACCTATTCCAAGCATATTCTTGAAGTTTCTCCATTTGGAAAAATCTTTCTCAGGATTGGATTCTATTTATCAGTGTAATAAACATGATTCCTCAAATTATGCTCATGACTCTATGATGATGACAAGCTTGATTCTCCACTATAATAGAATATTTACATCTATACACATGGAGAGTACTCCAATAAGGGAAAAAATAAACCTTTGTCCACTTTCACAATAGACAAAAAATTTCCCTTTCTTAAACAAAAATTAACTCATAAAGGGACGTGCCACGAACAGGCAAGGTACAATGGTTTCTCCATGGGAAATGAGAAAAAAGAAACAAAAAAGAAGAAAAGGAGAGAAAGAGAGAAGGAGAGAAGGAAGGAAATGGAACACAATTATTCCAAATCATGAGAAATATAATTATCCATTCATGTTGTGGAATTAACATCAATGATGAAGCCTTTATCCAACTTGTTCTTGTACTCCATGTACCTTTCGATCATGGTGGCAAGAATATTCTAGTTTGGGCCTGCTTGGTATTGGAATTTGATATCATATTCTTCAATATAGTTACCAAACTTCTAGATCATTTATTTTTTCTTCCCAACTAGTGATTTTAATCGATCACATGACTTCTCAAGTGACACTAGTTCTTGAATCTTGTGAAATTTGAAGGCTCTATGAGTAAAATCAATGAGAATTTTCAGGGCGACATCTAGTGCCTCCTCCATCATGTCATTTTCACAATAAAATTTTACCATCACTTTCAAGGTGGCTTTAATTTCCTATTTTTTAGTCTTGAGATAATGTATCTCCCCTTTCAAATTGAAAGAACCATCCTTATGCACTAGAAATGGATGCTTAACCACTAGCTGATATTCCCTAGGATGTTTGTAATCATCTGAGGAGATGATCTTTTTTATTAATAAAATATCTTCACCCACATTGTAAATTTCATCTAGCTTCAACTTGAGTTTTTCTTAAATCTTGATGTTTGCATCATAGATGAACATCTAGGAATCACACTTTCCTTGATTATCTAGTATGCCATTAAGACATTATAGTGCCAAGTGGTTTATTTCCTTGGCTTATGTTATCAGGTCCTTCTACCAATCTTCGATGGCCCATCCCCTAGGCTTCAAATATTAACCTTACCTAAGATCTAGTGTACCTAAGGAAATAATAGGATCATTAGGGGCCTTACTTGTTGTTGCGGTAGTTGCCTTGGGCTCACTTAGTAACTTTTACAAGTACTAGATCATAACCTATTCTTGCACATTTAGCTCCTCCATTAAATCCTTATTCTTTTAATTAGCCACCATGTTTTCTAGGACTTATGAGCTATGTTTGATCTCATTCTTTGATGGCTCCCCTAGATCATATCTATACACTCTATAGCTTTCAAAGAGAGTATCTTTCTTTGCATCTCTTGGTGGGGGAATGGCTATATCTTGTATTCTCCCTCCTGCCTTAATAAAAGTGGTTTGGGAGTGTGTCTTATCCCTTTTTGGAGATTTGACCTTGTATGCATGGGAAATTTCAATCACATCAATGTCCCTCATTTTACTCATTATATCCTATTTGTATTTTATTTTCTCTTCGATTTATAGAAGAGGCTTGGTTTGGAACCCCATTATAGACAAGGATCTTGAGGTTAAATTTGACACATTGAATAGAGGCATCATTGGAATATTTTCTAAGGGGATTATCAGTAGAGAAGGATATGAGCCTAAGATAATTTTATTATCTTTGTCATCACTTTCTGAATTAGCAATTTTCTCATTAACTCCTTGCTACCTCTCTTTGCCTAGTTTTACCTACTCTAGGACATCAAAACTTAGTCCAAGTTGTGGGGATCTTGAGAGAAACTTGTTGATTGAAATTCCCTATTTTGTGGTCCAAGTAGAATATTCCACAAATAATTTGTATTCTCTACTTGGTTGGGCAACTTGGATGGAATAAGCTATGGTGTCCTCTTTGTCACCTTTAGGTAACTTCTCACCAATCATGGACTTTGATGTGGGAAAGGATGTCTCAGGGTAATTCAATCATAGTAGTACCTCTAGAGGTTCCTCCCTTAGTAACTCTAATCATTTGATCCACTCCTTTGTTTAATTCTAAAGTGGTAGGGGTACCCATTTTTAGGATTGATCCCATACCTTCCTCAGCACCAACTCCCACCTATGGTGTCTAGTTTGATACCATTAGGGGGAAGGACACTTGGTGATGCTTCAATAGCTATTGTGACACCTATTTTTTATTTTTTTTTATAAATCTACCTTTTCACTACTAGAGGGAACATGTACTTCTCATGTTGGATTCTCCCCAACTTTCCCCCTAGACACCTATATATCTCCAACTCCACCACCCTTGAATTGGCCTAGTGGTTGGGTGATAACATTCTCCAAAAATGTTTCCATGTCTAATGAGACTGTCTCCTTTTCTTCTAGATCCTAGACCTATGTGGCCACCTCAAACCCAACCTATAACACATCATCAAAGGATAAAGGGTCATCTAAGGCCAAAACATCTTCCTCATCACCTTTTCCTCCCACCTCCATTGGTTCCTATTGTTCAAAAAAACTTACAAATAGGGGCTTCACTAGGGTTTATGGTTTTTCTCTTAGAGTCTGGTGTCTAGTTTTCACTTAGGGAGGAGTGAAGGCCTATTATTTCTTCATTGCCTTGATGAGTGGACTTTCCTCATTTGAGTCTTCTTCATCACTCATATCCCTTAGTTTTTGGGCATTTGAGGACCTATCTTCCTA
The DNA here is from genome assembly GCA_037957365.1 of Torreya grandis. NCBI lineage: Eukaryota > Viridiplantae > Streptophyta > Pinopsida > Cupressales > Taxaceae > Torreya > Torreya grandis. The sequence goes on from JARHVA010001444.1 coordinate 1,671,407, forward strand.
CTACCTCACTGGAGTCTCCTTTGGGGGTAGGTCCTTAAATGCTACATATTTCCTTTTCTTCAGGCTCCCCATCAGAGGTTGTAATGATTTATTAACCCTCATGGGCCTCAACACCTATCACTCTTCCTCCCCTCCCCTCTTCCTTGTGTAAGTGTTTAGTGGAAGACCAATTTTTGGCTACTGCATAGGTGGGGAAAGTAGGGTAATGACTGGGACTATTAGAATCATGGGTCCCCCTGAACTAAGATGGACATGGGGGTGGAATTTTTTAGCTACACCTCCCTTATGATTATCTTGTTCCAATTTTTAGCTAGGCTAGTGAATTTTGAAAATGACATACCTATTTTAGATTAGGTATATATTAGTGACTCTAAATTGATATTCCTAAAGAATTTGATAGCATTGGCCTTTTACTTCCCCTTTCCCTTAACCACTATTGATGGTGCTAGAGAAACACCTATGTATATTGGTAGGAATGCCTTCAACACTTCTACTTGTCTAAGTTCTTGGAGGGTTGGGGTGTCATAGGCATTGAGATATATCATGTGTTCCTTCATCCACCTAAATTTCCTTCTCATAAGTAGGAAGGATCTCTATGTAATGGAGTCATTATTTGGGGCACTAAAATCAACCTGTGTTATGGGTTGCACCTCAATATTTTTCTCCATGTACATATATACCATAGTCATTCTATCATCCACCATATCTTTGGGGATGGGAACACCATTGTAAGAAAATATTTATTGCATTATAGCCTCATGTAATCAATTTTCCTTACCTACTCCTCTGTGGTGCACTTAGACCATATGTCCTCATAATGTGATTGGTGTAATATTATACCTGTTGTAACATTTACTAACCACCTAATATCATAGTTAGGCCTTGGTGGTATTTTATCAATCATATAGATGCCCATTTTTTTCTTCAATCCTTTCACCTTAAATATCGAAGGATATGTATAATATCATATTTATACATAGAAATTGAAAGTATTATTTACCTTTTTGGCCACAATCATTTTATGCGAGTGCACCATCTACCTATAGACTTCCATAATGGCCACCTTATCATCAACATATCTTGGTATCTTGTGATGGGCCCTTGAATAACTACTCACCTCGATATATATGAAAGTCCTATTTCCTATTGTAAGAGGCATGAAATATATCAATTACTTCCTTTATCATCTTGGTCATCCTATTTAGGCTTCTTAGAGGAAAGAAAACATTCATCAAGGTGTTGAAAAAATAGTTGTACACCTTATAAAAGTTGTTTTTGAAGCCTTCCAATGTGACCTTTGGGTATATATCATGTATCCATAACCCTAAGAAGTGCCTGGTGAGACCTAAGAAGGTCCTATTAGGTATCATTCTATACATCAAACATGAAGACATATAAAATGTAATTGCAAACTTCTCCCTCGAGTAAATGACATTACATAATTACATCATCTGCTTATGTACATTATTACTCAAGATGGTTTCCTAGTCTAGCTTCTTCTATCCTTTAAACATTCACAAGAGAATAGAAAACATCCATGGTTTAAATTTCTCTATGATGGGTACCCCATAGATCCTGGTAGCCATGGTGATCACATATTACGGTAGCTCATTAAACTCTACTAATTTTGGGCTCTTTGATAACTGGTAGACCTTCTACCTTTTCTTGGTTAGATAGCATGAATTCACAATATCCCACATCATATTTTCATTTATGTCTATGTACTATTGGCACTCTTCCAGAGTAAGTGTGATGCTCTTGGGCTAAGGAAGGATTCTAGGCATGGAATTAAAGGACTTAGGTGTAAATGATCACACAACTAATTGGCTCCCATCTAGGATAGTCCTAGTATCTATTTGATAAACCTTGGTACATGCAATAACTAGCTTAGGATATGGGGTTTTCAGAGGGAACATTATTTTAGGGACCATGTATCTTGCACCAAGGTTGGAGATAACTAGGAGGAAATTTGGTTACTACAAAACACTCAACAAGGCCATCAAATCTAACCCCTAAACATTTGTGTCTCTAATTTTGTCTAGGATAGACATGATACTTATCTTCACTAATGTAGAATATGAAGCCATTATTACTTAACTTACAAAGTTCACAACTTTTAAGTTTATGATAAATTCCTCATAGTAACCATTGTCTAAAAACCTCTGAACTCTCCTTCAAACCACCAAGGAATTGAGGAACACTTTCTAGTAATCATGATGGTCATACACAAATGGAGTTAGAAATTCCTTGAGGAATATACTCATGATCACAATTATTCTTAGTAAAGTTTGCTTTTAGTGCATAGATCACTTGAAGGCACAAATATTGCTTAAAATGAAAATGGTGACTTCAAAATGAAGATAAATGCTTAGTTATAATCTCGTGTCCATTAAGATTAGGTTTACGATAAATGCCTTGAATATAAATGTCTAATCACCACATTTAATACTCCAATGGCCCCTTTTTGAAAAATGAAGGGAAGCATACTAATGTTTTTCTTCTATGACATATAGGTCCGCTTGAGGAAGATATTACCTTTTATCACCTTCACAGATTCTTGAGGGTTTTCACACCTTCTCCATTATCATTTCCTTTAGTAAAATAGTGAGATACCACTCAAATTCTTAATGGAGAAAAAGAACACAATGTGTCATTATCTCAGGCATCAAGTCTTTAGGGACCATTTGAAACTTGGCCCAATTTCCAAGTGAGGAAATCTTCAAAAAATGGCCCATTATTCATAAATCATTGAGAGCCTACCACATGTCTCCAATCTTCTTTACATTCTCGGCTGCCCACATCTCAAAGACTTTTTGAACCATGACCACTAAAGTAAAGGTGGGGAAATCTTTAGAAAAGGCTTGAGACATAAAAAATCCCAAGACATTGACACATGGAATCTCCATCAATATAACTTATTTGGACACTTATCCCCTGGGAATTTTTTTCACCTTACTAAAAAAATAAGTTGGACACTTCTTAAAGAGGACTTAAAACTTAAAAACCCTTAAGGATCTACCTCGTGTCTTAGTCAAATGTGAGCTCAGATTCTTGATCATTCACTCACCTTTACACAATAATTTTAAAATGGTAAGGAAAGTAGGATTCCCTTGGCACCTAAAAACACTTTGAATCTTTCAATCATCAAGACTATTGAATGTGAAATAGGGCCATTTCCTCTAGGGCTACAAATCTTCTCCTATTGCCTTTAAAGCACCACTATAATGTACACACAAAAACATTCACATACTATCACTAGATAAACTTCCCTAGTAAGGAGCATCTTTTAGAACTAGAGTAAGCATATCATTTCATACCTAAAGTAGCCTTTGGAAAGTTCATAGATGTCTCTTATCATATGAGAATCAACACAGATGACATAGCCAATCTCACATGAACTTGATTCTCTAAAGAATCATGTGACAACAAATATAATTTTCAAGGGCCTCAAAATATCCCAGTGTGGTTTTGGGCAACAACATCAGTTCTTGCTCAAGGATGCATACCCCTCATGAATTTGAAAAGAACTACAAAAAAATAAGACTAGTGCAAATCTATTGGGCTATGGAGTTAGAATTAATCATCTTTGAAAACCTTAGGGTAACACAATAGAATAATCAAATGAGATCATGAACCCACATAGAAAGAGAGAAAGTCACAAAAACATAGCCTAAAATAAGGTGCATCATAAAAAATGGTAATGTAGGGCAACAAGATGCTATACAATATAATACATATATACATAACTTACGACAGACTTAATCGAATAAATGGTTTAAGTGCCTGCCATTAACTAAAAACTATAATATTTTTCCATCTAAATCTCTCAATAAAAAGGCATGTTCCCTAATTTGGCAATCAATTAAATATAGACACATCCATAAGACATCAAACTTGCCATGTTTTCCCTTTTCCTCATACCTATTATCCTAGAGTACAACCAAATCACTTACCTAGAAGGTTCTTGGAGAAACTTTCTTATCAAAAATCCTTTCCAACTACTCTTTGTACTTGATGTGTCTTTCATGGGCATGTATTCTAATTTCATTAAGCTTAATAATCTAGTTTATTCAATTCTCATAGTGGTTGATTTATTCATATTCTCCTAGATCTACATCACCTAGCTATTGCATGAGCTGATAGGTTAGCAATATTAAATTTATAGGTAAGACAACCTAAGCTCCATAAAAAAGCTCAAAATGGATTCTACCTATGTTTATCTTGGGCATGATCCTATCTTCCCACAAATCAAACTTCAATTATTCATCCCACCTTATCTTATTTATTTCTAATGTTCACTTGATAATCTTGAGCAAATTTTTGTTACTTGATTCAGCTTTTCCATTCCCTTATGGATTGCAATTATAATCATAGGTAATCTCAATCCCATAATAATTACACATTTCTACCAAAGGCTTGGATTTAAAACTCATGCTGTTAACAACAATAATCTTAACAAGGACATCAAATCTATAAATAATCTAGTTCAATAAGAAATCAATGACTATTTGATGTGTTGCCTTCTTTATGGGAGTCACCTCTACCCACTTCATGAAGTTATCAATTGCAACTAGGATCCATATATGCCTAGAATTTGATGAATTATAAATTCTCTAATAAATCCATTCCCCATTACCTAAATGGGATCTCAATTATTAAAGGCTATAACAAAAGAGAACCTAAAGCTTTTAACCTCCCAGCAAAGTCTTGGCATTTCTCATACCTCTTGACCTTTAGAGCAAAATACTTAAACAATGATGGCCACCAATAACCATCTCTTAGGATTTTATGAGCTGTAACCTTGTGTACAAAATGGCTACCACAAAGTCCATTACGAAAATATTTAATCAGGTTAGTTGTTTATTCTTCTATCACACATCTTAAGAAAACTCCATCCAAATTTTTCCATGCAAGCTCATCCTCAGTCATAAAATATTTTTGGGACATACGCCTAATATTCCTCCTTTGATTCTTACTCATGTCAAGGGGAAAATTTAAAATTTTTAAGTAATAAACAATATGCTTATACCATATAGATGTACCAAATTGAGTCACAAAAACTTTAATGCTGAGAGTAACATCACCTACCTCAACATCTTACAAATTAGTCTCAACATAAGTTTGGCCAAACCCATTCCTCTTACCAACTTTGTGGTTTGAACATCCATGTCATACTATTGTAACTTATTGACCCATCTACATCTCTTACTAGATATGTTAGTCTGGGTTAAAATATCCTTGACCATAGTATAAAGGACATAGGTAGTGATCTTAGAACTTAGAATATAAGGTTTGAATGTTTTGATAGCTTTCAAAAGGATAAAGGCATGTTTGTTCATAATAATGTACCTTAGTTCAAACCCTTGCATAGATTTTTTTAAAAAAGCTATAGGTTTCTCATGTCCATCATCATTCTTTTGTAACAAAATAGCAGTAATAGTGTGGTATTATGGAAAAGAGAACACTTGAAATGGTTTGGCATAATTAGGGCTAGCCAAGACAAGAGTACACTTTAGTGCTCTTTTGATATGATTAAATTCTTTCATATCCTTCTCCTCCAACTTGATAGCTTGGTCTTTATTTAATAGGGAGGTGATAGGCAAAGTGATCTCTACAAAGTTAGACACAAACCTCCTCAAAAAGTTGATCTAACTAAAGAAATATTGAATCCCCTTATTGGATTGGGGGATAGGAACTTTATCAATAACTTTGACTCTTCCTAGGTCAATCATAACACCTTATTTAGACACAATATCTCCCAAAAACTTGGCCCATTTTACCCCAAAATGACACTTCTTTGGATTGAGTGAAATACCAAATTCTCTATATATAATTAGCAACCTCTCTAGGTGTTTTAGGTACTCATCCATACTCTTGGAGTATGCAATGATATCATCTTGACATACAATGATAAACTCATTAATTATCCTTATAAAGGTGATATCCATTGCTCACTAGAATCTTGTACCAACATTCATATACCTAAAAGGCATCCTCATATATACATAAGTACCCCATGGGGTTCTGAACATGGTCTTGGATCTCTCCACTTATTTTAATCCAACATGGATATACCAAGAGAATCCATCTAGGGTGGATATTATTTCTAATTTGGTGACACTTTACATCGAGTTATCTATATTTGGCAAGGGATAATTATCTTTGAAATAATCCTTGTTCAAATTTCTAAAATCCATAAATAAGAGTATTTCACCATTATTCTTCCACAGAGGGACTAGATTTTCAACCCATGATGAATACTATATAGGTTTAATTAATACCCCCATCTCTCATCTTCTTTAATTCTTCCCACATCTTGGTGGCTAAGATGGGATTAATGGGTCTTTTATTTTGTCAGAAAGGCTTACCATTAGGTTGTAATGGGATGACATACTAGAATATATCTTCCTTATATTCTTTTAGCTCATAATAAGACCATGCTAAATAGTCTTAGTACCTCTTCATAAAATTCATGTAAGCCTTTCTTCTCATCTATGCTCAAGTGAGCACCCAATCATACTTTCCTTGGGTTTTTTGATGAACCCAAATTAATTTATGTTACATCTTTTAAAATGAATAAATCTCTCGACTTGACTCTATTTGCTCCATCAAAGGACACCTCTAAACTGACTAGTCCCGTTGGGATATTATTTGTCTTCAGTTAGATGATTTCTTTCCCAAACAAACTCTCCTTTCCACCACAAACTTAAACCATAGGTTCCAGGTCTATGAGTTGACCAAAAAATTTAGCTTTATAATTCATGAATCTTTTGATTTTATCATCATCCTAAAACACTTGCCAATGACAAATGTTGTTTGAAATTGAAGGTCCAACAAGAACTTCTACTTGATACTGACAATAAGGGTTTTTATCTGCAATATTAAATTAAGTACCTAATAATTCAAGCCTATCAACTTATTGGTTGAGACCCCTACCATGATAAGAGTTATTGAATTCATTAAAATGTTCAATCAAATCCTAGGTGGCATTTCGATATTACTTTAGTCTCTTACTCTTTATGGCATATGCATTATGAATCTATTTAACTACCAATTATAAATCACCCATGACAAGTAGGCACTTGATACCATGTCTCTAGGTGATTCACAATATAAGTAAAAGTGCCTTTTACTTAGCAACATTATTGGTGCACCCAAAAACAAGATGAAAGGAAAACATATAACATTTACCATTGGGGGCATGCAAGACTACCACATCTCCATTTCAAGATTTGGTACAGGCTCCATCAAAGGACATTTTCTAGCTCACATCTTCCTTTTCAAGTACTTCATCAAGGGTATCTAAATTATTTTCAGCATCAACATTCCCAATAAAATTACCCAACTCTACATCAGTGTACATTATTTAATTCAGAGCATGATTTAGATCCTGAATTATATGTATCCTCTTAATCTCTCTATGAATCTTGACCATCTTTCCCTCTAAAGGAATAGTGGCATAAGAAATATCCATTTATACACTTCCACCCATACTATCATCCCATTTTCTTAATATCAACATTCCCCATTTAGGTGGGAAAGCAACAACTACCACATCCATATTTAATAACTTACTAGGGTGAACTTCCAATCACACCACCAACCCTTTAACTTATCCCACAACTGGAACCTCCCTAGAATTCATGGGATAACACTTACCAATGTTAGATGTTATTTTTAACTCGATCTCATTCAAAAAACATAGGGGCATCACATTGCAAGAAGTACGTAAATCAAACATGCAGTTATGTACAATCATGCCATTGATCATTAAAGTTATGAAAAATGGCTCCACATCTAGTTGGCTTTCTACCAATACCATTTATAAATAGACCTTAGAGGTAGGTTCAATACCTTCCTCAATCTCATCATAATCTTTCAAAGGCACTTGAGGTAATTTAAATTCATTGGGAATTAGATTCTCTCCAAATTATAAAATTCAAAATCCCTTTTTTATGTTTAGGGATCTGTAGCAATTCAACAAGTGGCACAGTGACCTTTATTTGACTCAAAACCTTGGCCATGTCACAAACACTATACTAGAGAAGGGTGTATTTGAAGGAAGCATGATAGCAAACTCTTCTTAGAGATAAATATTCAAATTAGGGAGTGGGATAGGAACTTTGGCAATAGTCTTTAGAGGGGGATTATATTTATTTTTGTTAATACCCTTTGGGATACTAGACAACATAGGCATCTTATTTCCCTCTACAAGAAACTCTCTAGATTTAATATCTTGAGCGATGGGTACTTTCTTGGTGGCATCTAGGATAGCCATGACTTTATTTGTTTCCTTTCCTATTTTTCTTTCCTTTGAATTCATGCAAAGATTATCTTGAGGAATTACACCTAGTTTCCTACTTCCTAAATTAATCTCACTCCTCTTGGTAGCTACCACATTAATTAAGAGCCTTCTATCCTCATCTGATAGATTTCCCTTAGGATACTTATTGATTAGCATGGACCTTAAATGATCAAAATCATGCACATGTAACTCATATACTTGAGCTACATTAACATCATAATCAAAATCAAAAATTGGGGCACACTTTAATTCAACAACACTCTACAATTGATCAACCCCATATTCTATAGGAATTTTTATTTTATTCTATGAACTTTGAAAATCAAGCATAAAAACCTCATAGTCAAATGAAGCATCTTTAAGCTCACCCAGTTCTTCATCAACTATCTTGACCACATCACATGGATAGTTTGGTATAAAATATCTATCACACCAATTAGTATCCAAGCAAAAGATCATGGCATTTACCATAGCATTCAAAGGATCAGGCTTTTCCCTCCCATCTCCTTTACCATGGTTTATGTCTAATCTCTCATTTTGAGTAGGCCTCTTTCCTCTATCACCATCTTGATTGTGTGAAATAGTTCCCCTCTATCCTTCATGTGGATTTGTAACCCTTTATTGACTAGTAGACACATTAGGGATGCCTTTCTAAACTTTGGCAAACTTATATGACATTTCCTTGATGATAAAAGCTAAAGTTTTAATAGTGTCTTCCAAGCTCATAATCTTAGTGGATTATACCTTTTTTAGATTGACCATCTTCACATCAGCCCATTTATTCAAAGGCTTATTCATAGCCTTGCCATTATTCTCAATTGAATGGTCATATTGAAAGTGAACCATAGATTTATAAGGACCTTATTCCTCAAGTAGTAAGTAACCTTTTTATCAAAGGCATCATAATAATTTATCAAGCATATAGTGTCACTAGACCTAATGTTCTCAGAAAACCACATCATGTCTTTATTGAACAAAGTATTAAAATCATACACACACTCTCTAGTTATTTTATTGATATTTTCAAATTCAACCAAGATAAACCTTGGGTCAATCCTTTCACCATATTGAATCTTAAAAACATTCTGCATCTCTTCCCATGAGTCAATACATCCCTGGGAAAGGGAGTTAAACTAATCATGTTCATCATCTTCCAATGTGTGCATGAATGATTTGATGCACACATATTCATATTCAAATTCATAATATTTGATGATATTATGAATGGATTTTAAATGTTAATCACTAGTTATTGCATTATTTCCCTAAAACTTTGGAAGGCATTTTCTTATCTCATTTAAGACCTCATTCAAATATCCTTCTACCCCCTCAAAGTTGATAGGTCTAAATATAGGAACATGAAAATTAGGATGCTCATTCCCATCTTGATTCCCACACCTCATGATTGGTTTAATGATATGATCAAGAACAAATGGTAGAGGTTCATGATCAAGTGAATGAGGTAGACTTGTTAGATCAGACCTAATAAGAGATTGAATAGGTGGGGAAAGAACAAGAATTAGGGGAACTATTGTACTCCTTGACTAAGGGATGATATATTTATAGTCTAAGGTCATCATAACCCAAGTGTTCCTCTAAAAATAAACTAGGCCCTTCAATAGGCCTCTAGATTTATCCTCTTTACCTTTGTGAGATACACAATGGAGAGACTAGCCACTTAGATGGGTTACTTTTGAAAGATAACCTTAACCCTTCCTATTTTTTAGATAGAAGAACACAAAAGACCAAATTTTGATTTAAAAAAAAGGACAAAGATAGGCACCATTCTACTTCAATAGATGGGAGATGAAACTCAGAGTCACCACTAGAAATAACTTTTCTAAATCTAGATGAACTAACAAACTACTACAATAGGTGATGAATGCATATCCTAAAAATGCTTAGTGAGATACTACCCAAGGATATTGAATATTCAAGATGAAATTCCAAAGGGATTGGACACATTTCAACATATAATATTTCATATCTTTACAAGCAAACACAAGGGAAAATTATAATCAATCTTTAAAATCTTTGTTGGCAAACATTAAGTGAAACATGGAGCATAGTAATAGACAATCTATTTGAGTCAATGTAGTAATGGTAGGGGAATCCACTAGATAAACCACCCACAATTACCTATGACAATTCCCAAAATAAAAAGAACTTGAGATCAAATCTACACAAATAGATAGAAAGTTTTAAAAACTTAGAACCACTCTCCACGAAATTCCCTAACAATGATGCCAAAAATGTGTTTATTCCTAGTTGTAAACTTATATAGTTCCACCTTAATCACCTAAAAATGAATATATGATAATGGAATTAAAAAAAACCCACTTATATGTCATTATAGCTAGGGAAGGGTTTAACACCTAGTATGGACTAGACACCAAAAATGACCGAGAAGCACATACAAAGGGTATGGTCAACTCCCAACTACTTTTGGCTCTACCTCAACTAAGGTGAGAGAACATAGTAATGTAACCTACTCACATGAAGTAGTTTTACACTTCAATCTTCATGAGGATTATTAGTATGATGAGGAGAATATGATCAAAGCATAACCAAACTCATACGTTTCACCCACATAGGGTTGTCACACAAAACATACAAATGATTTGTATCACACACAAGCTAATGGAGATAGATGAAGAAGTGTTTGCATCTTTATTTTTATTATTTTCATAGTGATGATGTAAAGATGGAAATAATATAACATTTAGGCATGAAGCACACATAATTAATGCATTTCTCATACATAGGGTCTCATACATTCGTAAGACACATAACACTTATAATATGAAAATAATGCTATGATGAGATAAAAATTAGGAATAATTCAAATGAAAGAGGTAAATAGTTTAATTATGAGCAAGAAAAAATTCATAACATAGCTATAATATCTTCATTTAACAAGTTCTTTCTAGTCTAGAAATAGATGAAATGTAATTACGCGTAAATGATCCTCCATAACAACTCACAGACAATGTTGTTTATAACCTTTTGAAAATTACCTTTAATTGAATTCATATGCCTAATACTTCCCTTAAAATACCATCAACACCCTATTACCAAATATCAAAGTAGAAAGGATTTTATATTCTAGATATAAACCTTAAATGACTACCATAAAAGAGAATATAACAGATAACCAATCCACAAAGTAAGTAGAACATAACATTATAATTTAACAACCAATAGGAATAATAACTCATGGACAAACTCCATTAATCTATTAGACCAAATACGTATACACCATTTATTATAATTTACATAACATGACACTATATGAAGGAAATATGTAACAAAGGAAACATTATGAATGCTCTCAAATCTTGCCAATGATTTTACAATAGGCATCAATTTGGCACCAAATAAGTCATAAAATGAGAATTATTCTAAGCTAAAGTTTTATACTCAAAAAAATTGACTAACCATTGTAAAGGGACATGCCCCCTTTACTTATCCAATTATATCTATGCCAAGCATATTATTGAAGATGCTCCAACTGGAAAAAAACTTCTCATCCCTAAAGTTTGTTTATCGATGTAACAAACATGATTCCTTGAATTATGTTCATGCCTCTATGATGATGAAAAACTTGATTCTCCACTATGATGGAATATTTACAGTTATACACGTTGAGATTAATCTAAAAAGGGACATAAAAAACCTTTGTTGACTTGCACAATAAATAAAAATGTCCCTTTCTTAAACAAAAATTAACTTATAAAGGGGTGTTCCACTAACAAGAAAGGTATAATGGTTTCCCCATGGGAAATGAGAAAAAGGAAATAAAAATGAAAAAGAGAATAAGAGAAGGAGATAAGGAAGGAAATAGAACATCATGATGTTATCTCATGAAAAATAGAATTATTTATTCACGTTGTGGAATCAACATTGATGATGGAGCCTTTTTCCAACCTATCCTTGTAAACCATGTACCTTTCAATCATGGTGGTAAGATTATTCTAGTCTAGGCCTACTTGGTATTTGAATTTGACATCATATTCTTCAAGCTAGTTACTGATCTTTTGGATCATTAGTTTTGTCTTCCCAACTAATCCTTTTAATTGATCACATGACTTCTCAAGTGACACTAGTCCTTGAATCTTGTGAAAGTCGAAGGCTCCATGAGGTGCATCAATGAGGCTTTTTAGAGAAACATCTAGTGCCTCTTCCATCATGTCATTTACACCATCAAATTTCACCATCACTTTTAGGGCATCTTTAATTTCCTCTTTTGTAGTCTTGAGAGACTACTTCTCCCTCTTCAAATCGAAAGAACCATCCTTAAGCACCAATAAATAATGCTTAACTACCAGATAATATTCCCTGGGATATTTACAATCATCTAAGGAGATGATATTTTTGTTATTAAAATATCTTCAACCACATTTCAAATTTCGTCTAGCTTCGACTTGAGTTTTTACTAGTTCTTGATGTCTGCATCATAGATGAACATCTAAGAATCACACTTTCATTTATTATCTATTATGTCATCAAGACATTCTAATGCCTAGTAGATTATTTCCATAACTTGGGTTTTTATGTCCTTCTACCTATATTTGGTGACCCATCCCCTGGCCTTCAAATCTTCACCTCACCCAAGATCTAGTGTACCTAAGGAAAGAATAGGAGCATTAGGGGCCTCATTTGTAATTGGGGTAACTACCTTAGGATCACTTAGTAATTTTGTAAGTATTAGATCATAGCCTAGTTCTATGCCTTTAGGTCCTCCAATGAAGCCCTATCCTTATCTACTTGATTAGCCACCATGATTATTAGGACTTGTGAGTTGTGCTTGATCTTATTCCTTGATAGATCCCCTAGAGCATATCTATACAATGTATAGATCTCAAGGAGAACATCTTTCTTTGTATCTCTTAGTGGGGGAATGGATATTTATTGTATTCTCCCTCCTTCCTCAGTAGAGGTGGTCTAGGAATGTGTCTTGAACCTTTTTAGAGGCTTCACATTATATGCATGAGAAATTTTCATCGCCAAAATATACCCCATTTTACTCATTATATCATATTTGTCTTTTATTTGCCCTTTGATCCACAGAAGATACCTAGTCTAGAACCCCATTGGAGTCAAGGATCTTAAGTCTAGCTTTGATGCACCTAATGGAGGTGTCATTATAATATTTGATAAAGGGATTGTCACTAGAGTAGGATGCAAGCCGAACATAATTTCCTCATCTTCATCATTGCTTATTGAATCAACATTTTTCTCATCAGCTCCTCATTCCCTCTCTTCACTTGGTTTTAGCTACTCCAAGACTTTAAAAATTACTCTGTGCTATGGGGATCTTGAGAGTAACTTTTAGATTGAACTCCCCTATTTTATGGGATAAGAAAAAGGTTATACAACCAATTTTTCTTATCCACTTGGTTGGGAAACCTAGATGGAAGAAGCTATGGTGTCCCCATTATCACCTTTAGGTAACTCCTTACCAACATGGCTTTGACTTATTTGGGCCTTGTAAGATCATGAAATTTGATGTGATAAAGGAAGTCCTGGGGTAATTCAATCATATTAGTATTTCTAGAGGTTCCTAACTTAGTATCTCCAATTACTAGATCCACTCCTTTGTTTACTTTTGCAGGGGTAGGGGTACCCATTTCTAGGCTTGATAGCCTACCTTTCTTAGCACCAACTCCCATCTCTAGTGTTGATCTTGATGCCATTGTGGAGAAGGAAACTTGGTGTTTCTTTAACATCGATTATGATAGCTATTTATTATTTTTATTACACCACCTTTTCACTACTAGTGGGAACATATACTTCTCATGTCAGCCTCTCCCTAACTTTCTCCCTAGACACCTATATATCTCCAACTTTACCACCCTTGAATTGGCCTAGTTGTTGGGTGATAACACTCTCCAAAAATGTCTTCATGTTTTAGGAGACCATATCTTTTTCTTGGGGCTCTTGGACCTACATGACCACCTCAAACCTAACTTGTGACACATCATCAGAGGACAAAGGGTCATCTAAGGCCAAAACATCTTCCTCGTCACCCTTTCCTCCCTCCTCTGGTGGTTCCTATTTTTCAAATAAAATTAAAATCAAGGGATTCATCAAGGTTTATGATTTTTACCTCAAAGTTTGGTGTCTAGTTTTCACTTGGGGAGGAGTGAAGGCCCATTGTTTATTCATTACCTTGGCAATTAGCCTTTCCTCATCTGATTATTCTTCATTAATCATATCCCTTAGTTTTTGGGCATATGAGGACCTCTCTTTCTACCACTTCACTAGAGTCTCCTTTGGGGGCAGGTCCTTAAATGATACCTCTTTCCTTTTCTTTAGGCTCCCCATAGAAGGTTGTAATGATTTATTAACCCTCTTGGGCCTTGATTACTCTAACTCTTCCTCCCCTCCCCTTTTCCTTGTGTAAGTATTTGGGGGAAGACCAACTTTTGGATATTACACATATGGGGCAAGTGGGGTAATGACTAGGGATGCTGGCATCATATAGGCCCCCTCAGCTAAGATGGATATGTGGGTGGCACTTGCTAACTGTACCTCCCTTATGATTATCTTGTCCCAATTTTTAACTAGGCTAGTCAAATTTTAAAATGAAATATATGTTTTATATTGGTTAGCTATTAGTGAATGTACATAGACATTCCTAAGGAAGTCAATAACACTATAATTTTGCTTCTCCTTTCCCTTAAATACCACTAATGGTGCTAAAGGATCACTTGTGTATGCTAGTAAGAATGCTTATAGATCCACTACCTATTTGATTTCTTGGAGGGCTAGGGTGTTATAGGCACTAAGATTGACCCTATGCTCCTTTAGCCACCTAAATGTACTTCTCATATGTGAGAAGGCTCTCCATGAAATGGATTCATTATTTAATGCACTAAAATCCACCTGTGATATGTGTTTTACCACAATATTGTTTTCCATATATAATTGTCATAGTCATTCTATCATCCACCATATCTTTGGGGATGGGAGTAACATTGTAAGAAAGTATTTCTTGCACTATGATCCTCATGTAATCAATTTTATTTACCTATTCCTCTATGGTGTACTTAGACCATATGTCTCATAATACTACTAGTGTAATATTACACTTGTTTTAGTATTTACTAACCACCTAATATCATAGTTGGGCCTTGGTGGCATCTTAGCAATCATATATATCTTATTTCTCTAATACTTTCACCTTAGATATAGAAGGACATGTATAATATCATATTTATATTAATAACTTGAAAGGATTGTTTACCTTCTTGGTCATAATCATTTCATATGGGTGTACCATCTACTTTTAGAGTTCCATAATGGCCACCTTGTCATCAATGTATCTTGGTAGCTAGTGAGGGGCCCCCAAATAACCACTCGCCCTAATATATGTGAAAGTTTTGAACTAGATGTAAGAGGAACCAAATGTATCAATTACTTCCTTGTCCATCTTGGTCATCCTATTCAAGCTTCTTAAAGGGAACAAAACAATCATCAAGGCATTGAATAAATAGGTGTATACCTTATAGAAGTTATTTTTAGAGCTTTCCAATGTGACCTTTGGGTAAATCTCATATATCCTCAACCCTAAGAGGTTCCTAGTGAGAACCAAAAAGATCTTATTATGTACCATGTTATACATTGAATATGAAGACATAGAGAAGGTACATATTATCTTCTCCCTTAAGTAAATGGCACTATGTAATTACATCATCTGGTTATGTAAATTATTTCTCAATATGGTTTCCCAATCTAGATTCTTCTACCCTTCTAACATGTACATGAGAATGGAAAACATCCAAGGTTTTAATTTATCTATGGTGAGTACCCCATAGATCTTGGAAGCCATGGTGCTCACATATTGGGTTAACTCATTAAACTCTACCAATTTTAGATCTTCAATAACTAGGAGACCATCCACCTTTTCTTAGCTAGCCAACATGAATTCAAAATTTCCCACACCATATTTTCATTTGTGTCTACATACTATTGGCACTCTTCTAGAGTAAGTGTGATGATGTTGGGCTGTAGAGGGATTCCAAACATGACACTAAGGCACTTAGGTGTAAATGAGCACATAATTGATTTTCTCCCATTATAACAATCCTAGTATTTGGTTGTTAAACCTTGGCACATATAATAACTAGTTTAGGATATGGTGTTATCAGAGGGAACACTACTATAGGGACCATGTAGCTCATGCCAAGGTTGAAGATAATTGGGAGGGGATTTGGTCACTATAAAACACTTAATAGGGCCATGAAATTTAACCCATTTGTGTCTCTAGTTTCTTTTAGAATAGATGTGATACTTCTCTTCATTGATGTAGAGGATGAAACCATTTATATTTGACTTACAAAGTTCACAACTTCTAATCTTTAGATAAATTTCTCATAGTAACTATTCTCTAAACACCTCCAAGCTCTCCTGAAAACACTAGGGAATTCAGGAGAACTTACTAGTAATCATGATGATCATACATAAATAAAGTTAAAACTTTGAGGAATATACTCATGATTACAATTATTCTCACTACAGTTCAATTTTTGCACATAGATCACTTGAAGGCACAAATATCACTCTAAATGCAAAGGGTGAATTCAAAATGAAGAGAAATGCTTAGTTATAATATCTTACCCATTAATATTAGGGTTACCATAAATGCCTTGAATCTAAATGGATAATCACCAATCACCACATTTATTACTCGAATGGCCTCTTTTTGAAAAATGGAGGGAAGCGTGTCGATTCTTTTCTTCTATGACATGCAGGCCCGCTTAAGCAAGACTTTACCTTTTAGTGCCTTCCTAGATTCTTGTGGGTATTCACACCTTCTCCATTATCATTTCATTTAGTACATTAGTGTGATACCACCTAAATTCTTAATAGACTAAAATAATGCCACATGTCATTATCTTGGGCATTAGATCTTTAGGGACCATTTGAAATTTTTGCCCAATTTCTAAGTGAGAAAATATTTGAAAAAGGCCCATTATTCATAAATAAATGAGAGCCTACCACGTGTCTCCACTCTTATTTACATGCTTAGGTGCCTACACCTTAGATATTTTTTGAACCATGACCATCAAAATAAAGGTGGGGCAATCTTTAGAAAAGGATTGAGACTTCAAAAATCCTTAGGCATTGAGATGTGGCATCTCCATCAATCTAACTTATTTAGACACTTGGTCTCTAGGATTTTTATGTACCTTACTAAAAAAATAAGTTTTGAACTTATTAAATAGGACTTAAAACTTTAAAATACCCCAAGGATCTTCCACGTGTCTTAGACATGAGCTTATATTATCAATCATTTACTCACCTTTGCACCATACTTTTACAATGGGGAGGAGAGTATGATTCCCCTAGAATGTGAAAACACTTCAAATCTTTCAATCATCAAAACTATTGAATGTGCAATAAGTCTATTTATTTTTAGGCTACAAAACTTATCCTATTACCTTTAAAGCAACACTGCAATATGCACAAAACAACATTTACATACTACCACTAGAGAAACTTTCCTGATTAGGAACATCTTTTGGAACTAGAGCAAGTGTATCATGTCATACCTAAATTATCTTTTCAAAAGATAATAAATGTCTCTTACCATATGAGAATAAACATAGATGACATAGCCAATCTCACATGAACTTAATTCTCTAAAGAATCATGCGACAACAAATACAATTTTCAAGGGCCCAAAAATAGCCTAGTGTGATTTTTGGTAACAATATCAACTCTTTCTTGGGGATGCATACCTCCCATAGGTGTGAAAATAACCTTATAAAATAAGATCAGTACAAATCCATTGGGTTATGGAGTTAGAAATAATCATCTTCAAAAACCTCAGGGTAACAAAACAGACTCATCAAATGAGATCATGAACCCATATAAAGAGAGAGAAAGTCACACAAATAGATCCCAAGATAAGGGGCATCATAAAAAATGGAAAACTAGGGCAACAAGGTGATATACAATATAATACATATATACACAAGTTATGATGGACCTAATCCAAGAAATGCTTTAAGTGGCTACCATTAATGGACAGCTCTAATATTTCACCATCTAAATCTCTCAAAAAAAAGGTATATTCCCTAATTCAGAAATCAATTGAATATGGAGCCATCCATAAGGAATCAAACTTTCCATGCTATCCCTTTTCCTCATGCTTGTTATCCTAGAGAAGAACCAAATCACCTACCTAGAAGGTTCTTGGAGCAACTTTATTATTGAAAATCCTTTCCAACTTCTCTTTGAACATGATGTGTCTTTCATGGGCTTGTCTTTTAATTTCATCAAGCTCAATAATATCATTCATTCAATTCTCATAGTGGTTTATTTTTTCATATTCTCCTAGCTCTGCATCACCCAACTACTGCATGAGTTGATAGGTTGGAAATTATAAATTTATAGGCAAGACAACCTGAGCTCCATAGACAAGCTTGAAAGGTAATTTGCTTGTGGATCTCTTGGGTGTTATCCTATCTACCCACAAAGTAAACTTCAATTATTTACCCCACTTTTTCTTATTTATTTACAATATTCACCTGATAATCTTGAGAAAATTCTTGTTACTTGATTCAGCGTGTCCATTCCCTTATGGATTGTAAATTGAAGCATAAGTTCAATCCGATAATCATTACACATTACTACCAAAGTCTTGGCTCTAAAATTCATGGTGTTATCAGTAATAATCTTAATAGGGACACCAAATCTATAAATAATATAGTTCAACAAAAAATCCATGACTATTTGATGTGTCACCTTCTTTGTGGGAATCACCTCTACCCACTTCATGAAGAACTTAGTTACAATTAGGATCCATCTATATCTAGTGCTTGATGAATCAAAAAATTATCCAATGAAATCCATTCCCCATTACCTAAATGGGCCCTTAATTGTTATAGGTTGTAACATAAGAAAACCAAAAGATTTTAACCTCCTAGTAAAGTGTTAGCATTTCTCACACCTCTTGACCTTTAGAGTAACATCCTTAAATAATGATTGCCAACAATAACCAACTCTTAGGATTTTATGAGCTATAACCTTGGGTGAAAATTTTCCACCATAAATTCCACTATGGAAATCTTTAATTATGTCAACCATTTGTTCTTCCATCACACATCTTAAGAGAATGCCATCTGGATTCTTCCATGCAAGTCCATCCTCAGTCAAAACATATTTTTGGGATATAATCCTAAGAGTCCTCCTTTGATTCTTAGTCATGTCATGGGGATAATTTAATTTTTTTATTTGATGTACAATATCCTTATACCATAGAGATAGACCAAATTGAGTCATAAAAACTTTGATGTTGAGAATAGCATCACCTACCTCAATAGCTTAGAAATTAGTCTCAACCATAAGTTTATCCAAACCCATTGCTCTTACCAACTTGGTGGTTTGAATATCCATGTCTTACTATTATAAATTATTAACCCATATACATCTCTTACTAGATACATCAGTCTAGGTTAAAATATCTTTGACCATAGTATAAAGGATGTAGGTAGTGATCTTAGAACTTAGAATATAAGGTCTAAATGTTTTGACAACTTTCAAAAGGGAAAAGACCTATTTATCAATAATAGTGTATCTTAGTTTAGACCCTTGCATAGATTTTCTAAATAAATTTATAGGTTTCCCATGTCCATCATCATTCTTTTACAATAAAACAATAACAATAGTGTGGGATTATGCAAAAGATAACACTTGAAATAGTTTGGCATAGTCAAGGCTAGCCAAGATAGGAACAAACTTTAGTGTTCTTTTGATATCACTAAATTCTTTTGTGTCCTTCTCCTCCTACTTGATAGCTTGACCTTTATTCAACATAGAGGTGATAGGTAAAGTGATCTCTACAAAGTTAGACACAAACCTCCTCACAAAGTTGATCTAACCAAAGAAAGACAGAATCCCCTTATTAGATTATGGGATAGGAAATTTATAAATAGCTTTGACCCTTCTTAGGTCAATCATGACACCTTCTTTGGACACAATATGTCACATCAATTTAGCCTATTGTACCCCAAAATGACACTTCTTAGTATTGAGTGAAATGTCAAATTCCCTATATCTAATTAGCACCTCTTCTAGGTGTTTTAAGTGATTATCCCTACTCTTGGAGTAAACAATGATATCATCTTGATATACAATGATAAACTCATTAATTATCCCTACAAAGGTGACATCCATTAATCATAGGACTATTGGACCAACATTCATCAGCCCAAAGGGCATCCTCATATATACATACGTACCCTATGGGGTTATGAAAGTAGTCTTAGATCTCTCCACTTATTTTACTACAACCTAGTTGTACCTAAAAAAACCATCAAGGGTGGACATTATCTCTAATATGGTGACACTTTAAAATAAGTTATACATGTTTGGAAAGGGATAATTATCTTTTAAAGAAGCCTTGTTCAAATTTCTAAAATCTATGCACAAGTATATGTCACCATTCTTCTTCCACATAGGGACTAGATTTGAAACCCATGATGCATATTAGATAGGTTGAATAATACACCCATCTCTTAGCTTCTTTAATTTTTCTCACATCTTGGTGGTTAAAATGGGATTAATGGGTCTATGCTTTTGTTGAAAAGGCTTACTATTAGGTTGTAATGGGATGACATGCTAGAATAGATATTCCATATATGCTTTTAACTCAAAATAATACCATGCCAAATAGTCTTGGTACCTCTTCAATAATTCATGTATACCTTTTTATCATCTACACTTAAATGAGTACCCAACCATGCTTTCCTTTTATTTTTTAGTGAACCCAAATTACATTCTATTACATCTTTTGAAATGAATAAATATCTTGACTTGACTCTATCCCCTGCATCAAAGGATTCCTCCAAACTAACCATTCCACTTTGGATAGTATTTGTCTTCAATTAGATGATGTCCTTCCCAAATAAACTCTCCTTTCTACCAAAAACATGAACCATAGGTTCTAGGTCTATGAGCTAACCACAAATTTTAGATTTAAAATTCAAGAATATTTTGATTTTATCATCATCCTGAAACACTTTCCAATGCCAAATGTTGTTCAAAACTAAAGTTATAACAAGAACTTCCACTTGATACTGACAACAAGGGTTTTGATCTAAAATATTAAACTGAGCACCTAATCCTACAAGCCTGTCAGCTTCTTGGTTGAGAACCTTGTCATGATAAGAGATGTTGAATGCATCAAAATGTTTAATAAAATTTGAAGAAATATTTAGGTATTACTTTAGTCTCCTACTCTTGGTGGCATGTGCATTGTGAATCTATTTAACTACTAATTTTGAATCACCCATGACAAGTAGGCACTTGATACCATGTCTCCAAGTGATCCATAATCCAAGTAAAAGTGCCTCATACTTAGCAACATTATTGATCCACCCAAAAGTAAGATGAAAGGAAACCATTTAACATTTACTTTTGGGGGCATGCAATACTACCCTGGATCCATTTATAGATTTGGAATAAGCTCTATTAAAGGATATTTTCTGTTAGGATTGTGGAGCTAAAAGCTTCACTGATGCAAACCGGAGAGGAGGTTGCTGAAGGTTGCTGAGTTGCAGAAGAAGTTGGGGTCGGTCTGATCAGCCGACGTCGGCGGGAGAGCATAGAGAAGCAACCGACGTCGGTCATATATCGGCCAACATCGGTCACCTCCAGGCAGACAGGGACCGACGTCGGTCGCCTGTGTGGTTCGACTGCGAGCTAATTACAGGCAGTTAGCTAACGAACCAAGTGTTTGCATGATGAGTGCTAATTTTAGACTCATAGCTACGGATCTAATTATGGTAATTAGATGTATAATCATTGTTTGGATGAGATCTATATAATAGACTCATGGTTGTATTGGAAAAGTGTGCTAGGGAGTAAGAGAGCATAATTATAAGCTCCTTCTGTGTGTGAGGTAGAGCAATGGTGCGTTCCTCCTAGTGCCTCAGTACCAGGTGTGTTGGTGCTAGATTGGAGAGCCAGCTGGGTTCTTCAAGAGTGTAGGATCTTGGTCATAGTTGCATGGCCTATATAGGAGATCTACATGGTAAGTAAGATTGTTGATCTGCAGGTGTATGTGTGTGCAAGGTCGAGGTTCACAGGTGAGCAGAACCATTGTTTGATTTGCAGGTGTGCAAGGTCATACAGACAGCAACACAACAGGGAGCAGTATCAGGCAGGATCTACTTGGAGTACAGGTGTGTACTCGGATAGAGCAAGAGGAAGGCAAGGGAGTTCCTTTCATAAGTATGGTCTGTTGAATTGTAGGTTGTTGCAGATTCATGGGAGATCTACTTGAAGTACCTTGAGTACTTGTAGAGCACGTGGAGTGCTTGTGGAGTGCGTGGAGCACTTGTGGTGTGCGTGGAGCACGGGAGGTGAACACCAACTCTGTATTTTGAGTTGGGTGTTGGGACCTGTGAGAGGGAGAGCTTTGGGGAGAAGAATTACTGTTCACTTGAGGTGTGGGAAACCTCTGTAAGGTGGTGGAGAAGAAGTGGCATCTTCTTTATTGTATTCTTTTCTGTATAAAGTGTTAATACAATTTGTGTATTGTCTCTCATATCATGTGTTATTCTGAATTCTAGTTACTTGGTGAATCTGGTTAATTTCCGCATATTAAGTTGCTTGGTTTAGTAATCAAATTGTGTGCTTCTGGTTTATATCTCCCAACAAGTGGTATCAGAGCAAGGTTGTTGGCTCATAGCTTGATACCAACAAGTGGTATCAGAGCAAGGTTGTTGGCTCATAGCTTGATACCAACAAGTGGTATCAGAGCTAAGGTTGGAGGAAGCAGGTTCTGTGTTTGGTTACAGGGCACTCTCAAGGGTTTCTGATCGAGTGGGAGTAGAGCAACAGCAGATCAAAGTAAGCTAAGAATGGAGGAGTTGAAAAGCACAGATGGTCACTCACGGTCCTATGGAAAGAAAGAGCAGGTAAAAGATTATTGTTGGTTGGTAGCAGATCAGCATGAAGAAACTGAAGAAGCAGATGTTGCAGGTGTTATTGCACAGGATGTTCTTGGAGGTTTCTTGGATAAATTTGAATCTTGGATAAAAGATTCGGTTGCCTCTTTCCATGCAGCCCTAGGTAGAGGCGCTGGTGATCCTTGCCAAAGAATTGGCAAAGGGGAAATGAAGCTGAAATTGCAGGCGGCCAACACATAGGTGTTGATGAAGGTCATGCAGGTCCCAGGTTTGGAGATATGGCTAATTTCTTCAGAAAGATTGGGTGATGAGAGATGCACAAGAACTCTCACAGCGGATGCACTTGAATTAGCTGGTGGTAAGAAAACAGGTATCCTTTATCTACTTGTTTATATTACTGATTCTTCTTTTGTTGCGGAGACGTGGCTTCGTAGGCTTGGTCACATGAGCAGGAAGGAGATGCATGTTCTTAAGCGGAAGATAGATATATTTGATAGGCTTAAGAACTGGAAAGCCTTGGTGTTTATGGAGGAGATGGCAGACAGAACCCAGTGGATGTGGCTGGATACTTCTAAGCAGGGCAGTTTGAACATGGGTTTTGATTCAAAGGAGCTCGCGGGTAAAAAGTCATCACTCACAGGTGAACACAGGTACCGATGTCGGTCAGGAGGAACCGGCGTCGAACAGACAGGTGCCGATGTCGGTCATGTGCAGACTGAAGCCGGCGATGTCGGGCAGGGTAAGACTGATGTCGGTCATAGGACCGACGTCGGCAGTATGTAAGACCGATGTCGGTTAGGAGGACCGACATCGGTAGCAGGGACACCAGCGCTGGCAGGTTGGTAGTCAGGTACAGACGCATGGAACCGACGTCGGTCGGATGCAGACTGTGGAGTGACCGAGGTCAGTCACTGTAACGGATTTTGGGTGGACAGCAAGCTGTCAAGGAGTCTCAAACACCCATACGGAGGACTAAAGGCGTAAGTAGGCCCTCAAATTCGTGTTCCTCTTCTTTATACATGTTGCTGATTGTAGAGCAGGAAGGATCTAGGAAACAGGTGTGAGCTTGGCATGGATGAGGATGTGATTCCTTGGAGGAGAACCAGACAGGTGTGTTTTGGTAGGGTTGCCAGCAGGTATGAAAGCACAGAGACGAATGGATACCTTAGTAGAAGAATAGAGAGAACGGATATGTGAGACAGAAGATCAGGTATATGGTCTTGTGGAGCTGCAGGACAGTGGTACAGGTTTTGACAGGTGGAGGACGGAGCATGGCTTCAGTCAATGTCAGGGTAACTACTGTGATTTGACTTACCAGGGGAATGGTGATTGTAACATCATTCTGTTGCTGTATGTGGATGGTATATTTGCTAGCTAGCAGGTTTGTACATACAGGGTTTTGTTGAGCTAAGGGTAAGATTAGTTCAGTGGCATGTCAGGAGGAATTTGGAGCAGCGGAATTCTTTGACATGGGAGGCATGGAGATCATAGGTTGATTTTGTCTCGAGTGGGAGCTGATGTGAATCAGGTGTTGGCGAGGTTCAGGATGCAGAGCCAGAGCACACTAAGGGTTGGACAGGTACAGTGTCTGAAATCACATGAGGTCTGGTATAGACCTGAGTATTCCCATGCAGTGGGAGCTGTCAGAGAGTTAGGAGCCAATTCGGGGAAGTGGGTTCTCAGGTTTTTCTGAGAGGGACCGGTAGCAGGTGTTGCTATGCAGGGTCAAGACTTCACTACATGTATTTGTAGGTTTGGATGTGGCAGGTTACTCGGATGACAGGTGGTACATCACAGATTGTGTGGTGGGTTGTCTTCAGGATTGATCTTGAAGAGGGATACAAACCAGGAAGCAGATTAGATGGAGTACAGGTACAGGTACAGTGCAGCTGTTTATCTCCAAGTGGGAGATTGTTAGGATTGTGGAGCTAAAAGCTTCACTGATGCAAACAGGAGAGGAGGTTGCTGAAGATTGCTGAGTTGCAGAAGAAGTTGGGGTCGGTCTGATCAGCCGACGTCGGCGGGAGAGCATAGAGAAGCAACCGACGTCGGTCATATATCGGCCGACGTCGGTCACCTCCAGGCAGATAGGGACCGACGTCGGTCGCCTGTGTGGTTCGACTACGAGCTAATTATGGGCAGTTAGCTAACGAACCAAGTGTTTGCATGATGAGTGCTAATTTTAGACTCATAGCTGCGGATCTAATTATGGTAATTAGATGTATAATCATTGTTTGGATGAGATCTATATAATAGACTCATGGTTGTATTGGAAAAGTGTGATAGGGATTAAGAGAGCATAATTATAAGCTCCTTCTGTGTGTGAGGTAGAGCAATGGTGCATTCCTCCTAGTGCCTCAGTACCAGGTGTGTTGGTGCTGGATTGGAGAGCCAGCTGGGTTCTTCAAGAGTGTAGGATCTTGGTCACAGTTGCATGGCCTATATAGGAGATCTACATGGTAAGTAAGATCGTTGATCTGCAGGTGTATGTGTGTGCAAGGTCGAGGTTCACAGGTGAGCAGAACCATTATTTGATTTGCAGGTGTGCAAGGTCATACAGACAGCAACACAACAGGGAGCAGTATCAGGCAGGATCTACTTGGAGTACAGGTGTGTACTTGGATAGAGCAAGAGGAAGGCAAGGGAGTTCCTTCCATAAGTATGGTCTATTGAATTGCAGGTTGTTGCAGATTCATGGGAGATCTACTTGAAGTACCTTGAGTACTTGTGGAGCACGTGGAGTTCTTGTGGAGTGCGTGGAGCACTTATGGTGTGCGTGGAGCACGGGAGGTGAACACCAACTCTGTATTTTGAGTTGGGTGTTGGGACCTGTGAGAGGGAGAGCTTTGGGGAGAAGAATTACTGTTCACTTGAGGTGTGGGAAACCTCTGTAAGGTGGTGGAGAAGAAGTGGCATCTTCTTTATTGTATTCTTTTCTGTATAAAGTGTTAATACAATTTGTGTATTGTCTCTCATATCATGTGTTATTCTGAATTCTAGTTACTTGGTGAATCTGGTTAATTTCCGCATATTAAGTTGCTTGGTTTAGTAATCAAATTGTGTGCTTCTAGTTTATATCTCCCAACATTTTCTAGATCACATCTTCCTTGCCAAGTTCTTCATCAAGGGCATCTGATTGATTATCAACATCAACATTCACAATGAAATTACCTAGCTCTACATCAATGTACATTAATTCATTTAGAGCATGATTTAGATCCCCTATTTTATGTAGTAACTTAGGCTCTTTGTGAATCTTGACCATCTTTCCATCCAAATGAATAGTGGCATAAGAAATATCCATTTGTACTCTTCCACTCATATTGGTAGCCCATTTTCTTGATAGCAACAATCCCCATTCAGGTTGTCAATCCACAACTACCACATACATATTTAAGAACTTACCAGGGTGAACTACCAATTACACCACCAAACCTTTAACTTGTTCCATAACTAGCACCTCCCTGGAATCCATGGAATAACACTTATCAAAGGTATATGTTATTTTTATCCCAAGCTCATTTATAACACACAAGGGCATCACATTGTAAAAATCACCTGAATCAAACATGTAGTTATATACAATCATGCCATTGATTATTAAAGTTGTGAAAAATGGCTCCACATCTAGCTAGATTTTGATACCCTTCCTAAATAAACCTTAGGGGTAGGTTCAACATCTTCCTCAAGATCATCATAATCTTCCAAAGGTGTTTAAGGTACTTTGACTTCATTGGTAATTGGCTTCTCTCCAAATTTTAAGAATTCAAAAGCCCTTTTTCTGTGTTTAGGGATTCATATCAATTCAAAAAGTGGTAGAGTGACCTTTATTTGACTCAACACTTAGGCCATGCCACAAACACTATAATAGGGAAGGGTTGTATTCAGAGGAAGCATGATAGCACACTCATTTGGTAGATAAATATTCAAATTAGGGAGTGGGTTAGGAACTTTGGTATTAGTCTTCAGAGGGGGCTTCTTCTTATCTTTGTTAGCACTCTTTGGGATACTATAAAAAATAGGCATCTTATTTCCCTTGGTAGGAAACTCTCTAGATTTATCAAATTGAGTGATGGGTAATATCTTGATGGCTTCAAGGATAACCATGACTTTATTTGTTTCCTTGCCTACATTTCCCACCTTTGGATTTGTGATAACATTATCTTGAGGAATTACACCTAGTTTCCTAATTCTCAAATTAATCTTACTCCTTTAGGTAACTATCACATTAATTAAGAGCCTTATATCCTTATCTAATGGATTGCCCTCAAGATACGTCTTGATCATCAAGGACCTTAAATGATAAAAATCATGCATAGGAAAATAGTATGCTTGAGCTACATTAACATCATACTTAGAATAAAAATTCAGGGCACATTCCAATTTAACAACACTCCACAATCGATCAACCCTAGATTATATGAGATTTTTTTTATTTTCTTATATGGAGTTTGAAAATCAAACATAAAAACCTCATAGTAAGATGAATCATCTTAAATCTCACCTGACTCTTCATTGACTAACTCAACCATGTCACATGGAGAGTGTGGGAGAAAACATCTATCACACCAATCAATAACCGAGTCAAAGCTCATGGCATTCACCTTGGCATTCAAAAGATCAAGCACTTCCATCCTAGCTCCTCTACCATGGTTTATTTCTAGTCTCTCATCTTGTGTAAGCCTCTTTCATTTATCACCATATTTATTATGAAAATTAGGTCCCCTTAAGGCTTGATATTTATTTGGAATCCTTTCTTGATTGGTAGCCACATTATGGATGCCATTCTTAACTCTGGCCAACTTATATGACATTTCATTGATGGTAAAATCTAAAATCTTAACAGTGTCTTCCAAAATCATAGTCTTAGTAGATTTTACCTTTTCTAGATTGACCATCTTCACATCAGCTCATTTATTTAAAGGATTTCCCATATCCTTGATATTATTCTTAATTTAAATGGACATATTGAAAGTGAACTATATATTTGTAGGGTCCTTGTCCCTTAAGTAGTAAGTAACATTTGTATCGAGGGCATCACAATACTTTATCAGGCATGTAGTATCACTAGGCCTAATGTTCTTAAGAAAATGCATCATGTCTTTATTGAACTAGGTATTAAAATCTTACACATGATCTTTATAAATTTTCTTGATATTTTCAAATTTATCCAAGAGAAACCTTGGGTCAATCCTTTCACTATATTGAATCCTAAAAACATTATGCATCTCTTCTCATGAGTCAATACGTCCTTGTGGAAGGGACTTGAACTAATCACATGCATCATCTTCCAATGTGTGCACAAATAATTTGATGCACACATATTCATATTCAACTTCATAATCTTTGATGATATTGTGAAATGATTTTAAATCTTGATCCCTAGTTATTGCATTATTTCCCTAAAACTTTGGAAGGTGTTTTCTTATCTCATTTGGGACCTCATTCGAATATCTCTTTATCCTCTCAAAGTTGATAAGTCTAAATGTATGAACATAGAAAGTAGGATTATCATTCTCATCTTGATTCCCATGAATCTTGATTGCTTCAATGATATGATAAAACAAAAAGGTTCATGATCAAGTGAATGAGGTGGACTTGTTAGATCAAGCCTAAGAGGAGATTGACTAGGTGGAGAAGGAATACAATAGTATACATGAATATAAGGCTCTAAAGAAATAGGGGAACTATGGTTCTCCTTAACCAAAGGATGATCTACCAATATTATAAAGTCACAAAAACCCAAGTGGTCCTCTACAACTGAATTAGGTCCTTCAATAGGCCTCCAAACTAGTCCTCTCTACCTTTGCGAGATACGTGACAGAGAGACTAGCTGCTTAGATGGGTTACTTTTGAAATTTGACCTCAACCCTTGTATTTTTTTATTTATAGGAACACACAAGACTAAAGGTTGATAAAAGAAGTAAAAATATAGGCACCAATCTAATTCAATAGATGGGATATGAAACTTAGAGTTTCCACTAGAAATAAATTTTCTAGATCCAGATGAATTTACAAACTACTGTGATGGGTGATGAATGCATATCTTGATGAAACTTAGTGAGATACTACACAAGGATACTAAATATTCAACATTAAATTTGAAAGGGACAAGACAACTTTAAACATATAATTTTTAGATATTTACAAGAAAACACAAGGGAAATAGATCATCGCTCTGTAAAATCTTTGTCAACAAACACTCAGTAGAACATGGAGCATAGTAATAGCCAATATATTTGAGTCAATGTAACAATAATAGGGAGGTCCACTAGACAAACTGACTATAATTCCTTATGATAATTCCCAAAATAACAAGAGCCCAAGATCAAAGCTACACAAATAAATAGAAAGTTTTAAAAACTTAGGACCACTCTTCATAAAAAATCCCTAACAACAACACCAAAAATGTGTTGGTTCCTAGTTGTACACCTTTATAGTTCCACCTTAATCACCTAAAAATGAAGAGATGATAATCAAAGATGAAAAACCCACTTAAATGTCATTATAATTAAGGAAGGGTTTAACACCTAGTATAGATTAGACACAGAAAATGGTTGGGAAACACGTACAAAGGGTATGGTCAACCTCCCTACTACTTTTGGCTCTATCTTAACCAAGGTTAGATAATATAGTAATGTAAGCTACTCACATAGATTATTTTTACATTTCAATATTTATGAGGATTATTAGTATGATGAGGATAATGTGATCAAAGCACAACTGAACACATGCGTTTAAGCCACATAGGGTTGTCACACAAAACGTACAAATGTTTTGTATCACATAAAGGCTACTCGAGATAAATGAAGAAGTGGTTACATATTTATTTTGATTATTGTCATAATGATGATGTAAATATGGAAATACTACATTTTTTAGGCATGAAGCACACATAATGAATGCATTTCTCATAAACAGGGTCTCATACATTTTCTAGGCACATAACACTTATAATATGCAAATAGTGAGTTATCTGTCAAGTATGATGAGATAAAATTTAGGAATACTTCAAATAAAAGAGGTGTGTGGTTTAATTATGAGCAAGAAAAAGTTCAAAACATATCTATAATATCTTAATTTAACAAGTCCTTTTTTTCTTTGAAAAAGATGAAATAGAATTATGTAGAAATGATCCTCCACAACTACTCATAGACAATGTTGTTTATAACCTTTTGAAAATTTACTTTAGTTTAATTCATATGCTTATGACTACCCTTAAAATACCATCAACACCCTATTCCCAAATCTCAAAGTAGAAAGGATTTTATATTCTAGATATAAACCTTAAATGATTAACATAAAAGAGAATATATCACATAACCAATATACAAAGCAAGTAAAACATATCATTGTACTTCAAAAACTAGTAGGAACAAGAACTCATGAACAAACTCCACTAATAGATTGAATCAAAGATGTATACAACATGTATTAGAATTTACAAAAATGACACTATAATAAGTAAATCTCTAACAAAAGAAACATTATGAATGCTCTCAAAGCTTGCCAATTATTTTAAAACAAAAGTCAATTTGGCACTAGATAAGTCATATAATGCTAACTCTTCTAAGCTATAGCTCTATAATTTAAAATTTGACTGACCCTTGTGAAGGGACACACTCCCTTTACTTATATAATTTTAGCTATGCCTAACATATTCCTAAAGATGCTCTAGCTAGAAAAATATTTCTCAGGTCTAAAGTATGTTTATGGATGTAAAAAACATGATTCCTCAAATTATGCTCATGCCTCTGTGATGATGACAAGCTTGATTCTCTACTACGATGGAATATTTATAGTTATACACATGGAGAGTACTCCAATAAGGGACATAAAAAACCTTTGTCAACTTGAACAAGAAACAAAAAGCATCCCTTTCTTAAACAAAAACTAACTCATAAAGGGACATGCCACTAATGAGCAAGGTATAATGGTTTCCCCATGGGAACTAAGAAAAAAGAAATAAAAAAGAAGAGAAGAGAAGGAGAGAAGGAAGGAAATAAAACACTATGATGATAGCTCATGAAAAATAGAATTATCCATTCATGTTTTGGAATCAACATCTATGATGAAGCCTTTTACCATCTTGTTCTTGTAAGCCATGTACCTTTCAATCATGGTGGCAAGAATATTCTAGTCTGGGCCTACTTGGTATTTATATTTGACATCATATTCTTTAAGCCAATTACTGACCTTATGGGGCATTAGATTTTTCTTCCTAATTAATTATTTTAATCGGTCACATGAATTCTTAAGTGACACCAGTTCTTGAATCTTGTGAAATTTAAAGGTTTTATGAAGTGTATCAATGGGCCTTGTTATGTCATTTACACCATAAAATTTCACCATCACTTTTAGGGTGGTTTCAATTTCCTCTTTTGAAATCTTGAGAGACTGCTTCTCCCCCTTCAAATCAAAAACACCATCCTTAAACACCAAAAGCTAATGTTTAATCACCAGTTGATATTCCTTGGGCTGTTTATGATCATCTGAGGAGATGATCTTTTCTTTCATTAAAATATCTTCACCCACATTAAAAATTTCATCCAACTTT
The DNA here is from genome assembly GCA_037957365.1 of Torreya grandis. Taxonomy (NCBI): domain Eukaryota; kingdom Viridiplantae; phylum Streptophyta; class Pinopsida; order Cupressales; family Taxaceae; genus Torreya; species Torreya grandis. Next base: position 1,703,193 of record JARHVA010001444.1, read on the forward strand.
AGCCTAAGTTTTTATTATTTCTTGATGTTTGCACCATAGATGAACATCTGAGAATCACACATTCCTTGCTTATCTAGTATGTCATCAAGACATTCTAGTGGTGAGTAGATTATTTCCTTGGCTTGATTTGTCAAGTCCTTCTACCAATCTTTGATGGCCCATTCTCTGGTCCTCAAATCTTTGCCTCACCCAAGAGCTAGTGTACCTATGAAAAGAGTAGGATCATCAAAGGCCTTGCTTACAGTTGGGGTAACTACCTTGGGTTCTCTTAGTAACTTTTGTAATTATTGGATCATAGGTTGGTTCTATGCCTTTATTTCCTCCATTAAATCCTTATCATTATCCATTTGATTAGACACCATGTTTGCCAAGACATATGAATTGTGCTTGATCTCATTCCTTGATGGCTTCCCTAGATAATATTTGTAAACTATATAGCTCTCAAGGAGAGCATCTTTATTTGTATCTCTTGGTAGTGGAATGCTTATTTCTTGTATTCTCCCTCCTACCTCAATAAAGGTGGTTTAGGAGTGTGTCTTAGCCCTTTTTAGAGGCTTGGCCTTGTATACATGGGCAATTTTCATCACATAAATATCCCCCATTTTACTCATTATATCCTATTTATATTTTATTTTCTCTTTGATCCATAGAAGAGGCCTAGTATGGAACCCCATTAGAGTCAAGGATTGTGAGGCTGGCCTCAATGCATTGAATGGAGGCATCATTGGAATATTTGTTAAGGGGATTTTCACTAGAGTAGGATGTGAGCCTAACACAATTTTCTTAGCCTCATAATCACTTTATTATTTAGTAATTTTCTCATCAGCTCTTTACTCCCTCTCTTTTCCTAGTTTTACCTATTCCAATACTTCAAAACTTATTTTAAACTATGGGGATCTCAAGAAGAACTTGCCAATTGAACTCTCCTATTCTATGGGCTGAGTAAAAGGTTATACAACCAATTTTTCTTCTTTGATTGGTTGGGAAAACTAGATGGAAGAAGTTATGGTGTCCTCCTTGTCACCTTTAGGTAACTCCTCACCAATCATAACTTTGACTTATTTGGGCTTTGTAAGATCATAAACATTGATGTGGGAAAGGAAGTCTCGAGGTACTTCAATCATAGCAGTACCTATGTAGGTTCCTCTATTAGTAGATCTAATCACTTGATCCACTCTTTTATTTACTTCTAAAGGGGTAAGGGTACCCATTTTTAGGCTTAATCACCTACCTTCCTCAGCACCAACTCCCACCTCTAGTGTCGAGCCTGACACCATTAGAGGGAAAGGACACTTGGTATTTCTTTAACAATTTTTATGACCCCTATTTATTATTTTTCTTGCACCTCCTCCTTTTCACTACTAGTGGGAACATGTACTTCTAATGACATTTTCTCCCTAACTTTCTCCCCAAACACTTATATATCTCTAACTTTACCACCCTTGAATTGGCCTAGTGGTTGGGTGATAACATTATCCAAAAATGTCTCCATGTATAAGGAGATCATCTCCTTTCCTTGGGGCTCCTAGACCTCCATGGCTACCTCAAACCTAACCTAAAACACATCATCAAAGGACAAAGGTTCATCTAAGTCCAAAACATCTTCCTCAAAGGTTTATAGTTTTTCCCTTAGAGTACAGTGTCCAATTTTCACTTGGGGAGGAGTGAAGGCCCTTTATTTCTTCATCACCTTAGTGATTAGCCTTTATTCATCTAATTATTCTTCATCACTCATATCCATTAGTTTCTAAGAATATGAAGGCCTCTCTTCTTATTACTTCACTAGATTATCCTTTGGGGGAATTTAATGAAATTACTTCAATAATAAAGTAGAATAGCAGAATTAGATCCAAATATGACTTAAATATATCCTAATATATGATAATAGATAAGCCACTTTGAGGGGGAAACCTCCACAAGCTTAAATAAGAGAAAAATTCACAATATGATGCTAAACAATTACCCACTACCTTTTATATATAGTTTATCTAGGCCATGGTTACTCCATAGGCTGACCTACTAACCAAATGAATGCATAGAGAAATGTGAAATAGCATAAAATAGGGATAATTAAGCCACAAGTCATCGATTCATATCCTCATACATGTAATAGGTTAGGGTTGTAGCATGCCCTTCCCTTTCAAACAAATGTTATCCTCAACGTTGAACAACTCTGGATGTTGTTGCAGAAAATCTTCACCTTCCCAAGTTGCATCTTCACTACTCAGGTTCTTCCACTTGATCAGATATTCCATAATCTCTCTAGTTCTCAACCTCTTAGTACATGTTTGGAGGATCTTCTCTGGTTCTAAAATGACTCGTCCTTTTTCATCTAGTTCTAGGAGTTCTATCTGGGCCGAAACTATCTATCCAATGACCTTATTCAAACATGAAACATGAAATACTAGGTGTATGTGACATGAATGAGGTAACTCAAGCTTATAAGCCACACTTACAATTTTTTGTAGAACCTAATAGGGGCCATAATACTTAGGATCAAGTTTTTTGTCCTTTTTTTTGTTGTTTTAAGGACATTTGCTTATAAGGCTGCAAACATATAAATATCCAGTCACCCACCTCAAAATTTCACTCACTAGAGTGTTGATCTACTTTTTGTTTCATCCTATTTTGTGTCAAGGTGAAATTCTCTCTCAAACTAGCCAAAACCTCTTGTTGATGTTGAATGTGCTCCTCCACATTTTGAACCTTGGTTTGCACCTTTAATGAAGAAGTGATGGAAGGTCGATGGTAACCATATAGTGCTAGAAATGGAGACATTTTAGAAGAGGTATGGAATGATGTGTTATACCACCATTCTATAAGTGGTATCCATTTAACCCATTATTCTTGTTTATATAAAACAATAGAGATATCCCTCTAAACATTTGTTAACCACTTCTATTTGTCCATCAGATTCGGGGTGGTAAGATGAGCTATGAGCTAGATGAGTACTCAAATAGGATAAGAGTTTATTCCAAAAATTACTAGTGAAAATAGGATCATGATCACTTATCATTATTTTTGGGGTTTCATGTAATTTTAGAAATGCATCCAGAAAAATAGATACTACTATACTTTTTGAAAATGGATGTGAGAGAGCACAAAAATGGGCATATTTTGTAAGCCTATCCACAATGAACAAGATAACATTATTACCTTTAGAATAAGGCAACCCTGTGATAAAATCCATGGAAACTTCCTCCCACCTTTGACTAGGAATTGATAATGGTTGTAACAGACCTGGGGTCTCGACTGTCTCAGCTTTATTCTATTGGCATATCAAGCATTTTGCCACAAACTTTTGTACATCTCCCTTGAGTCCTTCCCAAAATAATTATTTCTTAATTATGTGATATGTTTTCAAGAATCCTGAGTGTCCCCCAATTGGAGATGCATGCAACTTTGTAAGAATATTATGCTTAAGCTCTAAATTTTTTCACAAGTATAACCTACCCTTATACTATAGAACATTACCTTTCCATTCAAAATTTTTAGAGGCTAAAGTAACTTGCTAGAGATTTTGAATTAGAACCTATGTATCCTTTTCTTTCTCCTATTCTAATATGGCTTCATCTACCCAATCTTCTTGCAATATGGATATTGCACAAAGTAATGCTTCTATGGATGTATCTCATCTGGATAGTGCATTTGCTACTACATTATCTTTACCTTTCTTACAGATGATTTCAAAATCATAACCAAACATTTTGGTTACCCACTTTTTTTGTCCCTTAGATGATAATCTTTGCTCTAAAAAGTATTTGAGACTATCATGATCGATTTTCACCTTAAAGTTTCTACCCATCAGATAGGGCCTCCATTGTTCAACTGCATGAAGAATAGCCATCATTTTTTTCTCATAAACATGTTTTTGTATATTATTACCTTTGAATTGATGACACTTAAATTAAATGGGTCTTCCTTCTTGAATTAGTACCACTCCCAACCTAAATCCAAAAGCATCACATTCAACAGTGAATGTCTTTGAAAAGTCTGGAGTAGCCAAAACTAGAGTGGTGCACATAGCTACTTTTAGTTTCTCAAATGCTTTGGTGGTGGCATCATTCCAATGGAAGGCATCCTTCTTTAGCAATGTAGTGAGTCAACTACTATGCTACCATAACCTTTCACAAATCTTTGGTAATAACCTATTAGTCCTATGAACCCTCTGAGGTTTTTGAGAGTTTTTGGCATGGGCCATTCCATCATAGCTTTGATCTTCGAGGGATCAAATTTGACACCTTCATGGGAAACAATGTGATCTAGGTACTCAACCTCTTGTACTCCAAAAGCACATTTGAATGGCTTCACATAAAGTTGATGCTTATCCAAAACTATCAACACATGTTTAACATGTTGTAGATGTGCCTCCCATGTCTGACTATAAATCAATATGTCATCAAAGAAAACCAACACAAACTTCCTTAAAAAAGGCCTAAAAATAGTGTTCATCAAGCTCTAAAAAGTATATGGTGCATTTTTAAGACCAAAGGGCATTACCAAAAACTCATAATGGCCCTCATGTGTTCTAAAAGTAGTTTTATGAACATCTTCATCCTTGATTGTAATTTGATGGTACCCTGAGCGAAGGTCTAATTTTGTGAAATAATTAGCACCATGCAACTCATCAAGTAAATCATCAATTATGGGAATAGGAAAATTATATTTGATGGTGTACTTGTTGAGTTCCCTATAATCTAGGCACATCTTCCATGTGTCATCCTTCTTTTGCACCATGACAACTAGTGATAAATATGCACTTTGGCTATGCCTGATGATCCCTGCCTCCAGCATCTCATAGACAATTTTTTTGATTTCACTCTTTTGTGTAGATGTATATCTATATGGTTTATTATTTGGTGGTTGACTCCATGGAAGTAGTTGAATATCATGATCATGTTCTCTTTTTGGTGGTAGTCCTTTTGGCATGGCCCCAAAAATAGATGGGTGATCATCAAGAATCATCTATAGATCAGGATGTGTAAATGTGTGTGTGGGCTGAACTTATATGGAACATAATCATGCAATAATTCCCTTTGCCCCCTTTTTTAGTATCATGGTCATATGATGTGAACTAACTAATTATGGAGATTTTGCCTGTAATCCACATAGATCAATTTTCCTAACATCAGAATGAAAGTGCATGAATATTTCTTGGAAGTTCATCTCAATCGTACCCAAGGTTGTGAGCCATTAGACTCCCAAAACAATGTATATGTTACCCATGGGAATAGAAAACATAAGAGAATATAGATGGTACTCAACCATAGCAAGCTTAATACTATGGCATTTGCTTGAATAATTAATTGTGTGACCATCTGCAATCATGACTTGAAATTTTGGTGCTAGGTAGATGAAACAGTTCAATCGAGTGGCCAACTTATAGTTGATGAAGTTATGTGTACTTCCTAAATCAATCAACACTATCACCTTTTATTTCTTGAGGAAACCCACCACCTTAAGATTTTTTGGAGTGTTAATACCTGCAAGTGCATGACAAGCGATTGTAGGTTGGGAATTTTTAGGTACCTCCTCTATCTCTTCCTCATCATCATTGGAGGCATCATCTTCTTCATCATCTTCATTGGATCCCTTAATGTAGAATAACTTCTTCTCAGCACATCTATGTCCTTTGCTCCACTTGCTATCACAACTGAAACATAATCATTTTGCATGCTTTTCTTCAATTTGTTGTGGGGTCAATCTGGTAGGTGGAGGAAATGTTGGTGTCAACATGGTATGATCTTTGAAGTAAGTGAATGGCTTCTTCTTGTTGGATATGAATTTTTCCTCAACTCTATGTGCCATGATAATAGAATCAGAAATCTTAAGTGGATTAAACATGTGTACCTCATGTTGAATGTGGTCCTTGAGTCCACCCAAATATAAGTCATTCAAGTTCTCCTCAGAAATTGTCTCCACACATAAGGATAGGTTTTGAAAATGATGAATATAATCCTTGATAGAGCCAGTCTATCACAATTTTGCTAGTTGGCTGAAGTAATTCTCTATCACACTATTTCCATAGTGTAATTGAAGCTCCTCTATAACAATTGACCAAGTGACATTGAAAGTCATCTTTTTCTATTGAGCACACAATCATCAATACCAAATGAATTGATCAAGTTCAAGATATAAGGATGCCATGGTAACCTTTCTTCCACTTGGGATCTGATGTAGATAAAAAAAATTCTCCATTTGGTTGATCCAATTGAGTGGATCTTTTTCATCTAATTTGTGCATATCCACCTTTGGTAACAAGTTCCTCTATGGCACTATAGTTAGATTTGAAGTAGATTGATTGGGAGAACTACCCTGGTAGGGTTGTGTAATAGCATTAGCTAGATGATTTGACTAATTATTTTTCAAATCTATTATGATATCTACCAAACTATCTTTTATGGATTTCATATTAGATTGTATGCCTTGCACCTCACTCTGAATGCCTTACACACTAAAGTTAAGCTGGCTCACTTTATGATATATGTCAGAGAACCTTGGTATAAAATATCTAGTACATCCCCCTTCTAACTCCATCTCTTCCTTGTTATGAGTTTTACCTAGAGTTTTAGCACCCTTTCCTTTGCTGCAGACCTGCCATAAAAGGGTTTTACGATGTCGACCCTGATTGGCACTTTTGATCCAAATTTGATCAAGAAATTTTGGAATTATTTTGACCTAAAATAAAAACATACAAAAAAAAACCCTATCCAATTTTTTTTAAGATTTACAAAAATATAAATACCTCAAAAACATTCTTTGAATTGTGCACTATAGAGCAATTTTATGAAAAACCCTAAAATGGAGATAACTTTTGTAAAAAAAATCCAAATGATCTGAAATTTTAATGGAAGATTAAATTAATTATTTATCACCTATAGTAAAAATATTTCATATAAATTCACAACTATATTATATATATAGCCAAATTTTTTAAAAAAATTAGGGTTTCACCCATAAGATTGCCCAAATCACAGCTCTGATACCACTTGTACTGAAATTACTTCAAAAATAAAGTATAATATCAGATTTAGATCCAAATATGACTTAAATATATCCAAATATATGATAATAGATAAGCCACTTTGAGGGGGTAACCTCCACAAGCTTCAATAAGAGCATAATTCACAATATGATGCTAAACAATTACCCACTACCTCCTATATATAGTCTATCTAGGCCATGGTTACTCCATAGGCCAACCTACTAACCAAATGAATGCATAGAGAAATGTGAAATAGCATCAAAGAGGGATAAGTAATCCATAATTTAGATATTCCTATCCTCATACATGTGATAGGTTAGGGTTGTAGCAGGGAAGGTCCTTAAACACTACCTCTTTCCTTTTTTTAGGCTCCCTATTGGAGGCTATAATGATTTATTATCCCTCTTGTACCTTAGCTACTCTAACTCTTCCTCCCCTCCCTTCTTCCTTGTGTAAGTATTTATGGTAATACTATCTTCTAGCTACTGCATAGGTGGGGTAAGTAGGGTAATGACTAAGGTTGTTGGCATCGTGGGGGCCCCCTCAAATGAGATGGATATGGGGGTGGCACTTTCTAGTTACACTTCCCCTATGATTATCTTGTTCCAATTTTTATCTAGACTTGTCAATTTTGAAAATGACATACCTATTTTAGATTGGGAAATTGTTAGTGACTCTATATCAACATTTATAGAGAAGTTGATAGCACTATCCTTTCACTTCTCCTTTCCCTTAACTACCATTTATGGTTTCAAAGGATCACCTATGTATCCAAGTAGAAATGACTTCAACTTTTATACCTATTTGAGTTCTTGGAGGGATGGAGTGTCATAGGCATTAAGATCAACCATATGCTCCTTTAGCCACTTGAATATCTTTCTCATAAATGGGAAGGCTCTCCATACAATGGAGTCATTATCTGGGACACTAAAATCTCCCTATGCTATGGGATACACCTCGATATTTTTATTCATGTACTTAGTTACCATAGTCATTCTATCATCTACCCTACCTTTGGGGATGGGATAAACGTTGTGAGAAAGGATTTCTTACACTATGAGCCTTATGTAGTCAATTTTCCTTACCTACTCCTTTGTGGTGCATTCAAACCATATGTCTTCATAATGTGACAAGTGCAATATTACACCCATTATAACATTTACTAACTACATAATATCATAGTTAGGCTTTGGTGGCATCTTATCAATCATATAGATGACAATTTTTTGCTCTAATCTTTTTGCCTTAGACATAGAACGACAAGTATAATATACTATATTTACTAGGAACTTGAAAGGATTATTTACCTTCTTAGTTGTAATCATTTAATTCAAGTTTACCATCTACCTACAAAGTTATATAATGGCCACCTTATCATCAACATATCTTGGTACCTTGTGAGGCCCCCCTTAATAACTTCTCACCCTGATATATGTGAAAGTCCTAAAATGGATGTAAGAGGCACCAAATATATCAATAACTTCCTTGGTTTTCTTGGTCATCTTATTAAGGCTTCTTAGAGGGAAGAAAACACTCATCAAGGCATTGAAGAAATAGTTGTATACCTTGTAGAAGTTGTTTTTAAAGCCTTCCAATGTGACCTCTAGGTAAATCTCATATATCCTCAACCCTGAGAGGTTCCTAGGGAGACTTGAGAAGGTCTTATTATGTATCATGATATACATAAAATATGAAAACATATAGATGATACCTATGAACTTCTCCTTCAAGTAAATGGCACTACACAACTACATCATCTGGTTATGTAGATTATTTCTCAAGATGGTTTCCCAATCCAACTTCTTTTACCCTTCCAACATGTACATGAGAATTGAAAACATCCATGGTTTGAATTTATCTATGATGGGGCCCCCATAGATCTTGGCAGCCATGGTGATCACAAATTGGGGTAACTCATTAAACTCTACCAATTTTATGCTCTTTGATAATCAAGATACCTTCTACCTTTTCTTAGATAGCTAAAATTAATTCACAATATCCCACATGATCTTTTCACTTGTGTCTACATATTGTTAGTACTCTCTTAGAATAAGTGTGATACTCTCAGGCTGAGGAGGGATTCCAAGCATGGCACTAAGGGATTCGAGTGTAAATGAGCACATGACTGATTGACTCCCATTTATGATAGTCCTAGTATATGGTTGATAAACTTTGGAAAATGTAATAACTAGTTCAATATATGGGGCTATCAGAAGGAATGCTACTACAAGGACCATGTAGCTCATACTAAGGTTGGAAATAATTGGGATGGGATTTGGTTGATGTAAAACACTCAATAGGCCCATGAAATCTAACCCCTAAACATTTGTGTCTCTAATTTCATCTAAGATAGATCTGATACTTCTCTTCACTAATGTAGAGGATGAAACCATTTCTACTTGACTTACAAAGTGTGCAACTTCTAATCTTAAGATAAATTCCTCATAGTAACTATTCTCTAAACACCTGAGAACTCTAATTCACAACACTAGTGAATTAAGGAGCACTAACTAGTAATTATGATGGTCATATGTAAATGGAGTTAGAAAAACCTTAAGGAATATACTCATCATCACAATTCTTCTCACTATAGTTTTCTTTTAGTGTACATATCACTTGAAGGCACAAATATCACTTTGATTACAAAGGTGAATTAAAAATGAAGAGAAATGCTTAGTTATAATATATTTCTTGTTAATATTAGTGTTAACATAAATGCCTTGAAGCTTAATGGATAACCACCAATCACCACATTTATCACTCTAGTGGCCCCTTTTTAAAAAATTGAGGAAGCATGTTGACATTTTTTTCTATGACTCACAGACCCGCTTAAGCAAGACTTTACCTTTTAGTACCTTCCCATATTCTTGAGGGTTATTTCACCTTATCATTTATCATTTCCTTTGGTACATTAGTGTGATACCACCTAAATTCTTAATAGATAAAAATAATGCCACATGTCATTTTCTCATGCATCTGAGCTTTAAGGACCATTTGAAACTTTTCCCAATTTCCATGTGAGGCAATCTTTAAAAAGACCTATTATTCATAAATCACTAAGAGCCTACCACATGTCTCCAATCTTATTTACATGCTTTGGTTCCCACACCTCTAAGACTTTTTTAACTATGACCACCAAAAGAAAGGTGGGGTGATCTTTAAAAAAGGTCCGAGACTTAAAAAATCAAGAAGCATTGACATGTGGCATTTTCATCAATCTAACCTATTTAGACACTTAGCCCCTGGGATTTTTATGTACCTTAATAACAAAACTAAGTTGGACACTTCTTAAATAGGACTAAAAACTTAAAAAACCCCAAGGATCCACCATGTGTCTTAGTCAGATGTGAGCTCAAATTTTTGATCATTTACTCACCTTTGCACCATACTTTTACAATAAGGAGGAGAGCAAGATTCCCCTGGCACCTAAAAACACTTTGAATATTTCAATCATCAAAGCTATTGAATGTGTAATAGGACCATTTCTTTCAAGGCTACAAAGCTTCTATTGTTGCCTTTAAAGCAACATTGCAATGTACACATGGAAACATTTACATACTACCACTATATAAACGTTTCCATACAGGAACATGTTTTGTAACTAGAGCAAGTGTATCATGTCATACCTAAAGTAGCCTTTTGAAAGTTCACAGAGGTCTCTTACCAGATGAGAATCAACATAAATGACATAGTTAATCTCACATGAACTTAATTATCTAAAGAAGCATGTGATGACAAATATAAGTTTCAAGGGCACCAAAATAGCCTAGTGCAATTTTGGGCACCAATTGAGTATTTTGGTGGTTTTGGGTTCATACAAATTTTTAAAGTGTGGTATCTAGACCTATGTGGTCAAACTAGGTCTAAAGAGACCTAATTAATAAGAAGGCTCTGAGACAAGAAGGACATCTATTGAGATTTATGTCATGAAACATTAGGTAAAGATGTAAGGGGATAAATAGTATCCAAAAATGTCTTTATTTTTTTGAAACTTTGTAATTTGTTCAAACTTGCTAACTTTGTGTAAAAATAGGGCTACTAGAGATAGCCTCAAAGAAAAAAAATTGGATTGTTTGGATGAGATAGGGAGTGAAGTTTTGAAATTTGGGGATGAAAGGATGGTATTTTCCCTAAGGAGGATGAGAATGAAATAATGTACTGTAAGCTACATGATCAAGAAGGATTTCTATATCTAGAGACCTATTACAAGTGAATCAAGCCTAAATAGGCCTACTAGAGAGTGGGAGAACATAATTTGGGTTGTAAGAAGTCAATATAAAGGTAAATGTGTAGATTTGAGTTGAAGAGATGAAGGGTGATGAATACTGGATAAAGTTAAGGACTGTGTATTCAAGGAGATTATGAGTCTAGTAAAGGTGAGATTAATCAATGGTGTTAAGAGGAAAGTAGAGTACCTACAAGAAGTAAGCAAAAAAGAGATCAAAGAGGTCATTAAAAAGTAGAGATCATATCCAGGAAAATGAATGGAGGTAATTGTACATATTCTCCTACATCATGTGGTATCATAGTCTACTTCAGATATGTCAATAAAAATTACATTATGGTAAAGTAAAGTGATTTCTCTGTTTTAAATGGATATTTTAAACCTTGTACTGAATTGAATAAGTAAATATTTTTATTGATTTATTGAGTGGTTGTATGCTACAAATATGTATTTATTAAACTTAAAAATTGGTTAATGATATTTTACCATGCATTTTATATTTGATATAAGGTAATAGGTATATGAGGTTGTTATAATACAATACATATATCTATATAATGGTATCATATTATAGATTTGGATTCATTAGTAGAGATAATGTGTTTTTATAATTAACTCTAATCAATGAGAGATATGAATTCTATAATGAAATATTTAGCCAAAGTAATGTTATAGTTGAAAAATTATCATTCCAATATAATTTTTATTTTACATGTGTATTCATGATGTCATATTAGATAGAGGATAGTTTTCCATGATTTATGCAACTATCACATGTATTAGTGATTTTAAAACACATGGGTTTCAATTTAATTAATGATATCTGAACTACTTTTATCCACTCCTATATGAATTAAAGGGCCATTCCCAGTGGGGTGGTGTGTGGGAGGTTGATGGTATATGGTTGGAGTAAAAGCACCCCAATGATTATCTCCCTCTTTTCTATTGATCAACCATCTTGGAATCTTACTCATGGCCATTTATATTGACTATTGAGTTATCTTATGAGACTTAAATATACTATTGTACATATTATAATTTGTATTTTGATATTCAGTGATGTAATAAATTTTACATTCTAATTGATTATTATTGAATACATTAATGGTTGTATATCATGTAAATAATTTTTAATGTTGTAAACAATAGAGACTATATATTCTTATATAGATTTAAATGTGGATTATTTCATTGTACATACGAACCTTTCAATCTACTATGTGGAATATTATCTTCTATTATATTTTATATGATTTTAAAGCTAAATGGATATCATATTAACCAATGGGGATAATTTTACTTTCTATTTTTAGTATTATTTATGTATTTAGTACTCAACCAATGAAACATAATGATAATTATAGAAGATGAATAGGAACTTAGTATGTAATCAACTCTTGTTATTACCTGCTAGGTTATATATATATATATATATATATATATATATATATATATATATATATATATATATATATATATATATATATATATATATATATATATATATATATATATATGTTTATTAAATCATTCACCATCACTAGAGTTCATATTCACACTTGATTTTTATGATTAAGATATAATGATCTTAGTAGTCATGTCACTACTCATCCTTAGAATATATTGGTGGCATAATACCTTCCAATATCCCCCTTTAAATATTTTGTGTTTAATTCTTAACCTTTTTCCATCTCCAATGCTTCATAAAAAAATATTTTTACCAAGTCAAAACATCAAGAGATAACATGGTTACATTGACATGTATGTGTACTCTTTCCTTGCTCTCTTTATTTTTAAATAGTTCATTTATTTCAAATTTTATATTATATGCATTGATTTACACTATAACATGTTCTTAACCATAGATCATACACTAGAAAAGAACTCAAAGTGGGCTTAATTAAAGGAAAGATCTATTATACACACCTCGGTACACGTTTATTTATTTTAAACTAGTAATTTCAACCTTATTAATTACTATATTAAGTGGGGGGATATAGATACTAAAACTAAATATTTATAACATATAAATATTTAATCTTTGAACTTTTCTAACTGATATGGTTAATAAAAGCAACATGGGACATGGAAATGGTGATGAGAGAGAGTAGGAAATTATAGATTCAAACCCACTCTCAAAAAAAGAGAAAGGAGATGGTGATGGAGGCATGGAGATCATGTGGGATATTAGGTTCAATTCTTTATCATGGTAAGGAATGTTAGAGATAATTTCTTTTGAGATTTTTAACAACATAGACTCTTCAAGCTCTAAGTAAATGCTAAGTAAGTCATCTTAGAGTGACAAACTGATTAGTTTGATGGGAAAAAAGGAGATCAATCCTATAGAACATATTAAAACCATTAGGGATGGAAAATTTATTCATTTTTAAATCACTTGTTCTCTCATAAATCATGCATCATCAAGAATGGAACAAGTTTTAGTAGGAGAGTTTATTGGAACTAGACCCAACATTGACCCTAAATTTTGGGAAAAATGAAAAATGGTGACCTAAAGTTCATATGGATATTATAGTGATGGTTAATGGATTATTCATGATCAGATTTAATAACCCTAAATATAGTGTTAACATTCTTGTAGGGGGTCCTTAGTTTTGTGTAAAATCTAGTCTTTTTTTTAATAAGTGGTATCCAGGGTTTGATACTAAGAAGGAGAACATCAATCTGATGCTAATTTGGGTGAGGTTACTAGGTCTATTAATTTATTTATGGGAGAAATAATTATTTATTAACATTTCCAAATATTTTGGATACTTGATTATTTTAGATTTTGCTACCAAGGCAAGATCCAGGCTTGTGCTTGCTAGGTTATGTGTGGACACCATTGTGAGCCAAAATTTACCCTCTTTAATTTTTTTAATACCCCCTTTGGAGTGAGAGATCAAAAAATGGAGTTTGAAATATTGATCATGTTGTGTGATAAGTGTCATAAACTTGGGAAATCATCAAAGGTGTGATCCTCAATCTCTATCTCTCTAGTGTGGCAAAGGAAAGGAGGTGTTACTTTTGGGGAAAATGTCAAGATGCACACCACATATTTGGTTCTAATATATCCCATAAAAATAGGTGAAAATTGATCCACTATAATCATTGAGGAAGGACATAATACTATTTAATATGTAACTATAGAGGATACATTTGAATCTAATTTTGTATCACAATCATGTGAAAATAAAATCATAGATAAAGGAGACCCCTAGAATACATCAGATCAATATTCATTTTAATCAATATTGAAGTAGGTAAATTAGAATGGTGTAGACATGGAAGTGGATGTATTCATTAATTAGATCAATAATGTTGAGCTATAAGTGCCAATGGTTTCAATTCTTTAGACCTAAAATAAATTTGAAGTTATTGAACAAGAGGAAGAAATGGATGATCAAGTAGATAAATAAAATTGCATAGAAGTTTATAAGTAGTAGGATAATTTACCTCATATTTTAGTTAGTGAGGAGGATAGGGAACTTCATCCAATAAAATTCATTTTCAAGAATAATTCTATGGAAAAAGTGATCTCAATGATTGTCACCATAATAGGTACCAAAGGCCCGAATTAGAAAACACCATCCAAAGTAGGTAAATATTCTATAAAAAAAATTCATTAAATGTAAACAATAAGACATAGTAGATGGGTTTCAAAAAATCCTTCCTTTTAAAGGAGGTATATCTTCCCCCAATAGTTAATCATGTTGAATTTTTCTTAGAATATAAGAGGGATGCATAGTAAAACTAAGAAAAAAGTTTGTAGGGACTTTAGAAAGACTAATTAATTTGTTTAGGCAATTCAAGAATCAAATATTAAGGAAAAAATCATTTCTAATCATAAAAACATGTATTGGAGTGAAGCTAAATTAGTTAGTGTAAGTGTGTTTGGAGAATCAAGAGGACTAATAACATTTTGGGATTTCAAATTTCTATTGGGAGAACCTATCCTCAAGTCTTAGCATCATGTGATAGTACTTTTCATAGATGTGATTGATAAAAAATAGTGGATTTTTTCTAATGTTTATGCTCTAAATTCTATTTTATCTCATAGAATTCTATGGGAAGATATTATATTTTTTATAAATAGTTGCAAGGATATTCCTTGGATCTTAGCAGATAATTTTAACTCTCTTTTGCATCTAGGAGACAAGAAAGGAGGAAATCTTGTGTGTATGGATGACATGGACGACTTTTATTCTTTTGTTTTTGATATCGGTATGATGGATTTGGACCTAAGAGGGTATAAATTTACTTGGACTAATAAGAGGCATGGTAAAAATATCATCCAATGTAGATTACATAAAACCTTTGTCTCTTTAGAGTGGTTACAATTAAAGGATATGCCCCTTGGAACTATTTCAAAGATTGGATCCGACCATTCTACATTGGAGTTGAATATTATGGATCAAGTTATCGAGGTGAATATGTATCCCTTCATAATGGAACATATGTGGTTGATTCACCTTGACATTCATGATAGGATTTCAGAATGGTATACTAATAATGGTATTGAATCTATTATGTTTAATCTCACTAAGAATTTCAAAAAGGTGAAAATCAAGATCAAACAATGAAATAAATAAGTTTTTGGGAATGTTAATTTGAAAAAAAATACTCTTTAATCTAAATTTTTGAAAATTTAAGAAGAAATTAAAGAGAAGGGTTATGTTTTAGAGATTCAAATTACAAAAAGATAGCTCTTATGAAATTTTTGCACTATTGCAGCTAGAGAATAATAATTATGGATGTAGAAATCTATAAATATTTTGTTTAATTAAGGGGATATAAATACCTATTTTTTTCAAATGTCTACCTTAAAACATAGGAAGAATAATGCTATTAAATAAATTATCAACAAAGTAGGTCAGCCTTCCTTAGATGCAAAAGATATTATTCAAGAACGTGTCAAATTTTAAAAAAATCTATAAAAGAATGATTTTAAGAAGAATATTAGATATGAAAAAGAATTTTTACATGTGATACCAAAATTGACTAACCAAGGGGAAAATAAAAGTCTCACAATTTTTACCTTGAAGGAAGATCTTAAATTAATGCTTTCCAAGATGAATCTACATAAGGCTCTTGGACCATATGGTTTCCCCATAGTTTTTTCTAGATTTTATGGGATATAATAAGAGATGATGTTGTTTCATACTTGAATGAAATCTTTGATACTGAATATTTATTAAAATAGCTCAATCATATTTTATTAGTTCTTATTCCTATGAAGGAAGGGGTTGTAAACTTTTCTAATTTCTAGCCTATTAGTTTGTGTAATTATTTTTTTAAGATTATCACCAAGCTTATCACTCATAGGGAGCTTATCACTCATAGGGTGTAATATATCATGGAAAAAACCAATCATAGTAAGGAGGTTTTGTATTGTGTAGACCAATTCAAGATGGGGTGATCGTGATCCATGAATCCATTCATTTGATGGAAAAAAGCCAAAGAAAAGCTATGGTGCTTAAATTGGGCATGACTAAGGCATATGATAGATTAGATTAGAGTTTACTTGATAAAGTTAAGTCTCAATTAGGTTTTCATGATAATTTTAGGAAACTAATTAGATCTTGTATTACCACTTACATGTTTTCTATTTTGGTGAATGGGGTGGCACATTGTGTTTTCTTTAAAAGTGCTATAGGTGTGAGATAGGGGATCCCCTTTCCCCATTCTTATTCATCATTATGGCAGAATCACTGAGTAGATTCATCTCTAATACTTTGGATACATCATAGTTGAAAGGTTTTTAACTAGAAAGATCTTTATATCCAATGACTCATCAATAATTTGTAGATGACACCATTATCCTAGTTGAAGCATCTATGCAAGAAGTGATAAACATTATAAATATTTTAGTGATGTACAAAAAGGCCTCAAATCAAAAAATTAATTTTGACAAGAGTTATGTGTATTTATTTAATACATTGGTGGCTAGACAAGATATAATATCTATGATTTTGGGATGCCAAATCAAGGAATATCCTTCCTCATATATGGGAATGCCTTTCTTCAGCAACTAGCATCAAGTGGTAGTGTGGAATCGTTTGATTGAGATATTTAAAAAAAAGCTCATAGGTTGGAAAGGTAAGCTCTTATCCCAAGTTGGAAAAGTTGTCATGATTAAGATTGTGGTTCAAAGTATTTTGATTCATATACTTTCACTATTTAGTTTTCCTAAGGGAGTAAATGACAATTTAAATGAAATTCAACAAAACTTCCTTTGGGTTGGAATGGAAGATAGAAAAAAAATTCATCTTATGTCTTGGAATAAGGTCTGCTCCAACAAAATATATAGTGGTCTAGGTTTAAGTAATTTTAAATTGATAAATAAAGACCTCATTTCAAAGTTTATATGGAGATTGAGTAAGTTGATAATAGTCTGGGGTACAATACTCTCTTCAAAATATCTAGAAGGAAGGGACCTAATCTACATTCTAGTAAATGATCATTTTTTGGGGGCTCGCATATTTGGAACTTCTTAATATCAATTAAAGAGTTTATTATATTAGGTTCTAAATGGTAGATTGGAAATGGGAATAAGGTTGATTTTTGGAGATAATTGGGTTTATAAAAATCCTCTTTCTTAGAGTGACATAGGACCATAGCTGCAAGATATCATTAAGAATAAATATGGTTTCAAAGTGATGGATTATTGGCAAGATTTGGAAGGAGTTAAATGATGGAAGAGGTTGATTTTGGATAACTTAAAATAGGAAGACACATCAAAAATTTCTAACCTAAACAATATTTTGAGAAATGTTCATATTTTAGGTATTAATATAGAAGATCAAATGGTTTGGAAGGACTCCTTCGATGGGCATTATAAAGTAAAATTGGGTTATTCCATACTAGCACAAGAGCCTAGGCTTAATGGTAGATAAGATATTTTATGGGATAAATGGATAACTCCAAACATAAATCTCCTCCTATGGGTGGTGATTTAGAACAAAATTTTCATAATTGTTAATCTTAGAAAATGAGGCTAGATTCTCATCAATAGATGTGTTCTCCATGAAGAGGACACTGAATCAGTTTTCCATTTGTTTGTTAGTTGATATTTCTCTCAGAAAATTTGGATCTTTTTTTCACAAATTTAATGTCTCTTGGGTGTTAGTAGTTGATCTTGGGGATACCCATTTAAAAATGCACATATAAAGAAACTTTGGAAACTAGATTTTCCATATATCATATGGGGTATCTAGGGAGAATGTAACAATAAAATCTTAATGGGAAAGAGATGTTGGAGCCAAGCCATCTCTATAGGAATTTTTAAGCAAATTAAAGAGAATTATAATTTTGTTTATATTAAGAAAGGAAAAGTCTTTCTCCAATTTGAACAAATTCTAGATCTTAATTGGCAATTTGATTCCTCTGAGTTGGGTAAACCAAATCCTAAAGAATAAATTAGGAAGAGAACTAAATGTAAACCCCACTTTAGTTTGGATGAATCTCAAATTGATGGAGCTTTAAAAGGAAACCTAGGACGAATTGGAGGAGGTGGAATTATTATAGATCATAAGGGCAATTTGATCACTTTTTATCCTAGAGACATGGGTATTAAGTCTAATCATTGGGTGGAAGCATTAACAACATTATGGGGGATGAAATTGGCAAAGCAATTGAGAGTTCAAAAACTCATAGTGGAGTGGGACTCTCTAAATATTATGAATTATTTGTCTAGGAAAAATGTAATTAGCTAGTCCATCAAACAAGATTTAGATGAATCTATATTTATTATGGATTCTTTTCAATAGGTTATATTTCAACATACCTATAGTGAAGTAAACACTATAGCATATTTGTTAGACAAGAAAGGAGTGACTTTTGTGGATCTAATGACTTGGATAGACTATGAAGATATCCCTAGGGATCTGTTTCTAAATATAAAATATGAAGTAAATCCTAATGGTCTTAACCTTAGGCATATTGGGGAAGCCACTAATTTATAGAGGGAATAATTATAGGAATATTTTGATTTTGGGACTCATTTTTCTTGGTTTAGTTCTTTTGGGGCTTAAGGAGAAGGTTTTATATGTCCCAAAATATATTTTAGCTAGCCCGAACACAAAACATAGATGCATTTCCTCTTGACTTTATTTAGTGAAGCCAAATTTTCATAATAGACAAATACCTTTTCAGTTATGTGTTGGCTATAAGGAAAACAACATGGGCCTACCTAATAGAATAAAACCAAAAATGATGCCTGAATTTAGGAAAAATGAGATAATTTAGGTATCTCTATAAGTAGGAGGTTTTGTTGATTTTATGGAGAAGATTGAAGGATTCGATAGAGGCTTCTTGATCTTATTTATGAATGATTGGGAGGACATAATAGTTTTAATCAATGAAATTACTATTAACATCATAAAATAACTCATTTCTCATGTTATTGGGTTGTTCATTGAGGAAACCATGATTTACAACTCATTGAGACAATTCAAAATGGACAAAGAGACATTCTTAGAGGAAGAAGAGCAATTGGAATTACTTCACAATGGTTTTGAATGGGATTCCTTTCCCAATGTGTGTGTGTGTGTGTGTGTGTGTGTGGATATCTCCTTCCATTGAATTCAGTATGTAACCTTGGAAGGTAGGTATAATTTAGTTAGATGGTTTTTATTTTAGGCATGGTGTGCCCTTCAATATTCCTTTTTACATTCTCAAATCAATGAAGGTTTTGATCATGAAGTTTAAACATGGTAATTACTCAAATCTAAGACATGAAGAGGTAACATAATTCATTTTTAAATATTTTAAGGTCATGAATCAAATCAGCCTAGACATTTCTCAGCCCCATAAGGAAGATGTAGGTGAGGATATGCCTGTTGATATTAGAAAAAATAATTTTTTTTGGATAAAATACCCTAAGATTTTGAGTAGGGTCACAAATATAATTAAAAAACCTATGAATAATATGGCCAAGGATTTTGAAGGAAAAAATATTAAGCTATAAGATAATATAAAGAAACATTTGTGGAGTGCTTCAAAGCCTATTGGACTTAGTCTAGGGAAACAAGGCATGCAAAGAAAAATGGGAGATTCAGTTGGGGATTGTATTGAAGTAGAATATGTTAGATAAGTTTAATGGGAGGGTTAAAATGATGTTGAATGGGAAAATAATTCAGCTCATAAACTTGTTTCTGAGGTTGAAAAAAGTGTGCCTAAATATGTTCCCATAGATAAAAGGGATACCTTTAAGAACAAGCAACCAAAGGATCAAAATGAGGCCTTCAGTAATTTGGTGATCTCTCTTAAGGGAAAGGAGAAATAAAATAAGATATTTGAAGAGCTTGATCTATAAAAATATATAATGCATTAGTTTATGAGAGAGATTACATAGCTTAAATGTAAGGTGAATTCCCTACATCATAAAAACATAAGGATGAATCAAATCTCTTCAGACAGGAAGGAGGATCAATAAATTTAGAGTATTTCATTTAGGGTGGATTCATTAGAACATGAGACTGAGAAAATTCATAACAATATTAATTTTTCTAGTGAATTTTAGGAATGATTATATGTATGAGGGCATTTATAATGTTGAAAATCTATGAGCCCACCTCGGGGAACTTTTTGATCCCAAGTTCATTGGAAAAGGGAAAGGTAAATAGGGGTAGTGTAGTGGTTCCCAGTACATCATGGATAAAGATAAATTGTTTCTTTAGATTGATACAAACCTTAAAAAGATGAAATCTTATTAAGAGGATCTTTCTAGTAATTTAAACTTGGACTAGTTCTTTAGTCATTCTTTGTTAGTTTTTGGGTTGTTTTATGGCTTTCCCTAGGCCTAATTGGTCATGTTTCTTGTTTTGGTATTTGGTAGACCTTAGTATCTCTTTTATTTGTACTTATCTTAGGGTCTAGGAACCCTAGTTTCAAAAAAAAAACCCTTTAACCTGAAAAAAAAAATATTTTACCTTTGATAAATATCAATCAAGGCTTTACCCTTGAGTTTTAGACCTCCCCATTACTGAAAAGCTAATATTTTCCATTCACTATGATAATTTTATTGTCTCTTACTATAATCCATATCATTTTTATGAACTAAGTCTCCTATAATACATAGAATTCTTAAAACCTAATAAACATTTTTCACCATGAGTTTCAAATTTGTACCTATTTTATATCTTTATGGAAACTACAAGTCTTAGAGGATATTACCACCAATAACAGTGTCTAGATCCATATCTAGTATCCAATTGAAAAAAGTCATCCAAATTCTAAATTTATTAAAACCTAAGGGTCATCATATTTGTCTTATTGAACCCTATTATGAAATATTTTCAAATGTGTGTTATAAATACAATTTTAAGCCTTATTATTACTCATTTATAAAATACCATTAAAACACCTATTAAATCTCAATCAATAAACTAAAAAACCAAGATATTAAACCCTATTTATCCCCATTTGAATATCAAACATAGGATAAGTCATATTATAGGTCTACAACATTGAAAGAGAAAACCATGAGTGATATTTGTTAATTTATAAATTAGATCACTAAATGCATCTTCATATAGTATATTTCACCCTTATGCACACACATTACCACATGTAAGGGAAAACCACATAATTCTAAGGCCCTCCTTGTATTATCATCTATATAAGTAGTGCCCATTAAAAGACAGGTCATTTGGGTCATCTCAGCACCAAGAGCACACTAACCCATTCTTAGTAAACTCATTCCAATGGTGAATAAGGATGAATATCTAAGGTTTAATAAATTGGTAAGGAGTGAAAAACTATATCCAAAATATGAATATATCAAGAGAAAGGTGATAGATAACATAAAACTAATAAGTTGGTGGAAATAAGACCCAATCATTATACCATAGTAGACATTTTTGTCATAGTAATACATTAATTTCAATAGTACTATTCAAATATAATAGTACTATCTAAAACTATAGAATGATTATTTAAAGAATCTAATGATTGATCATGCATACTCTTACTTGTTTATAGTCAATATATTCTTTCACAAAGTAAACCTAGCTAAGTATCATTTCTCTTTTGTATTGCAATCAATTGAAAATATTTTGAATTCATTGCTTTCTATATCTAACATATCTTAGTATTATAAGTCAAAATGTTCATTTATTTAATTTTGAAACTAATTGGTATATTTTAGATTAGTTTATTTCCCTTTTGCTTGAACTATTTCTATATTTTTATCCCTCGTATAAATTTAGGGTTAAACATGATCACAAGGGGTGATACTTCATATGATTTTTATATAATGAAGAGTGATTACAATGTGTTTATGATAAGGTATAAAATTATAGCATGATACCTCTCATTAGCATTATGTATGTGCTTATAATGTGTGACATTTAGTCATGGACCTTCCCCTATGTATGTATCTAGATGTATAGGTTACATATTTATACATAAGAATACAAGAAGTAGTTAAAACTATGATTGGTTATAATTAAGATGATTTTAAGTCATTTCATCTTCCTTATTGGGTAATGGCTAAAATTCTAGGTACATGGTTGATAACTACCCAATTATATATCTGATAAGTTCTATGCTGAGAAGAGATAATTTTTTTTTTAAATAGTTCAATAAAGATAACACATAGATGAAGTAGATTAAATATGGGTGGTAATATGACAAAACCTAAGTGAATCTAATAGGAATATGACAAACTATGATTTGGGAACACGGGACTATGATAAAGTGGAATATAATAATGTGGGACTATGACCAATTTAAAGTGAAACATTTAAGTCTTTCATAAAGTGTAGCAGTGGTGCATAATATTACAAACACTCTTGGTGTATGGGAGTGAGTAGGAATGTGATAAAAAAATGAATTAGATATGAGGGAATATGATAAATCATAAGTTATGAATACAAGACTATGATCAAGCACAATTTATTTAAATAGGTTTGTAAGTGTGGTAGTAGAACATAGGATGAAAATAAATCTTGATGAAATAGAGTGAACATGATTATGAAAAAGTGAAATTATGGTGTGCATAACTATAATTAAGCATGGTTATGTCATAATCATGGGGTAAAAACAAGTAGCAATATGATTGGAATAGAGGATAAGAGTATGTTGTTATGAGAAAGTGTGAGTAAGCCCATGGATTATATAACTCCAATGTGAGATTTGTGAAAGATATGTAAGTGCATAAAAGAGGTGTGTACATTGTATGAAAGATGTGTACATATCATATAATATTTATTGAAGAGAAATGGTCTCCATTGCATCTTTACATATTTACATAAAGTTTAACTTGAAGTTAATGATCTTTGTATTACTACCCTTAATAAGATATGCTATGGATGCTTGTGAATGCCAAATGATGTGAGTTAACCTTGTATAATAATTCACAAATATAGGAGTGTATTGAATCATGTTATCTTCTCAAGACACACACACACACACACACACACACACACACACACACACACACACACACACAAGATATGATTTGAAATGAAGCATTTACACATTAGATATATTTTTCATTATTAGTAAAAAGGAAAGATCCTTAATGTTTTAGTTGTGTTGAAACCATCGATATCTGCATTTTTTTAGCCTAATGTCCAATATAAAAAATGTAAGATATAAGAGTGAGGATGTGAAATTAAATGAAATATAGTTTTATGAATAAACATGAAGCTTCACATGTCTATGCAATAAGTGTTGTCTCAAAAAAGGTTGTCATGTTGATAATGTAGAGTCATAGAGATGATGGTACATAATGTAAGACACAATATGTGTAGATCTGTGTATATGAAAATGTATAACATGAATTATCATTATCCATAACACTAATTATGTGAAATTATTAGTGATTATAATACCATTTTAGAGAATATATTTTTCCCCAACATTCAAGGTCCATCCATACATAATTTAGTTTAAATGAGTGCATAGTTATTTTTTCAATAATTTCTAAGAACCAACTAGTGACATGGAATGGTTTTTTATTCCACAAAGAACACAAGGGTAAAGATATAAAAATTTATAATTTATATGACCATTAAAATAAAAATAGATTAAATTAACTGGAGAGTGAGATGTTTATATTTTATGAGAGCTTCCTCATGACTAGCATAATTGAGGCATGCAGTGTTTTTTGTATTAGCATTGTGTAGGTTGTTGTAGTGGTTTTCACCTTGGTTGTAATATTTGTTTTTACATATGGTTATTATACTTGGAATTATTTATATGTGAGTGTGGATAATTAAAAGCTAAATATGGCTAAGAACTTGAAGCTTTTTATTGTCATAGCACTAATATTGAGATGTGCATCATCTTCTACCCTGTCATTGCATGGCTTTTTATCAAATTTCCTACAAGTGTTGAAATAGTGACTTACTAGTGGAGGATGGTTGGGATGATCATATGATATTCTCAACTTCCATGTGAATATTATAAAATGATTAATCTAATTCATAAGTGTAAATACGTGGAATATCTTCTAAAAAAGGTGATGTTAATGCATCATTGATGCATGATTATGATGAGCAGTGTGTGAAGACTTTTATGATTATGATATATTCAATACCCACATTATGTGGTATTATATCTATCTAGATGGGATTGACTATGTCTTGGCCATTATTTATAAGGACTTGACCTTCATAACCATTTTTATTCAACTTAGAACCAATTCCCTTGGTGTAATTTTCAAAACATCCAAAAAAGGTTACCGATGAATTAGATAGTAGTGAATTATAGGGACTTACAATGTCTTCTTCTATCATTGTATCTAAATTGCATGTTATGATTGGGCATGGTATTACATTGATGACTAGTGGATCATGAATTTGAAACTCAATGCAATTGGATTCAAGGCACTCAAGTTATTTCTACGTTTTAGAGAGATCCTACTATATATTATGTATGATAAGGAGACATATATCATTGGCTTGATCAAGGTTGTGGTGGACAAGCACTATGAGATTAAAATGTTGTTCATCATGTATTTGTTAGCTTCTCTATGAATATATTGAAGCATTTCTCCTTGGAATACAAAGTATACTTCACTTGTTGATTCTAATGCTGTAGATGTTGGATGTCTTCAATCAAATATGCATTATTTTATAGAGACATTAAAAGATACACTTCCATCTATGCATTTTTTACCTTCTTGCTCACTTTTCCCATGCCTGAAATAAACAAGAAAAGGGGGCATGTATTTTAATACCACTCATAAATTATATGAATGGTTTATGTGATCTAACACAAATTATCCATGTTATAGATACCCACAAAAAGTAATGTGGGTGACAAATACATGTTAGAGGTAACTTGCAGTTATAACAATTGAATGTGCACAAAAAAATTAGATATAAAATTCAACACATATTAAATGGATAAAAAGTATAATTCTTGCCTAAATTAAACTTTAATTCAATGAGAAAACAATAAATAAAGAGTTCAAAGGTGTAAATTTTTTTATAAAGGCTAGGAGAGAAGGATCTTATGATCAAAAGGGGTAATACTTTATCTAATTTTTGTGGATTGAAGAATTATTACAATGCATGTATGATAGGTTATATACTCAAAGCTTCTTACATATAGTTAATACTTTGTATCTCCATATAATGTGTGACATCATCTCATTGACCTTCCCCCCATGTATGTGGTCAAATGCTCATGTTACATATTTATACATAAGAATACAAGAATAAGTTAAAAATATTTTTTGTTACAAATAATATGGATACATGTATTTTCATCTTACTTGATATTCAATGGTTGAAATTATTGGTAAGTGGTGGCTAATTTCCCAACTTTATGTTTGAGATGTTATAGGATGAGAAGCATAATTTATAAATTCACACAATCAGATCAACATAACACATGGATGCATTGTAATAATCATGTATGATATTATGAGTAAACACAAGTGAAATAAAAAATATTGTGATAAAATATGATTTAAGTGCATGTCAAACTTTAAACAAGTTAGAGTGAAGGACACAATATTGTGAGAAAGTGAAATTTGGACATATAAGATCACAAAAAGTGTAAATATAGCACATGGTTTGTGAGTAAGCTCATGAATGATGCATAGGATTAAAATAAATAATTTTTCATGGTATTATAAATCATTATGATAAAGTGTGATTTAGAAATACTACACTATAATAAAGTCTAACTGAATAATGTGGGACTACAAGCAAGAGCGATTGAAGCATGTAGGTTTGTAAGCAAGTGCATGAGTGGTGGACATAACTTAAATCAATCTTGGATCAATGGAGTGTGAAATATTGTTATCAAGCATTAGTGTGGTGCACAAGGATATAAATAGTCTTTGTGAAGGGGAGTTCACATGGTTATGAATAAGTGTAATTATAATACACAAAAATACAAGTAATTTTGGTTATGTTGTAAGAATAGGGAATTCATAAGAATAAATAGGATTGGAACATATGAGAATCACATAGGACTCAAAAAAGTGTGAGTAGTCTCATGTATTATATAATTATAAATTGATATGTGTGAAAGCTATAAAACTGCATAAAGATGGTGTGTTGATAGTGCATAAGTTACATGTGTCACAAAATACATGGTAATGTATTCATAACCTATTTTGTACTTCTCTTCCACAACCATTCAATTATTTAATGGCCTTTTTTGGGGAGAATTATCAATAGCCTCCATTACTTTAATTTCTATTTAAAATTAATATAACTTTTATTGTGTTTCAATTATGGAAATATAGAAATTCACCTTTTTTTAATTATTAAGATTTTTCTATGCATTTATATATTCTCAACAAAGGGATTTTTATTTATTCAACATTTATATAGATCCAAACTCATAAAAATAAGGTGGATATATAATTTTAGTGTTGCTATATGTTTGTTAATCATAGGGGAGTGTTATTTGTAAGAAGAGTTATGTTCCTCTTAACCAATACATGCATGACACTCCACTCAAATTTAGACATTGGTATAGTTGTTCCTATATATGTTTCTCCTATCATATTCCTCAATTAATGATATGAAATCTGATACCAAGCATAAAGACCTTTTTTTGCTCTTCTTAGTGGACTTTACCTCTATAGGGTGGGGAAACAATGGGATATTATGTGTCATTATTTCCTAGTTAGGGAATCAAAATTTATTTGGATCCTTCATAGAACACTTAGGATGGGTGGGTGACACCTAATATTCCTTTGATGCATACTTATTATTTGGTTACTTTACCCATAAAGAATGATCTACCCTAAATTACTTTGGTTGATTCGACTTGTGCTCAACTATCTCACTTGCCTTATAATTTCATACTTTGAATGAGATTCTTTGTTTTCATGTTTAGATTATAATTATGTTTTGTTTATTTTGAATTATAATTTTTCTAGGATGGGAACTAAGCCATGAATATCATTTTTTTTTCTTTTTTAACAAACTATATATTATTAATTTCTATTATTAATAGATATATCTATGAGTGGAATAAATGATTATTTGGTAGTATCTTTGTCTAAAAATAGAATTTGAAGACTGAGTTAGAGAAATTGGATTCTATTTATTTAAATGGAATGAATGACAAAACTCTCTCCAAAGAGAAGATCCTTCTTAGTGCATATCAAGTTATTTTTGTAAGGGAAATTGTTTTTTGGATTTGAAGTTAAGTATGACGTGACTTAAAGGAGATAAAAACACACAAAAATTCCACCTTAATTATTTAAAACATAGAAGCCATAATAATATTTTGAATATTTCTATGTAAAATGGTGAAGTTAGTTTGGACCCAATGGATATCAAGGTTGAATCTATTCATTATTTTTAGAACTTATTTAAAGTTGAACTAACTCTAAATTCCTATAAATTATAAGATTCATTGGATTTTATTCCCTACCTAATCACTCAATAACAAAAAATAAGTTATTATTTTAAATCTCTATCGATCAAGTCAGGTTATAATTTTTATTTGGTAAGGACAAGGAATTTTGACCTACTAGTTTCCCTACTACCTTTTTTCAAAAAGATTGGGAATTATTAAAAGTAGAATTGATTACATATGTAAAAATAATAATTATTAGGTAATTTTTTAAGATAAATAAATAACACATTCCTTATCCTAATAACAAATAATAATGTTACTTCTAATTTTTGGGACATTTTACATATAAACTTATGAAATATGGTTTATAAGGTCATTACTGAAATTATTACATCTAAACTTTATCTCCTCTTGGATAATCCCATATCCATCAATTATGGTGTTTTTGTTTGAGGTATATAAATACAAGATGGTATTATCATGGTGCATGAGAGTATTCATTTAATGGAAAAAGGTAATCAAACAAGGATGGTTCTCAAACTCAATATGTCCAAAGCCTATGATAGGGTTGATTGGGAATTTTTTGACAAAGTTTTTGGAAATTTTGGATTCCAATATTATGTTAGAGAAATGATTATAACTTGTATTTCTTCAATGATGTTTTTTGTCTTAATTAATGGGGTTTCTAAATGAATTTTTGGTAGTAAGAGAGGAATCAAAAAAATTTAGTTGATGTCCCCATTATTATTTATCATTATGGTAGAAACTGTAAGTATATCTCTCTCTACTAATTTAAGGTAAAAATGGTTGAATGGATTTAGGGATACTATTGGGGTTGATCCTTATCTTCACAAAAAAAATGTTGATAACACTTTGACACTTGATGAAGCCTCTATTAGGGAAGCTAAGTAAATAAATGATATTATTGACAACTATGAGGAGGTTATATGCAATCTAAAATGAATGTCTATAAATCAACATTAACTTAGATAATATAGATCATACCATACACTTCCAATTGGGGATACATTTGTTAAGAGGGAACATGAATAATATTGGGATCTGTTAGACTTGATTAGGGGTTTTATTACGATGATATATTATGTTAGGGAGGGTTATAAGGCCTCAAGTCAAGCACAACAAGATAATAACCCTAAGGGGGTCCTGAGCTTTAAAAATTCACCTATAATAATAACAAGTAAAGTAAATCTAATTTAGTGCTCACCAAAGATTGTAGCACAAAATGGGGGTTAGAAACAATAAAACTAAACATCCATAGAATACATATACTCACATCAATGTATACCTAATATTAATGCATGGAAGAGAAAAAAATATATATATTTATCTACTCTTACAAAGGAGAAACAAAGTTAGGAATATTTACCTTTGAATACAAACACATTGAGCCTCAATCTCTCGCTTGGCTAAGGTGCTTCACAAGAGGTTGTTGTGTTATATATGGATGACAAAGGAAAATAATATCTAGGATACATAACCTATCAATGAATCTAAAATATTTCTCCATAAGAGAAGATCCATATCTCCAAATAAATTATGAAACCTTAAGCTTTGCTTCTCAAGTAGAATGCTCAATAAGCAGATGTTTGTTCACTCTTACTTATTATTATTCTTCTCATAATAAATGATGGAAATGAACTTTTATATATAGGCATATTTGACCCTTAACCTTTCAAAAAATCCCAATCAATGGGGTCAAACTATTCTACCTAACACAATTTTAGACAATTATTCACTAGGTTAGCCAAAGGCCAAACTAATTCCTAAGTGAATATAACCTAAAACTATACAAGGTTGACCTAGTCAACCTAACACAACCAACTGATAAAAAGGGATTAAGGTGAGGAATATGAAGATAAAATGTAGCAAATGATTATAAAGGTTATAATAGAAAAGAACAAGATTAGGGATAATGGTTTCAAGAGACAAGTGTGTAGATAACAAGTGGAAAAAGGGACAATAATCCTACGAAGAACCAATAGTCTACCCACCCCTTTCCTAGTGTAGCTATTTTTTTTAATATTTTAATGTTTTAAGTTTATTTTAGTAATTTATAATTTAAATCATTTTTAAACATCATAATGAACTCAAATTAGATGCCAAGGGTAGGATTTTCTTAGAGAAATGGGTTTGAAGGGTTTGGGGAAATAACTAATGGAAGGCATTTAGTTCATAAAATGTAAGTGGTCAATAAGGAAAATCAAATAGGTCAACCCAATCAACTTAGTAGGTTGAAAAGTGTTAAAATCCACATAGTTAACCTAGTAGGTATGTGTTGGCGTAGTATGTTTTCTAGACTGTCGACCTAGTGCATTATTGCCAACTTAGTAGAAAAAGTCTAGTATGACAATGAACACTAAGAGGAGAAAAATAAAGGGGTTAAATTATATTTTTAAGTTAATTGAGTCAAAATAGGGAAATCTTGGTCAAAATAGTGTTTGACTAGGGGACTAGAATAGTATGAAAATACATGTAATGGGCCAAAAGAGTGCTAGAATGGCTCAGAATGATTGAGTGAGGGCTAAAAGGGCCAAGTAGGATAAAAATAGGTCTAATTGATTAAAAATTAATATATGAAATCAATTTAAACTTGTTTTTGTATTTGAAAATAATTTATTTTGATTATAAATTACATGGAAGATTGAATGCATCTTTTTAATTTTTTGGTTATAATGGTATTTGAGATTCTAGCATTTGGTGGATGCATAATGGATCCCTAACTTATTATAGTGATTTTATATAGAGGATAGAGATATATTGATTGATTTAAGTTTAGGAGGTATCATGGAGATGTGGAGGATACCACTTAGTTTAGATTTGCTAGTCATGTTCCTAAGATGCTAGGAATAATTAACTAGTACCTTCATGTGGGAGGTGGAGGGGGAGACCATAGATGTGGGTATCACCTTGGAATATGTGCATGCCATCCTAGTACTATGAATATTAGATATACTCATGGTCACATCAGTCATTTATAGTGAGGAAGAGTGGAGAGCCTTAGTCATATGGGTGATGGGATTAGAGATAATATGCCCTGGATTAAGGGTGAATATGTTTGATGTATATATCTCATATCCTTTTGATATCTAGAAGGATATGATAGGAATTATAATAACATGGGTGATATTCCATAATTTAAATGGTAAGGTACCACTATTTTTGATAGCCTTGAGCCAAATAATTTTAGAGTAGAAGGTGTTATATAACTTGGTATCTGTCATATGGGTAAAAATCATGCATGAAATGTATGGGATATTGTCCAAATGGTATAATTTAGTATGACTAATAATATTATCAATCACATGGATATATGAGAGGCTCCCCATGTATCACTCAACTAAGTTTCCCCATGAAATCAATGATAGGTTACCTTAGGTTTAGAGATAGAGATAAGATCAGGTAGCATGGCCTGTTAGAACACAACTATCTATTGAGGAGGGGTGTGAATCAATAGATCAAATAAAACTAGTCCTTTAAATAATTTTAATGTAGATTAAAAGATATATGTAAATAAAGAAAATATTTAGAGATCACACACATATAAATTCACATGACACCATATTTATATGTGGAAAACCCAAAGGGCAAAAGCATGGTGAGAATAGATTCTAGAATATACTATTCTTATCTAGCCTCATAGTTTAAAGCCTCACTGGCAAACCTCAGTAGTTACACTTTTAAGGGCACTAACCTTAAGGAGACACCAATCCCCTAAGTAGGCACTAACTCAGTTAAACCTCACTATTTAAAATGTTTAAGGGAACCAACCCTAAGGAGACACCAATCCCCTAACTGAGCACCGGCTTAACTTGTCTGATGGCACCAACTAATATGATATCTACGGATCTACAAATCTAATTTACAAAATAGATTCATAAATGAATCCAGTTCTAACTCTTTGTTATAATTTTAATATGTAACTGCTCATTATATGTACATTATCTCTATTTTAATTTCTTCCTCTCTACCCCTCTCTCTTTGTGTCTATATATGTATCTATTTGGCACACTTAAACTCTCTTTATGTCCTCTTCTTTTATTCTCTACCCCTTTAGTTATATGTTTCTATGTTTTCTGTTTGACATAATTAGTAGCTTTAGCTTTGGAAAAAACAACATATGATGGTATCTTAAATTTCATATATATAATCTTTTGATCTAGGTTTTTCTTCTTTTATGTGTTCACACTTGGACTATAAAACATCACACCAATTTTGGACTCATCAAGTTTCCTATGTCTTTAACTCATGCACCACCACCATGATTCCTGGTCTCATTACTATATTTAGAAAATATCAAGCTCTAATTTAAATGACATGTCTTTTACATAGTTTATATCAATCACAATGATCCTCATTATCTTTGTTGTGATTTATGTCTTAACTATAAGTTCTTGAATTTTCCATCGCTTGACGGTTAGACTGATCATAACATTAAATATTGACCTTTGATATTAACCTTGGCACTAAGATTTGATGATCCATATTCAATTTTCTCATCTTCAAAATGCGTCCATTCAATCAATCTCTAATAGACTCACATGCTCCATTGGATCCCTATATGCTTCTAGACCTTAACTATTTAACTTTAAAATGTGTATGTTGATCTTCCTAATCTAAGCTCTCACATGCTGTTAGATATTCAAAATAGCACAATATTTACTTATATATTGATGTTAAATGTTGAGCTCTTTATCCCATCTCATTTCTTCCTAGGTATTTGGAATGTTTATGATCCATTTATCTTCTCAAAATTGCTAGGTATTTTACTCTCCACTATGTCAATAAACCTTGAGCACTTTATCCCATTGACTTCACTCACTCTATTAGATCTCCTTTGTATGATCATCTACTCACCATCAAATCTTTTGACAATATTGATCTTTATCTCTTCTTAGCTCTTGAGAATGTGACACTTGGAATTAATGCATTCCTTCTACTTATTATTTTTAGTTCTTACTATTGAAACACTTGGCAATCCCACATTGTTCATTGACCTTTTGACTTTAAACCACTTAATAAATTTAGTGTGTAGGCTTTGTGATTGTGACACTTATCACTAGCATGTTTACTTAGAGGTGTCTTTCATAAATTGAATTTCCTATGCTTCATTAGATCTTTAGTGTATGATTAAGAAATAATCATTGATTAAGATTGGATAAATACTAAGTCAAAGACTTAGGAAATATTAAAAATTTTGATCACTGCTTGAACTAGTAATTACTAGGTTGAAGGGGTCAATTTCACAATGATGACAAGGACTTAAGTTATAAATTAAGTTATCAGGTCCTAGCTATATCCAATCAACATTAAAATAGAAAATCCTATGAATGGCATAACTTAAACACTTATGGTTTAACTAAGAAGCCCTATAATGTCTAAGAGAGTAAAGATAATTCAATTATGGGCTCATTTCTCTTCATTTGAACCTATAGACCATATATCTAAGATGATCATGAAAAACCCTTAATATATCTTTTATCTATTTCTTTTGCAAATGTCCATAAATGGTCTTTGTAAAATCATGACAACTTTGTGAGACCTTAAATTGTTTTGACTAAGTATGGGGACCATTTCAATATGCCTAGAGGGCTAACTTTGCACCTACATTACTCTTGTTGTGCTTAGTCAAATGATGTACAATTTAGTGCATAATATCCTATTACATAGGGGATTCCATCCATATATTCATCTACTCTAGAAAAATTCACACGTTTAAGATATGGCATCATAAAAATGCCTTCTTAGATTTTTCTTGCAATCTACAAATTTTACTATGTGGGAAAACAATGTCAAAATTCCTAGGAGCCCAACTTTGCTCATGCATATTTTTTTCATGTTATATTGTGTAACCTAAGATTTAGTGTATATAATATAGGCAAAAAAATGAACAAACCCATATGATCATTTTCTCTTGACTCCTCCATCTGTGCAAATTCTAACCTCATTAATATCCTTACTTGGCTCTATTTATCCCTTTTGAAAATTTGGTTGTGTTATAACTTAGTTAATTATCTCTAAGTAGCTAAATTTGCATCCCTATAATTTTATAAACTTCATCTCATGTCTTCAAATTTGGTGCATAACAACTAGTGACTAATGTGATCACAACCATATGACAAACTCACCTATACTTGTCCACATGTGGTAATGGTGATGTCAACAAACTACCTTCTAAAATTTTCCTATCATAGACCCAAAATGTCTAGATGATAAATATGAAGAACCAAATGAATTCCACTCATGCAAATAAGCACTCCAATCATCCTTGACCTCTGATAGGATTCTTTTCAGATCCTCAAATCACCATACTCATCCCTGAGCATCAATGCCATAAAAAATATCCCTTTTGACATCAATGACATGCTCATAATGTCCCTTTTGACATCAATGATAATAATATTACCAATAATCTCCCCCTTTATCATTTATGGGAAAATAAATGCTCTAATCTTCTAATA
The DNA here is from genome assembly GCA_037957365.1 of Torreya grandis. Taxonomy (NCBI): domain Eukaryota; kingdom Viridiplantae; phylum Streptophyta; class Pinopsida; order Cupressales; family Taxaceae; genus Torreya; species Torreya grandis. The sequence goes on from JARHVA010001444.1 coordinate 1,737,658, forward strand.
TTCTATTCCTTCTCTGGCATTAATTTCATTGGATTTTGATGAGGATGAATTGAAGCTATTCATTCCAAACTTTCTCCCTTAGGTAATGGCTCATTTTCCTACACTCAACTTGGACACTTTCTCTACTTCTTTGACATTTACACTTTTTCTCCAAACTTTTGCAAAGAGCATTTGCTCTTTTTTCCCCCTTTGACATCAATGGCAAAGGGACTCTTTTCGACTATTTTTCCATATGTTTCTCCCCCTTTATTAGATAAAGGAGTTTGTCTAAGAATATAGAACTGTCAACTCATTAAAAAATTATAGACATATGCATACCTAAGTTGCCTTTTCTCTTAGTCTTCCAAGGATTAATAAAGCTTTTATGATCATCCCTTAGACTTATGCTCTATCACTAGTATCTAATGATGTGATGTAGGAGCTACCATATAGGCTTTCTAGCCTTCTCTCTTAGTCTCAACTATATATTATTATGATCCTAGGAATTGACTAATTGCAAAGCTCCTCTACTCTGAGCCTTATTGATCCTGATAGACTGAACAATCTAGCTCCACCTTACACTATTCATATCTTCTCAAGCTATTCATTCTATTTGAGTTAGCTCCATCTTTGCATCAAATTAATACCTATAGAACATTGTAACTTCATTTAACACATGTATTTCATCATTTTATACATGTTTTCTAACTTCGGTGACATAACTCATTGCACAACCCAAGATAGATAATGTCAAGGCTTTCTTGCATTATAACCCTTATGAAAAATTAATTTTAAGACCATATATATATGATATTTACTAAAAAAATCTCATTATGTCATATTTAAACACTCATTCTATCATTATAGACACTGCATACACAACACTTGACTTGGTTTGATCAAGTCATCATCACAACCTGCTTGAGTTCTCATTTGTAGAGGACATCACTTACTTCTCCATTAAAATGGTTCTCTTAAGAAGTAGAGATAGAGACACCTTTTACTCCATAATGTCTTAGAAAAATGTGAAACTATGAGTTACACATAACTCCTCATATTCCTTCTCCTTCTTGGTAATTTTTTTCTTACGATTCTTCTTTTTATTTTGAGGCTTAAGAGAAGTAACATGATCATCCACTATGATTTTCTATTTTGGATTAACAATACATGGAGACAACATGGATTCATGACATACCTTTTAATATAATAAATATTCCTTATGGCTTAGAATCTCATCACTAGTCATAGAAAAGTGATGCTCTATGCATGAAAGTTGTTCAACAATAGCAGGATGTTCACTTGAATCTGTACTTTCAAAACTAGCCTCAACCAACACCTTAGTATTTTCTTTGATCTTGGTATTTTCATCTTCAACATGATTAGACATTGAGATCTCTTGATAACCTCTATAGAATTCTCCATCATGGCTTGATCTTTCACTTTCCATACATGCTTAGGTTTCTTAAATCTCCTATTTTACCCCTTCTCAAATACTTGTGAACCTTTTTTCACATTGGAAGGAATTTATTTCTTCTTAATCTATACTTTTTATCTTACAAAGCTTATTCTACATTGTTTAGCTATGTGACCAAAATTATTGCAATTATAGCACATTACATCTATATCTAACAAGGATACGAATGAATTTTTGCTTACAAAATTAGCTCTCCTTGTAGGTAAAACTCTACAATTAGCATCTTTATGACCAAAATGATTACATTTGTAAAAATATCTAGAGAAATATGAGGAATACTTGGTCATAGATTTTCTTTATGTATAATATGGAATTATTCTTAAATTTGGCTTATTTAAGTCTCTCACTCTTGTGTAACCATCTACATCAACTACCTTTATCTTTTGTATCTTCCTTGAGTTTTTAGAGATGGACTCATTATTCTTTTTCCTTTCCTCAGGCTTCTTTATTCTTTTAGCCTTTTTCTTATCAATAGCTATACTATTTGTCTTTGTATCTCTACAGACATTCCTTTTCTTTGATCTTAATCCTTATACTTTGAAATGATCATATAACTTAGCAAATGTACTGGTTATGGGACTTTTCCCTCTTTCATAACCAAGACTAGATTTCCATTTTGATGGATTTTGAGAGATGATCAGTTCATCAAGAATGTATGATCCTCCTTTTAGCTTTATACCTTTGTCTATTTGTTCTTTAACCTTTTCAATATCTTTTCTCAAAGCCACTATCTCTACTTCTAGTCTCATACACTCATCAGATTTTAATTGTAGTTCAATTTTGATTACATCTTTTATTCTTTCAACCTCTTCAACCTAAGTCTTAATGCTTTGATTAGATCTTTCAAGACTTTTGGATAGTTTTTCAATTAATTTTTTTACAAGATTCTTCTACCTTGAGTTCTTTTTTCTTAACCTATCAATCTCATCTAGAGCACAAATTAGTTCACACTCAAGGTCCACTTTTACTTCCTCTTCTTCATTATAGCCTTCGACTTCTTCTTGATCCATATATACATAATTTGGTCCTAATGACATGAATAGGTATTTGTTTCCCTTAACTATAAAGGCATAGTCATGGTCATCATCTAAGCTATCACTATCATCTAATGAGTCACTATCTTCTCTTATATACAATATTTTCTTATTTTCAAAGAAGTTCATCTTTTTGAAATAGTGTGGTTTCATCCTTTTACCATCCTCTTCTTTCATAAATTTATCCTTTTTATCATAATGAATTTAGTATAAAAATTTCTCACCTTACCACAATTAAATCATTTAAAGGGTAAATTACCTTGGTACTTTCTAGATCCTATTTTCAATCTTCTAACAAAAATAGCTTCTTATTCATTAATCTCTTCATATCCAAATGTAAATGCTTCTAATTTTGCTTTCTTGGATGATTTGAATGAAGCTTCTATTTTATAATTATATGCTTCTCCCATTATCATCTCATAGTGAAGTTTCTATACAACTCATCAATAGTGAGATTATCTAGATCTCTTGATTCTTCTATTTCAAATGTTTTAGAATCATACCTTGATGGCAGAGATCTTAGAACCTTTTTGACAATGACTAATTATTTCATTTCTTATCCAAGGCCTTTGCTTGCATTAAATATTTCATCCACCCTAAGGAGGTATTCTACAATATTCTATTCTTTATTCATTTTATGAATTTCAAACATACCTTTAAATGTTCATAGCTTAGCTTGATTTACCTTGTCATCACCTTCGTAGATGATCTTCAACTTGTTCCATATATATTTTATATTTTGTCAATGCATCACTTTGATAAACTCTAATTTAGACAATCCATAGAGAATAACATTCTTTACGTTGGGATTGATCTCATATGCCTTATTTGAAGCCTGATCATTAGGAGTTGTAGTAAGAGCTATATATTCATTTAAAATATACATCCATACATTAAACCCTAATGAAGACAAATATGCTTCCATTCTTATGCTCCAAAATGCATATTTTGATCCAAAAAAGAGAGGTACTTTATTTGATAAATATCCTTCTTGACTAGCCATTTGTATTCAACATTCCAAGATCTACCTAAGATGATTAAAATTATTTTAAGGAACTAGGGCTTTGATACCAATTGTTGGAACACAACTATCTACTGAAAGAGGGGGTGAATCAATAGATCAACTAAAACTAGTCCTTTAAATACTTTTAATGCATATTAAAAGATATATGAAGATAAAAAAATATGCAGAGATCACACATACAAATTTACATGACAGCATATTTATACATGGAAAACCCAAAGGGAAAAACCATGGTGAGAATAGCTTCTAGAATCTACTATTCTTATCTAGCTTCATAGTTCAAATCCTTAATGGAAAATCTCATTATTTAAACTTTTAAGGGAATTAAAACTGAGGAGACACCAATCCCCTAATTGAGCACCAACTCATTTAAACCTTAGTAGTTACAATGTTTAAATGTACCAACCTTAAGGAAACATAAATCACTTAACTAAGCACCAACTCAAATTGTTTGATGGAACCAACCAATCAGATCTCTATGGAGCTACAACTCCAATTTATAAAATAGATTCATAAATGAATCCAACGCTAACTCTTTATTACAAGTATAATCTATAACTACTCATTCTCTGCACATTATCTTTGTGTTCCTTAATTCCTCTCTGCTCCCCTCTCTCTCTTTGTCTATATATGTGTCTATTTGACACACTTCATCTATCTCCCTATAGCCTCTTCTTTTATTCTTTTCCCCTCTAGTTATATGTCTCTATATTTTCTATTTGACATAATCAACATATTAAGCTTTGACAACAATAACCTCTGATAGTATCCTAGATGGCACATATAAGCTTTTGATCTAGGTTTTCTTAATTTTCTATGTTCACACTTGGATTATAACACATCACACCAATTTTGGACTCAACAAGTTTCTTGTGCCTTGAAATCATGCACCACCATCTTGATTCTTGGTCTCATTACTATCTTTAGGAAATATCAAGCTCTAGTTTTATTGCACATACATTATTACATAATTTAGATTGATCATAATGATCTAACATGTTGTCTATGTCATGATTTATGGCCTAACTATAAGTTACTACTTGTTCCACCACTTGACTATTAGACTGATCATAAATTTAAATCTTGACCTTTGATCTTAACATTAGCACCATGATATGATGATCCATACTCAATTTTCTCATCTTTAAAATGTGTACACTCAATCAATATATGACAATCTCATGCCCTCCATTGGATCCTTGTATTATTTTGGACTTTAAATATTCAAATTGAAAATGCATCCATTGATATTCCTTATTTGAGATACCACATGCCATTATATCTTCAAACTAGCATGATCTTTACTTTTGTATTGATGTTAAATGTTGAGATTTTAATCTAATCTTGTTGCTTCTTGAGTCTTTGGAATGATTACACTCCATAGATATTTTAAAACTTTCTTAGTCTTTAAATTTCCACTATGTCAATAAACCTCAAGCACTTTATCCCATTTAGTCCACTCACTCTATTATATCTCCTTTGCATGATCATCCGCTCACCGTCAAATCTTCTAACAAGCTCAATCATTATCTATGATTAACTCTATATAATGTGACACTTGGTATTATCACATTCTTTCTATTCATTATTTTTAGTTCCTACTATTGAGACACTTAGCAATACCTCATTTCTCATTGACCTTTTGACTTTAAATTACTTTGTAGAATTACTATGTAGGCTCCGTGATTGTGACACTTATCACTAACACATTTAATTGGAGGTGCCTTTGATAAATTCACTTTTATACACTCTAATGGATCTTTCGTGTATGATTAAGTGCTAACCATTGATCAAACTAGGTAAAATACTAAGTTAAGGACTTATGAAATATGAGAAACTTTGATCATTACTCATGTTGGTAATTACTAGGTTGGAGGGGCCAATTTCATAATGATGATAAGGACTCAAGATACAACTTAAGTTACTAGGTCCCAAATATATCTAGTCAACATAAAAATATAAAATCCTATGAATGCCATAACTTAAAACCTTATGGTTTAACTGAGAAACCATATAATGTCTAAGAGCAAAGATAATTCAATTATGGGCTCATCACTCTTCATCTGAACCTGTAGACCATATATCTAAGATGCTCATGAAAAACCCATAATAGATATTCTATTTATTTCCTTTGAAAATGTCCATAAATTGTCTTTGTAAAATCATGACAACTTTTTAGGACCTTATACAAATTTGACTAAGTATGGGGACCATTTCAATATGCCTAGAAGGTTAACTTTGCACCTACATAACTCTTGTTTCACTTAGTCACATGACATATAATTTAGTATATAAGATCCTCTTACATAGGGTATCCCATCCATATATTCATCTACTATATAAACTTTCACACATGCGAGATATGACATTGTAAAAATGCCTTCTCAGCTATTTCTTACAAACTACAAATTTGATTGTGGGAAACACTATCAAATTTCTTAGTATCCCAACTTTGCTCATGCATATATTTTTTCTCTCTATATCATGTGACCTAAGATTCATTTCATATAATCTAAGAAAAAAATTGAACAAACCCATAAGATCATTTTTTCCTAACACCTCCATGTGTGCAAATCCTAACCCTATTAATATGATTACTTGGCTCTATTTATCCCTTTTCCAAATTTGGTTGTGTTAAAACTTAGTGAATTATGTCCAAGTAGCCAACCTTACATCCCCATATATTAAAATTCACTTCATCACATGTCTTAAAATCTAGCACATAACAACTAGGGACTAATGTGATAACAATGATATGACCATCTCCCCCAGCCTCATCCATATGTAGTAATGGTTATGTCATCAAATTAGCTTCTCAAATTTTCCTATCATAGACCCAAAATGTCTAGATGATCAATATGAATAACTACATGAATTCTACAAATGCACATATGCAATCCAATCATCCTTGAACTCTAATATGATGCCTTTCAAATCCTCAAATCACCATACTAATCCCTAAGCATCAATGACATCCATAATCTCCCTTTTGACATCAATGACATGCTCATAATGTCCTTTTTGACATCAATGACAATCATATTACCAATAGGGTCATGACCTATATGTCAATGTTGTAGATGGTGAGATAGGTAGATATTATATGGAAGACATATGGGCAAATTAATATGATATGGACTAGCTAAGAGATAGTTTCACCATCTTTATCATGGATAGAGGTGATATGGCACTATACCTAGTGGATGGAGCCACATCTAATGGAATGATTACCAAGACAAATGGGATTTCCTCACCTAGTGGAATGTATAGTGATGACAACATTTTGGGCCCACCATGTGCAAGATCCATGAGGGAGGGGAGGACTAGGCCCACTAGATTATATGCTAGCACTTAGGCCATGTTATGAGAGACCATAAACTGGTCGATCATGACAAGTAGTAGAGTAGGAGGAGATAGATGTAGAGGTAGGAGTATCAGAGATACCACCACCATCTTTGTAGTAGGAGTAATGACCACTACAAACACAAAATTGATAGAGGTAATAATATTAAGAGAGAGAAGAGACTATCACCATCTAAGATGACCTAGTAGGTTAGCCAATGTAGAGTTAGATGATAGAGAGACCATCTAGGCATAGGTTTAGATGAGCATGAGTGGTGACTCTAGGATTAATTTTTAGGTGATGATTGATAGAGGTTTTTGGAAGGAATGTAGATGGAGATATTATGCTTGGTTTTCATGTAGATGGAGAGATAGTAGTATTTGACACATAGACAGTTCATACGAAATGGTTAAATTTTACTTTAAATTATTTGGAAATAAACGAGATATAGATAAATTTTGAGATATATCAATGATATAATATATATCTAGCATGATTTTTGTAGGTGTTGTAGAGGAAGAGGAGACTAGATGGGGGTTCCTAGTGAGGGGAACACTACATAATATCCTATATGATGTGTTAATGTTGTATGCCCCTACTACAATGGAGGATCCTAGGGTATCGTCTACCCCATCTAAAGTGAGATGGTTTAGACTAGTCAGATAGGCCATGAGGTAGTTACGAGTGCACAGATAAAGGATGAAACTATCAACAAAGGTTATTGTAAGAGAGGCATAGACATGGTTAACCTTGGCTAAGGAGAGAGATGCGCATCTAAAGACTATGACACATATAAGATAGATTCAGGCCTAGGAGAGAGTGACACATGTAGTGACCCTAACCTAAAAGACATAGGTATAGGATTAGGAGAGGGTGACACATCTATAAACCCTAGCCCAATTTACATAAGTGCAAGATTAGGTGGATCATCTAGAGGGGCAAGTATTAGTATTGAGATCTTAGATAGCTTATTTATAGTGTTTTATTTGGAGGGGTCAGATTGAGGCACATACAAGTAGTATGGCTAGGCTATGAGATAGTAAAGATGGGACCCAACCATAAAACTAGAGCATTGTATATTATTGTATTAAAACTCATGATATATATATATATATATATATATATATATATATATATATAATATGTTTCATTTTTGTGTTTGGATTTTAATTATATGTGTTGTTATTATGGTTATGGTTATGGATGCTTGGATATATTTATTTATAGAATATGTATTTAGCTATTATTTTATATGTTATAGTAAATATATGAGTTGTGGTTTCTTTTATAACATTATATAGAACACATGCATGGTTAAAAAGAAATAGGAAAAAAGGATTTGGTAAAATATAATCAATTAAAAATGTACTACACAATATTTGAAGTTAGGAAATGTGTAATAACAAGAAATTAACTAAGTATAAAGAACCAAAGGGTGGTAAAAAATATGGTAAAAAGTTTGTTTTCAAATTAAGAGAAATATTAGTAATAAATTAAAACAAGTAAGATCACACTAAATCACATTGGGAAGTATGAAAATAATGTAATAAAATAGAAGTCATGTGAAAGAACAAATGGTATAAAAATAATATTAGTTAAGTAAATCAATCATACTAAATCACATTGGGAAGTATAAAATAAAAATAAAATTGGAAAAAATTTATCTTAAATTTCTCACACTAATTCAAGCTAGGAAGTATTAATAATTCAAAAAGTGGTTGGATTCTTACATGCAATTAGAAAATAAGAAGATAAAAGAAGCGAAAGAGAAATGAAGTAACCATAAAACATATTAAATCAAGATGGGAAGCATGATAATATGCTTAACTTCATCATTGGTCACATATTATCTCATATTTGACACATAATTATTATTATGACTTGGATTATTGAAAAAATTACTAAGGAAGGCCAAGTCCTATTCATGGTCTTACATTAAAAATCGTAAAGGGAACACCAATGAGGTGGAATAAAAGTAAAAATGTGGTAATAATGGATTTTAGTAATAAAAATGTGAAATTATGATAATTTGTGAGGAAGTCTAGGTCATATCCATGGTCTTACAATGTAAATCATAAATTGAATCCCAAGGGGACTGATAAGTGTAAAAAGTAATATTTGTGAAGAGGAAATATGAGAATTATAGGAATTAAAAATGGAATGTAAAAGGCATAACTAAGTCATCTTATGAGAAGACCTTAGGAGATAGGAGGCATACTAAGGACATGAAAAGACACTAAGTGATTAGTGACCATCAATGTACAAAGGAAACATATTCACTATAGACACAAAGATTTATAGGCAAATAAGCATACTAATAACATAAACTCATACAAGTAGATTGGTACAATAAAATAAAAATGGACCTACCTTCCCATGACATGTTACACAATCCTTAGGACGCCTTAAAGAGCTATCGATCTAATATGAAGATTGGGTAGTTGTGTGCGAAAGTAGGTAGCACTAAAAGAATTTTTTATTCTTCTTTTCTAATCTACTGGCATACCATACCCAATGGACCTTAGCTCTATTGTGAGGCCAACTATAGATTTTGATCTTCGACTAGAAAAAAGAAATGTGCTTTGAATCATGTCTTTTAGTTTGATTTGAATTTTAATATTTTTGAAATGTTTTTACCTTTTATATCATTGACTTTTGTTAAATGATTTGGATTTTGAAAATTTTTAAGACTTTTTAAGATTCCTCCTGCATATGGAATTGGATGCCCAAACATGAGAGATAGAGTGAGACACACTAATTAGCTATAGGCTTATACTAAAGGAATGTAAGTAGCTAAAGACAAGACTAACTAGGACACATAGGATTGACAATGAACCAACATGTTATATCAAGTCTCAACCATGTATATGCTTATTTTGAAAATGGGAATAAAGGGAATAAAGTTAATAAAGGAGATATAAAGTGGAATATTAAAAGGAGAATATAATGAGATTAATTATTTTATAAATAATCACATGGTAAAGAGGGAATAAATAAAAGGAACTAAGTTTGTAAAACCAGTCACAATGACAATTATCTATGAAAATTAGAGATAAGAAAACAAATAATAAGGAAGATAAAATAAGGGATATTTTTAAGAAACAAACTCAATAATTAAAATAAATCAATTATAAATAATATTTCCATAAGAAAACATAAATGACAATATAAGTAATATATAAAACAAAAATAAGGTCACCATGTAAGATAAATAATAATTTGACACAATGTCAAATGATATAAAAAATAGATAAAGATAAGATTGGATCACATGTATAATCAAAATGACAATGTAATAACACCATGCATGTGTTCATAAATACTAATAGAGTTACCCACATACATTATCTAAAACACCTGATTATTCTCTATGAAGCTAGACATGAATGGATGCTTGAGTCTCATTTATTTTCAGTTAAAATTGGGAATATACTTCAATTATAATCCTTAAATAAAAAAGGTAGGAATGATTGATGGATTGTGTTGAGGAGGTATAGTAGCCAATGTATACCCAAAATAATGCATGGGATTGGACTGTATGGGAGATGCAGGAACCACTAATGGGGAAGGATCCACATGTGAGGGACTCATAGGTGGAGAAGGATCCATAGGTGAGGGAAGGTCCATGGGTGAAATATTCATGAGTGGAGGAAGAGAAGGTGACAAACGGACCACAAGAAGGGATGGGCCCACTAGAGGTAGAACCATGGGAAAATAAGGGGGATCCTTATTATGGGAATGACTTGTGAGAGGAAAGTTAAAATGTTTAAGAATAAATATAATATGATCTTTAGGATGTTGCTAAAGGATATGGAAATGATTAGTGTGATGGGTGCAACATTAGTGCCAAATACAATACATATCTCTATACATAGGAATATATTTAGGTAGTAGCTTTGGGGGAGGTATGGCTTTGTCTAAGGATTGAGGGGTAGAAGGATGCAAAGTATAAATATATTATCTAAGCTCATAATAATGCATGTAATAATGGTTATTTGTGTCATGGAAGTAACATATATGCCTATGAGTAGGCTTAGTAGAAGTAATCATAGGAGGAGGTGTAGTAGGAATGGAAGGAGCTTGATAAGGCTTGTCAGCCCATTTTGTGGGCAATAGAGCCATCAGAGGCAAATGAAGAAAACCATCACCGAGAGAAGGTGATGGTGGGAAGGAACCACTAGTAGAATTTGGCAAATAAATGACTACCTGATTAAAAATTTTAGTCACGACAACTAAAAATGACTAAACACTACTATTTTTTTGCAACACAACTATAAATGACTAATTTGATCATCAAGTAAAAAACACAACTAAATAATTAGTCACACAAATAAAAATTAGATAGTATGATATTAAAGTGGGTAATTAAAAAGGTGTTTAGAGATATAAATCATGGATGAAGAGACCTAATTATTTATACTACTAATACTATATTATACACACAACTAGAATAAGTCCATATGCCACTACATCAAACTAGTTCGGCTTTACTACTAAAATTTCACAAACTAAACAAATAAATTAATTGGACATTGAATACCCAATTTCATAAATGATATGCTAAGAAATTAATAATCATTATTTCCAAATAATTCAATATTATTTAAATTACCTTAAAAACATTAATAATAATTAAATTATGGTACAAATTTGACTATTAAGGTGTCATTAAGTTAAGTGTGTTAAAATATTTAATTAGTATTTAATAATTATCATTTCCAACCAAATAATTAAAAGACACCTTATAAAAATCAACAAAGATGGTTAATTATTTTAACTTATAAAAATTTATCCATCCAAATAAAATAAATAATTCCAAACAACTAAATCCAAAAATAACTTTAATAAACTAATTGATAATAATTAATTTCAAATTTAACATAAAAATCAAAATATATTTATTGTTAATAATTAAATATTATTTAATACTAAGAATTAAATAAACCAATGTTATTTAATTATTTGTGTAGGAGGGTTACCCATGAAATAATTAAATAAAATACATTTCAACCTTTGTTTATGAATACTTATTAACTTCTAAAAGTATACAAAAAATAATTAATTTATAGTGATAAATTAAAATAATTCATTAATTTCATGTAAGCCACTAAGAATAAATTTAATTAATTTTAAATTTAAATTTTCAAGTCAAAACTCTTTTTCCCTCCCATTTACAAGTGGTCCCACTTTCAAGTGGAGGATTAGGTGAGAGCCATAAGATTGAACTAATCTAAACTCTAGGATTTAGGTATTCTTAGAAAACCCTAAATTTCCTTATGATCCAAAGAAAAATTATTTTTTTCAAACCCATTTCTCATTTTTACTTTGTTTTCTCTCACAGATTTGCAAGTTTAAGCTATGAAAGGTTTGCAGGTTTAAGCTATGGAGAAAGCTCAAAATAATTCATTTCAATATGAAAATTATATTGCTTGCATGTATAAATTCAATGTAAATGTATTTTCTTACTTTCTTTAAATTTTCTATTTATTACTTTTATAGTCAATAATAAATCCATATTATTTATACATATTTGATTATCAAAATTAAATATTTATATATATGTAAAACCCTATATATTATACAAACACACACACACACACACACACACACACACACACACACACACACACACACTATAATCTAAAATACAAATACCTAAGTTCATAATACAAAATATATAACTTAATATTTTATATATATTTTTTTAATTTTCTATTTTTTAGAACTTATTATTTTATTTTATTTTTGTTTAATAAAAAAATGCATTTGAGGATTTTATTTTATTTTATTTTTGTTTAATAAAAAAATGCATTTGAGGATTTTATTTTATTTTATTTTTATTTAATTAAAAAAATTACAAGGTCCATGGGTCGACCCAAGCCTATGGCCTTGGTATCAGCCATAGCCCTTTCTTGAATCTATTGGGGGTGGAGTAATTGACTAGCCAATCTCCCCTTCCCCCATCTTATTTTTTTTATCATTATTTGTATTATATATATATATATATATATATATATATATATATATATATATATATATATATATATATATATATATATAATTAATTTATTATTATTATATGTATTTATTTATTTATATATACATAATATATGTATATATGTATTTATTTATTTTAGAATAAAGTTTTATGGTTTCAAATGGTAATATATATTTTTGGGATATATATATATATATATATATTGTATAATAATTTTGGTCAAAATATATATAAATATTTAAATGAATTTTGTTTTACAGGATGAGTTACTATGCACTATAGTATCACTACATAGGGCAACTGGTCAAGTATCATACCTTAACTACATTTTAACAAACTTTATGTCATTTGAGGTGAGCATAAAAATAAATGAATTTGGATGGGACAACCAACATGAAGGAGTGAATGGAAAAATAATGATTAAAATGACTAAATATACTACCAATGGATGGAAATTAGTTAATACAAATGACTAAACATACTACCAATGGACAAAAATCAATGAATAAAAATGATTAAATATACTACCAATTGATAGCAATTAATGATTACAATGACTAAATAAATGACTACCATGACTAAATAAATAACTAGTTAACAACAATCAATTACTAAATTAATGAATAAATATACCACCAAATTGATCAATCAAAATGATCAATAAATGACTAAAAATGGTTTAGTCATCAATTTGGTCGCATTATAAATGACTATCAAGAAACTACTAATGATCACATGATCATGTTTGGTCATTTATATGTAGTTTTTAGTAGTTTTTTAAATTATATATTATTATTTTTATATTATTGAACTAGACTAAGATCAATATAATGAATAATGGGATCAGAAGAAGAGATAGACTCAATAACAGTAGGAGTAAAAATGGGCTCAACTATAGTGGGAGAAAGAATGGGCTCAATTATAGAAAAAGTAGGAGTGGGCTTTGGTGTGGGTTCTAATGAGGGACAAGTAGGGTCTATAGAAGGATGATGAAGGGTCACACAAATTTATGGGTAAGCAAGATATAAGGGTTAGGGTACATATCAAAGTGGTAAGGCCTAATCATAGCATGATCCATGAGCATAATCCTACTAGGTTCCTCAATAATTGGAGGTGTCAAAATCATCTCTACCCAATAATAAAGAGGAAAAAAATAAAATTAGGAAATATAAATGTTTTAACATGGGAAGAATCAATAAAATACTAAAGCAAATAAGAACAATAATGAATAATGTCAGCATCATGGGCCTGAACAAGACCACCTAAGAATGGATCATCTAAGGTGTAACCATCATTGTAGTCAAGTGTATGAATATCAATGATGTAGGTAGGGATGATTTTATCATTAGATGAAGTGTGATGAATAAAATTTCAAGTCTTAGTCAAGACATTAGGAACATAATCATAGGGAAGTTTACTAGAATGAGGCTACATTGAAGTAAGAAGTTGAGAAATGAGATGAGGTGAGAGATTAGAAGTTTTAATATTTAGTTTAATCTAATTAGGCTCATCATCATCATCATAATCTAAGAGGTTATGGGGAATATTCCACATGAGTTTGGGATGCCCATTGTAACCTCAAGTGGAATTGACAAGAAAGTTGAATCATTGCGACTCACAGAATAGAACACTAGGCAAAGGTTCAAGAGTAGGAATCTTGAAGACACCATAGTCTTGGAATTATTAAAAATTATAAGGGTTAGTGCCACCTTTAATCCTATATATGGCTCTATTGTGAGGGAATTTAATGTATTGGTAGGTATAAAAAGCAACAAATCTCATATAGTGAGTCTAAAGCCTACCAAACAAGATGTTATAAGATATAAAAAAATTAAATATCATCAGTTTCACATGAATGGTGACAGGTGAGATCATAATAGGGATTCACATATAACCTAAAGAAGGAATTTACCTTTGATCATATCTTTATCATGTGTGGTGTGTGGATTTTAGATTGCATTCAAAATATCTAAGAGTCTTGATAAAATCAAGAGAGGTATAGTCATATAAAATGCAAAAACTGGCAACTTGAGCATGGATAATGATACCCAATCCTTAGGTCCCTCTTTATTTCTCTCATAACCCTCTCAAGCTTGTCTTCACTAATTTCTAATCATATATATCCTTCAAGACTTGATCCCAACTAGGCTAAGACCCCTTTTTTATGACTAATCCATCCCCCCAAATCCCATCTACTCAAGACAATAGTGCCAAAGTTGGACTATAGCACTGGACCCTAGGGTATCCCCTTTCTAGTGCTCCTATCCAATCATAATTTGAGTCTAGATTACCATTTTTCCTAATTCCTCTTATTCCTTGTGTTAATATATTTTGGTTTCATCTAACCCATGACCAATATATCCATATAAAATCCCATTCAAATATTATTTTACAAGGGTTGGAAAATATCACTCAAGCAATCTTCCCTATTCTCTACATATAACTAACTTATACACCTTCAAGCTAATTCAAATCCTTCTAGCAAACCCTAGTCATCTCAAGTAAATCCATTTTTTACATTTTCATTCACTATTACACCAAACACTCTTAAAGGGAGGACTACATATGGATTGATCCCTCTTTTGAGTATTTGTATATAAGCAGTGTGCCCAAACATTAGGTGTGAAGCACATCCAATGCATCTTACACACACTAACTCCTTTTCCTATTTACAAAAGTTTATATTCAAGTGCATATAATACATAGACATATAAAATAAGTTATATAGTTAGTTCTATTGATAGTGAGGCTAAAAATTTTGGTACACAAGCTCACATTGACTAGGCGAACAAAACACACAAACTTAGATCCTTAGGACAATAGTGCCATGGAAGGAATATAGCACTAGATCCTAAGGTGTCTAGTTTTAGCAGTACTATCCAATCAATAAATTAGGTTTAGAATCTTATTTGTGATAGTGTCCTAGTTCTTCACACAAATTTCTAGATCTTGTCTCAGTCGGATCAGCATAGAATATGATAATTTTAATTTTCTCTCACTATTATTTTTAGAAAATTTCAAATTATAATTAAATTTCATAAATTAGTATCTTTAATTTAGAATATTATGTACTAATTTTCTCCTACTTATACCCTTTTAATATTTAGGAATTAAACACTAATTTCTCCAAAAACAATAAATTATTTGGTGAACTTGACTTACTTTGAATTATGCATAAAAACCCTAGAAACCCTAGGGTAAATTCCTATCTGATTTTTTTCATAAATGTTTTATTTTTTCTTAAATATTTAAAGAAAAAATTCATCCCAAATTTTAAAATTTAGTAGTAAATTTTAAAATAATTTTATTTCAAACCCTAGTTACATACACTAGGTCCCAATAATTTTCCAATATTAATCCAATAATTTTTTGATTTTTTGCTTACATATCTAAATCATAAATTTGCTTCAAATTATCAAATTAAATAGTGATTTAAAAAACAATTTCATTTCAAACCTTAGTTGCATCAACTAGTTCCCAGTAATTTTCCAATCATTTTATAAAATTTTAGTTGCATATTAAAATCAGAACACTTCAAATTTCAAAAATTCATAGTAATTTAAAATAGATTATTTTCCTTAAAACCCTAGTTGCATCTACTAGGTCCCATTAAATCAAACACTTACCCATAAATTTATAAATTTTTACTTGCATACTTAACTCATAAATTTGATTTCAATTTCAAAAATTCATTGTATTTGGAAAAAATATTATTGACAAAACCCTAGTTGCATGTACTAGCTCTTTTTGGCTTCTTGAGTTATCACCTTACATTTTTGGGAGCTCCATATCATTTTTACATAATTTCTAATTCACTATTTTTAAGACTTTGCATTTCCTATATTCAATATTTTTCCTTTCTAGCACTTTTCCTATTACAACTTATTGTAAAACATTCAAACACATTTCAAATTATTTTCTTACTTTAACAATGGCCCAATATACCAGTTTTGATGAAATTGATAAAAGAGAACTTCAATAACTTTTAACCAAACATCTTGATATGCAAGATGACATGCTTATAATTCTACAAGAAGAATAACAAAAAGTGAACAATGGTCAATCTTCTCAAACCATAGATCCACTAGTTACAAATAACACTACAGGGGTAACTATGTCTCAACAACCCCCTATAGTAGCCCAACCTTCTTCTATGCCACCAGCTACATCTAGTACATCTTTATCTCCTGATGTGGTATCCCATGTGCAAGAGATACAATCTCTTCAATCCTAGATGTTATATCTTGATCAAGGTGCCTCTAGACCTATGCAAGCTTTGGACTCTTTTTCTCTACTTAATACACCTTTGGCATGTCACATTACTTCCACACCATTGCCACAAGGTTTTCTTCAACCCAAGCTTACTCTTTATGATGTCAAGGGTGATCCAAAGACACATTTGAGATATTTTCACATAACATTCTTGCATGGAGCCTAAAGGATTATGGTTTAAAATGGTTTTATAATTTATCAAATCAGTCAATCAGTGCATTCAATATTTTAGCTGTCATGTTCCTAACTCATTTCAGCATTAATATTGGTGAAAAAGTTTCATTTATTCAAGTTGCACAATAGAAACAAAAGTCAAATGAGCATCTCATAGATTATGTTCTTCAATATAAGACCATCTTGGCTAAGATTAATAGCCCCATGGTAGATCAAGAGTTACATGACCTTTTAAAATAGAGTATTCTACCAATACTTCATGAATCAATCATGTTCAAAAGATTCTCTTTCTTCACTGAATTGTGTCACACATTAAAGGAAAGAGAAGTTAAAATAATTTTAATGGGAAAACTCAAGTACACTAATACATCATACACATATAATAAGAGTAACAACAAAGTCCCATATAGGGTCAAGTTCAATGTTACTAAAGGATATAGTCAACCTATTATCAATATAGCTTTTGAGCCTTCTCAATGAATAATTTTATCAGTACTCCCTCGATTTAATTTTTCAAACCTTCTAATTCCTCCAACTAGAGTTTCATAGTATATTTTGGATTTTAATACCATATTTCTCCCTCCTACCTAGGAAGTTGATCCAACAAATCCTATTTAAAAGGGATATGATCAGTATGCATTTTGTGACTACCACAAGGCACCAAGCCATATGAAAATTGATGCATTAGTTTAAAACATAAGATACATGACCTAATAGATTTAAATGATATTGATCTTGGAACTTTAGTTGAGCCTCCATCAAAAAAGAAAACATAGGATAAATCATTCAAAATATTCTCAAATCCATTTCCAAAACATTCCAAACATGAGGTAGGGGATCAATCAAGGGTTCACATGCATATCATACACATTCACCACTAGATACATATAGGGTATCTTCAGTTGAGTTACATCCTTTGAGTAACATGATTGGTGTATATAATTTTAGAGTTATAGATAGACATTTCATCTCCTTTTCAAAGAAAGATATCATTAAGGATGATACAAAATATCACACACTCTTTATTAGATCTCACATTTTTAATCATCTTATTCATAGTGTTCTCATAGAGAATGGATCTAGTGTGAACATGTGCACTATGACATTACTATAACATTTAGGATATTCAAAGCAAGATATCACTCAAATAGACATAGTTATCAATGGCTTCAATGGGCATAAATAGAGTTCATTGGGTGTGATAGTACTTCCTTTATAGGTTGGTCCTACACATGTGGTGACACCATTCACTATAGTTCCTAGTGTAAGAGTTTTTGATATGTTATTTGGTTGACTATGGATTAAAAAAATTAGAGCAGTACCTTTTAAATTTCATAGATGCATGAAATTCATTTACATTAATTAGTTTATTATAGTCAGAAGAATTTCATGAGTTACCACTTCCCACTTTAGAGCCATTATCTACTTTTCAATCACTAGTTTTAGTTTTACCACTAGTTTCAGTTTCACCATCCATTTCAATTTTGCCACCAGTTTCAATTTCTCCTCTAGTTATAGTTCCTACTAATATTTATATTTAAACATATTTGAGGCATCCCCTACTAGTACATAGGGTTCATACACCTACACTACTTCATGATTCTAGATAGCTTCTAGTTATATTATTCACACCTAGTGTAGTCTGATTGAGATCTCATGCATTTACACATAGAACAAATGTCCAAATATATTATATTAATTATAGATGGGTCCCTAATATACCTATAGTTACATTCACTTCTTAGAATTATGGAGGGATCCCATTGTTAGTTTCTACTTCAGATATTTTAAAACATTACAACATATACAACTTCAGAGCCATAGTCTCAGGATTTTCATCATGCTTCAAGATCATGCATGATTTTACTCCTTGATATAGGATACCATGATAGGGGGTCTCACATGAGACTCATTGGTTATATCATTTCTCCTCAACATTTATTTTACATATTTTCTTATGATTGATTGTACATAGTTCAAATAATTCTAAAATACAATAACAATATAACATTTAAAAAAAATTCAAAAACATTCAAATATGTCAAAAAAAACAAAAACATTTTGATTGTATGTATCATCCATGATTTACATTACTACTACTATGATAGGACTTACATTTACTATTCCATGTTATTTTAAATCAATTTATCTACATTACCATGCTTCACTTGATCATCTTTGAGTGTGTGTAGTGAAATCTAGCTACTTAATTGCTTCACTCTACCCATTGAGGGGACATTATTACTTATTAATTTGAGACACACATCGATATACATAACCCCTGGGGGAATATTCTACATGACTATAGCATATATGTTATGCCATTCCTACAATCTACACTCTAATTTATCATGTTGATTACATTATCTAATATCTTACATAGATTACTTTATCGACATATCATTAGCATCTATCACTTATGTATTTCTTAGCATATACATAGTCTTGTACTAAACATGTCATGCATATTTTCCATCTTTATTTTATTAGTTAGATGTGATTATATCTTTCCAGTCTTTACATGCTTTATCTTCTTCATTAGCATAGCATATGTGATTGCATTTCCAATTCTTACTTATCTCCTATATGTACCTTAAGACATTTTCCAATGTAATTTTCTTCTATTCATGTTTATGCCTTAGGATATTTTCCAAATTTCCTTTGCTTGTACTCTTCTATGTGTTTATGGCCCTTGTGTTAGGTTTGCTTTCTCCACTTGTATGTGTATGTGGCATTTAAACATGCCTTATATGCTTAATTTCTAGTTTGAGTGATGTGTGCCCATGTCCCTTGTTTATGTGGCCCCTTGTCCACCCTTGTATTCTTATTATTTCTTATTTTGTGTGCTTATTTCTTGATTTATTCTTGATTATTTGTAATGCCATGATCCAAATCATGCATTATCTTACTTCTTGGATGCCATGATGGACATCATGCTCCATCCCTCCATGACATATAACAACTAACAAACTAACAACTAACATTTCCAATTTTAATTCAAGTCCAGTACATTCCACATTCTATTACATTGTTATATCTATCTAGGCATAATTATGTTGATCTAAAAATCTCTTAATTCAAACCATGTTATATATTAAGATATCTTGTTGAGTATCATTGCTATATCATGTATATTTTCTAGCTTAACACACTTGTAGGGCTTCTTCTTCTCAAGGTAGTCATTGTATGGTACCTATTTCCTACCCTAAAAAGAGGGGAAAACAAACAAGGGTTTTAATATAGAGATCAAAGCTCCTATCGATCAAAAAATCTAGTTTTAAAACAACCAGAACAATAACTAGTCATCAAATCACTTAAAATAGACTAGGCAGATAGCCAAGAATCCAGAATAGTGATCAATTTCATCCTAGGAAAACAATTTTGAGGCTAGAGTATAACACCAAATACCAGGGTGTCCTATTTTGGTACTCCTATCCAAATAAAAAAAAATTAGAAGTATGTAGAAAGTAGGTTTAAATATAGTTTTGTATAATCAGACTAATTCATTATCAATTTTTTTTAGTACAATTTTCTTAGAGAATCTAGACATATGGGGAACTATGTGTGACATGATTGGTTCTCACATTTAGTTTAAGATATGATAGTTGGTATAACTTCTAGATCAGAATCTATGTGTTTAGACACCGATGATCAAGGGCAGATTACACAACACTTTTGTTTATTTTCTTTTTGAGTTCAACATTACCATGGCATTCTTAGTAGTTGTGTGCCTTACTCTATCTATAGGCGGTTGGCATAATTTTGGAGTGGATTTCATATAAGCCTAACCTCCACATTCTTAAGTTTTGGAGTTCCTAAATGGCTTCCACATAAGCCAAATTTTTAGTTTTAGAGTGGCTTTCATACAAGTCTAATGTCCATATTTTCTAAGTTGGCCAACATTGGCCTAGTTTCTAGTACACATTTGAATATCCATGCTGCATCTTTATATTTATAGAGAATTCATGGGCTTCAAAAGCCATCTCATTTAACATACTTCTTCATATTTGTATCAATTCATAACTTCACTTCATGGGGTAATGATGGAGCTAAAGAGATAACCTTTGTATTCTTAAGCCACCTATTTAGAGGGATTGGACACATAATCCAAACATAAATTAACACATAAAGGATAATATAGCTTCACTTAGTAGATGATGATGGATTCGAAGGGTTAGTCTTTACATTCTTGAGCAACTTTTTATGGAATTAAGCACTCAACTATGTTTATAATATAACTTTTGGTACAACATCACCCAACACATCCAACATTATTCAGCCTTACTCAACATCATAATAGGCTTTATATTGGTTCATATACTTGGTGAGGTGTCTTCATTCCTTTCTCTTCCTCTCTCTCTTTTACCTAGCTTTGTACATTCTTGTTTTATATTGTATATAATAAGAATTGATCTAATCTTTGTTTTCTTTTCATAGATTCACACTTGATCACCATGATTTATATACACTATCCATCATTAGTCATCATCAAATAGCTTCATGGGCTTCACCTTTATAGGTAAGTTCAAGTACATTTTTTATTTTCCTTTATCCTAGTATTTTGCTTCGTTGCATCACTAGAATAAAGGGGGGGAAATGTAGTCATATAAAATGCAATAAATGGTAACCTAAGAATGACTAATGACACCTAATACTTAGGTCCCTCTTTCTTGTTGTCATATCCCTCTTAGGCTTGTTTTCATTGATTTTCAATCATTCATAGCCTTCCAAACTTGATCCCAACTGAGTCAAGACCCTCTCTTCATGATTAATCCATCCCCGAAGTCCCATCTACTCAGGACAATGGCACAAAAGTTAAAATATATCATTGGACCCTAGGATGTCCTCTTTTTAATGCTCCCATCCAATCACAGTTTGATCCAAGATTACCATTTTTCCTTGATTCCTCTTGTTCATTATGCCATCCTAATCTGATTTCATCTAACCCATGACCAATAGATCCATATAAAAGCCCATTCAAAGATTATTTAGAAAGGGTTGGAAAATATCACTCAAACAAGAAATAATAAAAGTAAGACCACTCAATAATATTACCTATTGTCTACATACAACTATTCTATATACTTTTAAGCCAAATCAAGTCCTTACACCAATCCTTAGTCATCCCAAGTCCACCTAGTTTTTGCATTTTTTGTATTTTAATTCACTATTACACCAACCACTCTTAAAGGGAGAATTAAATATGGCTTGATCCCTCCTCAAAGTATTAGTATATAGACAGTGTGCCCACACATGGGGTGTGAAGTACATCGAGTGCATCCTACACACACTAACCCATTTTTATTATTTATTAAAGTTTCTATTCAAGTGAATAAAAGACATAGACACACATAAAAAGATATGTATGGAGTTATATTGATAGTGAGGCTCTAAAATTTGGTACACAAGCTCACACTAACTAGGGAAACAAAACCCAAAAAACTTAGATCCTAAAGGTTATAGTGCTAAGGAAGGACTATAGCATTGGGCCCTAGGGTATCCAGTTTTAGTGCTCTTATCCAATCAAAAAATGAAATTTAGAATCTTGCTTATGACAGTGTCCTAGGCCTAAACACAAATTTATAGACCCTGCCTTAATTAGATTAACATAGAATAAAATAAGTTTAATTTTCTCTCTCTCATTATTATTTTTAGAAAAGGTCGAATTGTAATTAAATTTCATAAATTGGTAGCTTTAATTTGGAATATTATTTACTAATTTTCTCCTACTTAGGTCCTTTTATTATTTAGTAATTAAACACTAATTTCCATAAAAATAATAAATCAAGAGGCAATACAAGTTTTAGAACCCTCATCAATCAAGGCACACTTGACTTAGATATCACCTATTTAGACACTGATGAATAGAGGAGGATCATCCACATGAATTATAAACTCATCAATAATCATAGTAGCAATGGGAAATTTTAATTAAAGATAAGTGCCCATTATTTTGATAAGATAGATGGACGTATCTTCACATTGTTTTAATATGCTATCTTTAGATCTAGATAAGGGTTCTTCATGTCCTACTAGGGGAGGATGAGGGATGTTCATTTTGAACAATAGTTGTATTAGATGATTGTGATGATGTAGAAAGGTCATCATAAGCTTAAGGAATGGAATTTGAGATGGGATATTAGTGAGTTCCATGATGGTATCCCACTCATCATAACACATGAGGATATTGTTAGAAATAGGTGCATAGTAATTAATGAGGTGCTCAGAAGGAGGATCTGAAGTGCATTATAATTTGTGTTAATAAGAAGGAGAAGGTTTAGTACAAGTTTGTAAATTATGTTGAGAAGGTGAAGAAGTTAGTTTAGGTTATTTTTGAGAATTGGTAGAAGAAGTATTGATAGAAGCTTGATTATCATTAGTGTTAGATAAAGAAGATGGAGGGATGGTAGAAATATAATGGGAAGTGTTATCCAAGGGAGGAGTTGGAATTGGTTCATCAAAAGTTATAATTTCATCTTTCCCCAACTCATTTAAGTGAGTTATAGAATAATCCTAATTAACACGAAATTTTCTAGATAATGGAGGAGTGTAGATAGGGTGAGGATCAATAAAATAAACCATCCTTCACATATTATTCATATTGACCACATTATATTTATAAGTGGGGTCAATAAGAGTTTTTACATTATTGGTGGAAGGGGTGGGGTTGTCTTGGTTTCATTAGTTAGGTTGGTGATTTGGAAGAGGGTATTTATAAGCTGCCAAATGAGTATTAGCTTGATTCAAGGCTTGAGATTTAATATGTGTTTTATGAGACTTAAAAGTAATGTCATAAGCTTGTTTAAATTTTTGAATTATATAATCACGATCAAAATGAGGACCAAGAAGAAAATATATAGCTAAATTATGAAGTTGCCTACATGTCTCATGAGAATGATCCCTACTAGTGTGAATCTAATAAAACTTGTAAGGATCATACTTGGATTTCATAGGATTGGTTAGATCAAGTTTTCATGGTAGAATCCTAGGTAAACATTTTAGTAATTCACCTAAGGATAAATGGTTGTGAACATTGATGTTATTAGGTGGAGATAAATGAGGATTAGTGTATTATTGAGAAGGGGGATCTGATTCTAATTATTAGTTAGGAACAATAACTTGGATAGTATGAATGGTGTGATAAGAGTGTATGACACCATCATTGATAGCATTAAAAAAAATTGAGTAAGATACAACTTAAAGAATATTTGGGTTGCTCAAATTTATGCATAAGGAAATATTGACATTCAGCTTGGTCAATAGCTTCCTCCAAGGTATGTGGAGAGAGAGTGTAGACCTAATATTGCAACTTGGGAAAAAGAGCATTGGTAAAGAGATGGAAAAGGTTATCATCAGCCATGTTATGTTTACATTTGTTGGACAATGTTTTCCATATTTTAACAAAAACTTGGGAATTTTCATTTTCAATTTATTTATAATTTATAAAGTGGGACAAAATATTTTTAGGAATATCGCTAGTTTGGAACTCTTAGACTAAATCATTCACTAAATCTTTCAAACTAGTAATAGAATGGTTTTTTAGTTGTTTGTATTAATCTAAAGCATCAACCATGAGATTTTTTGCTAATAGCTTGGTAGCGGTAAAGGTGTTCAAGTTAACCCCATATTTACAAAGATTTCCAAATGTTTTTAGATGAAGAGTAGGATCAGTTTACCCCTTGTAAGAAATTATAGGGATGATACCTCTTATATTAATATTATCAATTTGAGTGGTAAGAGGCTCATTTTCAAGATGCTTAATGGTTTTGTTGACCAAAGGAGGTTGGGTGATGATATTTCCATGGGAATCTTAAAGAAGAGGTTGGGAACATTTTCATTATGCATGCCCCAAGATGTTGGTTGAAGATGATTTTTAAGATGGAAAAGGTGATTTTTCATTCTCATCATTTGATTTATATTATGAGCTTGAAAGGTATTCATTTGATTAAGTTTTTGTAATAAGAGTTGGTGGGTTTGATTGTCATTATGAGCATTATTTAAAGCATTAACATTAGAAAGAGTGTCTTGGGTACCACTATTGGTTTTAGTAGGAGCTTGAGAGGAATTGTTAATATGTGGGACACTAGTGGAAAAATTTGCTTGTGTGGTAAAAGATAGACTAGTGAAGGGATGATGAGAGGAAGTAAGAGAAGAATGATTACCTTTGGTAGAAAATGATTCACTAGTGTAACGATTAAGGAGAGTGGATCTTAGGAAAGGCCCACTAGATGTAAAACCTACCATGTAAATGGATATATTAGGAATGGAGGTAGAATAAGTTCAAAAAGAAGAAGTTATGGTATGAGAAGGGGTCATAATCAAGGGGAGAGGTTAAGAATCAAAGAAAGTAGTACGCCCAAATCAATGTGAGAATATGGGAGAAGCTGAATAAGGATATTTAAATTTACCACTAATCATGAGATGGTAAATGGTAAAAGGATCCTTTTGTCAATGTTGAGGAAATTTAGAGATAAAGAAGGGAATTTTAGGGGTATAATCTAATTTGGGTTGATCTTCTAATGAGAAGAGAGGATTACACTATGAATAATAATGTGCAAGTGGATATATGAACATTTTTTATCATCCAAGAGAGGATCCCTACTCTACTTATGGGAGACCCTATGAGGGTTGGTAAAACTGATCATGTCTATTGAATTCAACTTAGTATTGAATTCAAATAGAAAGTTAATGATGAAGGATAATTAATAAACAAGGTAAGAGAGATGAAAAAATAGGGAAATAAGAAGTGACAAAAATCTATACAGGAGTTAACTGGGTCAACCTAGCATAGAAAATAGAGGCAAACAAAGTGTACAGGGTCCACTAGGTTGACCTAAGTATAACAAACAAGGAAAAATAAATAGTCTGTAAGAGAACATGTCGATAAAAATGACTGTGTACTAAAACAATCATAAATTTGAAATTATTTAGGAAAGTAAGAAATGAAAGGAAATAAACAATCAATTAAATCAATGAGGTTGATCAAATTAAGGCACACAACACAAAACCTTACATCAATGTTGGCTAATGCAAGTTTTTTAAATAATACATACAATTGAGCAAAGAGCAAGAAATCAACTTGGAAATTAAAATCTAACTAGGTGGTTAGCCTAAATGTTGTTAGATTATTAGAGTATAATTTTAAATGTGATAGGAAGTTGGCTATAATAAAGGAACTAGAAAGCAATCTAAGGATGGTTTTAGGATGTTTGGGCTAAAAGGGATCTATATTGGAAATGGTACAATCTTGTTATAGGTGCCTACCCCCTTACTTCGTATACTACAATAATAAGGGTGTCAGGTGCTTAGCCAAAAAATACCATTAACCATGTGTTTATACTTGGCCAAAAACCCAAGTCGGTTTCCTCTTTGGTGATTAAATCCAAGTAAGTTTGCCTTAGGTAGACAATTATTAAAATGCTTTTTAATATTTTGTGATTTGGTAGTGTGTGCATAAAAGAGAAAATAGTTTAACTAAATGGTAAATTGAAAACCACCTAATTAGACTATGTGATCTATTCTAAGAATGTAAGCAACAAAAAATGAATGTGAGAGATAATTAATAGCATATAAGGGTTAATTACAACTTTGAAACATAGTACAATTTTGATTTAGCTGACAATGTATGAAAATAATACAAAAAGGGTTGATAATGTCACCCTTGTACTACCAAATCAAAAAATTTGAAATTGAACTACATTGATAGAGTCTACCTAGATTTATAGACTATACACAAAATACAAAACTACATCGATAGGGTCTACCTAGCTGAATATACAAGGGTAGTTTTAAAGGCTACAAAGTTTGAAAAATAAAACTGTAACAAATACAAAAAATGATAGAGAATGATAGATTGGAGACTTGGTAGTTTAGAGGATATAGAGGAGTAAGATTATTATTGAAAAACCTTACTTTGTACTTGAAAATTCTATTAACTATGTCAATTGAGTCAACCAAGATTTACAAAAACCTATTGTTGGTAGTCTGATAGTATACAAAGTCGACTGGGTTAACCTAGTATTTAGATCTAGAAATCTAAAAAACCTGTGCAAATAGAATATAGTTATTTGGATGTGATTATGTGTTAAACCTATGCACAAAAATTAGTACCATGTTGATACAGTAGAACCAACATCACAAATATATGAAAAATAGAATGATAAAATGATGAAATAAGTGAAGAAAAACCTATAAGGGTTAGCTTCATGTTGGGTTTAATATAATGTATCTAATCATAAATGCATCATGTCTTTAAATCAATCCTAACTCAAAGAAGATAAATCATACCATATGATTTTGATTGGGGATTCATTTATTAAGTGAAAACATGACCAACATGGGGATCTAGTAGACCTAATTAGGGGTTCTCTTACCTAAATACACTATACTAAGGAGGGTTCCAAAGCCTCTAGTCAAGCACAACCATGCAATAAACCTAAGGGAGTCATGAGTTTTGATAATTCACCTAAACTAATAACAAGTAAAGTAAATATAATTTAGTGCTCACCAAAACTTGAGGCATAAAGTGGGGGTTAGAAACAATAAAATTGAACATGAATATAGGACATATACTCATGTCAATGTATACATAATCCTAATACATATATGATAAGTAAAAATTCACATCTATCTACTCTTACAAAAGAGAAACAGAGTTAGGAATACTTACCTTTGAAGATGAACCCATCGAGCCTCAATCTCTTCCTTGGCCAAGGTGTTTCACATAATTTTGTTATGGTATGTAAGGGTGACAAAGACAAATCATCTTTAGGCTACATAACCTATAAATTAATCAAAAACACTTCACAATACAAGCTTTGTATCTCTAAATAAAGTATGAAACCCTAAGCATTGCTTCTCAATTATAATGGTCAATGAGTAGATGTTTATTTGATCTTAATTATTCTTCTTCTCTTAATAAATGATGGAAATGAACTTGTATATATAAGTGTATTTTACCTTAACCTTTCCAAAAATCCTTGCCGATAGGGTCAACCTAGTCGATCTAGCATAATTGTGGATAATTATTCACTAGGTCATGAGCTAGGTCAGCCAAATGCCAAACTAATTCCCAAGTGAAAATAACCCAAAACTATATAGAGTCAACCCAATTGACATAACATAATTTACTGAGTGTTAATTTTTATTATCCTTGTTGATCCATAGAGATTGATGGAGCACATTAAGTCAACATTTTGAGAGGACACGAGATGAGATCAAAGTGATTGTTGTCTAAAATTTGAGTTTAGTGATCTATGATTTAAAGCTTAGACAATATCAATGATGTGGTATTGATCTTGGGTTGAGAGTTCATGATATTTGAGTATTACGTTTAAAGGTTAACTATGATTTTTGCTATTCACATATTTGAATTTTACACAATAAAAACTATAACTCCATATTTTGATCATATCATTTGATATGAGATTATTTTTGTCATGCAGTAAAAAGAGAACTTGTAGATAACTTCAAGGTGAATCTAGAAATATATATTCAAATATTTGAAATTGGGTATAGACATAGTTATGAATCTCCAAAGTTTACTATTTTTTTGCATATGTTCTACAAGTGACCCGAGAAGGATATTTGAGCTTGTGTTGGTGATGTTTCAATGTATCATGATGAATTAGATATTAGGGAGTATTATAGACTCCATGAGGATGCTTTTTTGGAGTTTTTAAATTTGATAAATCTATCTTGAGTATGAAAAATTCTTAAGAAGTTGATTTTGTGTTCATTCATGGTGACCATGTGCATAAGGTTTGTGTGTAAGTTGTTTGAACATACATAGAATTGAGCTAAGTTGACTGTGTTTATTTGATGATGCCAAAAGGTACATAAGGATTGGACCCATGTATTTGAAATTATTCCTACATCTTTGTTTTGGTTGAGAAAGAGCTAAATGAGTTAATGGGATCACATGAGACCTATAAGGAATACAAGGGCCTTATTAAAAGGTGCAGTTCCTTAAGGGTGACCCATAGATGTTATTGTCAACCTATGAAGATTATTTTGATCTGTGTCTTCTTATGTTAGATGTATTAAGGGTTAAGACATGTCTAATGGCTGACCAATATGTTTTTAATTAAGATTTTTATATAAATTATAGAACCAAATATGATGAGTTCTAGACTCAAAAGTGAGAGACTAACTAGTGATTTGGCAGAGGCTTATATGTGTGTATTGAAGAGTGAAGGAAGAGTAGAGTGCCCTAAGGATGAGTTGAAGAAGTATGATAGATTGAGGACTATTTATATGACCTATTGCTATTTATATTGGTAGAATAGAGGGATTTTTTTTGAGTGTGAGAAAAGGTGAAGAGTGATAAATTTGGGTCCATCATCAAGTATTGTTGACATTAGTCTAGAGGTGAAAGTGTTTTATAGGTGTTATTATGGTAGCTCAACATCTAAGGTGTTTATAGCCTCCTTGTAAGGTAAAACTTGATAAAAGGTCTGACTATTATTGTAGCTCAATTAGACAAGTGTGGTATCACCTTGTAGGATTGGAGTCTCAATAAATAGGTATTGTATTTCCTTGATCAATTACAAATGGTCTAAATTAGATTTTGTTATTATAGGAAAATAGTCCAATTTTAGGTTCCCGTTGGTTTTATCCCCAAGAGTGTTTCCCATGTATGTCTTATGGTATGTGATTGATCTTTCATTATCTCTCTTGTTCAATGCTATGAATGTCATTTATGCTTCATGAATTATTGTAGTATATGATTAAGTATTTGTAAATATTAGAATTGAATTTGGATTATTTTGGCTCACTAATTCATCCCCTCTCTCAGTGATTGTACCTCTAGCAATTCATATCAAAGTGAGGTCTTTTGGTAAAATCTTGATATATTGAAGGTGATCCAAGCTACAATGTCTACTCAAAATGTAAAAGGTGATTTCTCTACTAAGCAGGAACTAATGTTCAATGGATCCAATTATGATTTTTAGAGGGATAGGATGAAGACTTACATTATGTACCTAGGGTTTGATGTATGGAAATCAGTTTTGGATGTTTATGTTACTCCTACTATTCCTCTATCTAGTGGTGTAGATAAGAAGCTATTTGAGAACAACTCTAAGGCAATGAATTCCATCACTTATGGTCTTATAGAAACTAAGTTCACCAAAATAATTCATTACACTACTACCAAAGAAATATGGGATAAATTAAAGACTATTTTTGAAGGATATTCAAAGGTTAAGGTTATTAAATTGTAGACTCATAGAAGGCAATTTGAAAGTCTCAAAATGAATGAAGAAGATATTGTGGCATCCTTTCTAAATAGAGTTGATGAGACTATGAATATCATCATAGGTATTGGAGAGAATACTGAAGATAATAATATTCTTCAAAAGGTATTAAGGTCTATTTACCCCAATTTTTCTCCAAAAATATCTACTATATAAGAGAGTCATGATTTTACTTAGTTGAAGATGGGTCAATTGCATGGAACACTTATTGCCTATGAGATGAGGAAGAATGATGATATACCACCAAATAAAAAAGTTATATTAAAGATAGAGATGAAGCCTAAGAAGAAGTTACAAGGTAATAAGTTCAAATAGGATGACATATCTGATATTGAGGATGATGAACTAATTACTTTGATTAATAGGAAATTGAACACTGGCTCAGTGAAGTATAAGGGTAAACTACCCCTCAAATGTTTCAACTGTGGAGAGATAAGACATTTTTCTTGAAATTTACTTTAAAAAAATGATAAGAAATGTGATGAATATCATGATGAAGGACAATATAAATACAAGAAGACATACAAGAAGAAAGGGTTTAGAAAGTATAATTCCTTCAAGAACAAGAGGAGTTTTTACACCAAAGATATTTTAGATTATCAGATGAGAGTGATGATAGTGACTCAGAATATGATCATGAAGATAATGGTCCTATTGTAGATGAATCCATATTCATAGTTGAGGAAGGAAGTTTCTCACATTAGAAAGAGTCTACTTGGAGTGATTCAGATGATGATGAAGATGAGGTGGATTGTGAGACTATTTTGATGAATACTCTTAAAAAATTGAAGATTGATAAGAAGATCAATAATAATATGAAATATAAGCTCAAGGACCATGAGGATAAATTTAGTGTGTATGAGGAAAGAATTAATGAATATGACAAGGAGCATGATGATATGATCAATCATCTTAGTTGTCAATTAGAAATTCTATCTACAAGCCTAAATACTAAAGAGGATGAATGTTCAAGGTATGTTTCTAAAATTGAATCTTTAAAATATAAGATAGAAAAGATAGCTAGTAAGGTGAAGAAATTTATGAGATTTAAAAAGAGCTCATGTGATCTAGATAATATTTTGAGTGGTCAAAGTCATGACAGTGATAGAACTAGTCTTAGATATGAAGAAGAATAAAAGACTACAACTCAAACCAAGATGAAGGCTAATGTGAGCCTGGAAAATCATACTTTGAAGATAAATCATTAGAAAAGGAATTAAGGTGTTGGTAGAGTAAAGATAAATTAGATCAGATAACCAAATACCATGAGGTATGAAAAAATCAATTGCTATTATTATACATGTAATCAATTTGGTTGTAGGGCTAGAGACTGCAAGAGACTTGTTAGAAATGAATTTTCACGGGACTATGATGGGAGTCATTAGTCAAAAAGTATGAATAGAATCAAGTGTCTTAACTATATTTATGTGGGACACTTTGCAAACTATTTTCCACATAAGATTAGACAAAGTGAGTCCTATTCAAAAAAGGGAGGTTTTTCATTTGTGATGACCTAGGACACATTGCAAATTTCTATCCAAATACATTTCTTGCAAAAGGTATAGTGTGCTATAATTATAAATAGAGAGGTCACATTACTAGGTTATGTAAGAAAAGGCCTATAAGATAGAATAGATTTAATTAGGCTCCCAGAGTTCAAGAAATAAGGAAAGTTAACACATGGAAGCCAAAGGTGAAACATGTGAGTCATGATGAGACTATAGGTCTAGGTAATCTATTTATTGTGGTGGATAATTCTTCTAAATTTGAAGAGTCCCAAGAGGTATCATTATTTGATCATATTGATAATGAAGAAATAAAGCTCAAGGAAAAGACCAAATTATTAGTTGAGACTCATCCTAAGCTACGTATGGATCCAAGTATATCCTGTTATTGGTGAGCATGTATCTTGAAAAGAACACCCCTTATCTATGCCTAGTAATGAGGTTTCAAACTACAAGGTGGATCCTTAAAATGAAAAGGTATGTAATGAATTTGTGTTTTCTCCATTTATTATCAATCCAATTTTAGAAGAAAAGGATAATATTTTAGTGGATGAGGAAGTTGTTTCTCCTCAGCCAAAGATGATGATGAAGAAGAACTACAAATATCAAATGAGCAAGGAGGAGATGGAAGATGGGAACTTATTCTTATTTTAGAGCATTAAGGTATAGAAGGTGTCTCTATATATGATTCTTAAGAAATTCCTTTTAGTGGAGAAGCAAGTTTGTATGCTCAAGATGATGATGCCAATTAGAGAAAGCCCTTGGTTAAGGGGGAGCAACAAGTTCATGCTCTTGATTCAAAGGTTTGTGAAGGAGCTATAATATAAATTCATATTGGGTAGTTCTAGGTGGCTTAATGAGATTTATGAAAATGTTAAGAAGTTTTAAGTCCTAAAGATGTGTCTACTAACAATTATGGGCTCTACAAGTTTCAGGTAGGGCTACAAGGAGGATAGATAGGCCTAGTTTAACGAAGAGTGATTTTTTCTCAATTTCTCTAAAAGAGAAAGATATGTGTGTTTCAAGGTAAAATATCATGTTAGTTTAGTGCATGTTTCATGTTTGGTGAGTGGAATGAAGCTATGTTGGTGGTCCTTATGATAGCTTGAAAGAAGAGGCTAATTAGCATGTGTGATGGTTCTTCATGGTGTGTAGAGATCTTAAGATGATTAGAAGGTGAAATGGCTCAAAGATCTTAGGGGGGATCCCACTTAGATGTTTCTTGATGTGTTAAATCAGATTTTAGTTCATTTGTGTGTTCTTTCTTCATTAGTTGAAGATCTTGATTGAAGAGAGCATTGGAATGGAGCAATATGAGGTTGTTAATACAAGAAGAAGTAGCCTCAAGGTAAGGGGGAGATTTTATAATATTTTAAAGATGGTCCTTTCCTATTTTTATATTCTTTTCAAGTCCTTAGGATTATATTGTGTCGAATTTGACATTGTGTTAAAGGGGGATAAAGTTCTTATTAGGGAGAAAGTTCTTGTTATAGGAAGTGCTTTGAAGATAAATAAGGTGAGCTATATATTTCTATATTGATAGGTTTTGACATCAATGATAAAGGGGGATATTATTGGAGATTTTCATATTGAAGTCATGATATTGTCCTATTGAGTGGATAAAGAGCCTTGATAGTCTATGTGATAATGACAAAGTCTGTAATGTGCTTGTTCTTTTATGGTTTAAGGTGGCTTGGATAATCTTCAAAATTGACATAGCTTGATAGGATTAGGCATGAGTATGGAGGTTTAAACATGTTAAAGGGGCCTATAAGATGTGATCCATGATTTGAGAGATTGTGTCTACATGTGGAATTCATCTGGTTGATCATAGTTTTCATCTAGACACTTTAGGTCTAGTGGTAGAAAATATGAGTTGGTATGGGAAGGAGTCAAGGGGAGATGGTTATATGGTTTTAATCATAGCAGTTCCTAGTTGTTATGAACTATATCTCAAGTCATGTGTCAGATCACACTCAAAGATATGTGGGTGAAAAGTTGGCTTCTAAGATGGATTTCACTATTTTCCCATAGCCAATTTTAAAATGTGGCTAGAAAGAGTCGAGTAAGAAAGTTGATGATGGAATAGATTGCAAATGTGAATGATTCAGGAGAAGGTGATCATATGGGTTTGTTCAAGTTTTGACCTAGTTTATTTGAACTAATTTATAGATCATGTAATGTAATGCATCAAAAGTTATGCATATGCAAATTTGGGATCCTAAGCAGATTGATTGTGTTTTTCCATAGCCAATTTTGTAGTGTGGTAGAAAGATCTAAGTGAGAATATTTATGGTGTTATATCTTGCATGTGTGAAGGTGTCAATAGAAAATAATCATATGGATTTGTTTAATTTTGAGCATAGATCATTTTTGATAAATTTGAGTTCATTATTGAAGCATGAAAAAAGATTTGAATGATAAAAATTAGCCTCTTAGGTTGATTTGGACATGGTTGGCTCTATGACAAAAGTTTATGGGAAGGCATGTTAATGGTGTTATATCTCACACACAAGAGAGTTCCATGATTAGTGTGTTACATGGTTGGATTCTCCTATGGAAGGATATGATCTATCAAAATTTGAGATCCTATGTCAAATAATAGAAGA
Source organism: Torreya grandis (assembly GCA_037957365.1). Taxonomy (NCBI): domain Eukaryota; kingdom Viridiplantae; phylum Streptophyta; class Pinopsida; order Cupressales; family Taxaceae; genus Torreya; species Torreya grandis. Next base: position 1,772,326 of record JARHVA010001444.1, read on the forward strand.
AGTTATTGAGGTTCAAAAATGGCTACTCATGCATATTGATAGGGTCTCCATACTTAATGTGTTAAAGCTCGAGTAAGATTAATAGTGCGCGATTGTTATGAGGATTTGGGAGGTAATGAGACGAGGATATGTGAATGATGTTTAACATATAATAAAAGGTATACGATAATTATCCAATAATAATAGAACATTCATTTAGTTTGGTAACATGTGAGCGTTGGTCATTATTGACCTTGTTGATCCACAAAGATAGATAGAGCACATTAAGTCAAAATTTTGAGAGGACACAGGATGAGGTCAAAGTGACTATGGTTTAATGTTTGAGTGTGTTGGTCTATCCATTAAATTTTGAGCAAGATCAATGATGTGAGATTGATATTGAACTGAGAGTCCATGAGATTCAAGCATTGTGATTGAAGGTTAATTGTGACTATTGTTATTCAAATATTTGAATTTTTCATAGAAAAAAACTAGAGCTTTATATTTCGATCATACCTTTTGATAGAAGATGAATTTTCTCATGTAGTAAAAATTGAACTTGTAAATTACTTCAAGGAGAATATGGAAATATAGATTTGAATATTTTAATTATTTTACAAACATAGTTATGAATCTCAAAAGTTGTCTATGTTTTTATATATGTTTTGCAAGTAACCCAAGAAGGATGTTTAAGCTTGTGTTGGTATTTTTTTGATGTTTAATAATGAATTACATGTTGGGGAGTATTTTAGAGTCCATGAGGATTCTCTAAGTGTAATTTTTAAGTGTGGTCAATCTATCTTGAGTATGAACAATGTTTAATAATTTGACTGTGTTCATTCATGGTGACTGTGTGCATAAGATCTATGTTTGGGTTGTTTGGGCATACACAGATGTGATCTAAGTTAATTTTTTTCATTTGTGGATGTCTAATGGGATGTGATGAGTGGACCCAAGAATTTTTAAGTGGTCATGTGTCTTTTGTTTTCTTGAGGGAGAGTTAAAGGATTCAATGGGTTCACATGAGACCTATAAGGACTGCAAGGGCCTTACTAAAAGGTGTAATTCCTTAATGATGACCCATAGATGATATGGTTGACCTATGAAGATTATTTTGAGCCATGTATTCATGTGTTATATGTATTAATGGTTTATACATGCCTAATGGCTGACAAAGATGTTTCTAATCAAGATTGCTTTATAAATAGTGGAACCAAAGATGATGAGTTCTAGACTTGAAAGTGAGAAACTAAAGAACAATTTGAGAGAGGCTTGTGTGTGTGAATTGAAGAGTGAAGGAAGGGTAGAGTGACTTGAGTATGAGTTTAATAATAATAATAATAGATTTAGGACTATTTGTATGATTTATTGGTCATGTTTTTATTGGTAGAATAAAGAGATTATTATTTGAGTGTGAGTGAAGGTGAATATTGATACGCTGAGGTCCATCATCAGGTGTTGTTGACATTAGCTCAAAGGTGGAAGTGTTTTATAGGTGTTTTTGTGGTAACTCAAAATATAAGGTGCTTATAGCCTCCTTATAAGGTAAAACTTGCTGAAAGGTCTAGATATTGTTATAGCTTAGCTAGACAGGTGTGGTATCACCTTATGGGATTAGAATCTCACTAAATAAGGATTGTAGTTCCTTGATATATTATAATTAGTATAAATTATATATTATTTCTATAGGATAATAGTCCAATTACAGGTTCTAGTGGGGTTTATTCTCTGAGAGGGTTTCCCATGTATGTTTTGTGTTATGTGATTGATATTGCATTATCTCTCTTGATCATTACTATTAATGTTGTTTATGTTTAAAGAATGTTTATGGTATCCAATTAAGTATTTTTAAATATTATAATTAAATTTGGAATATTTGGGATCATTGATTCACCCCCCTCTCAATGATTATACCTCTAATACTATTTTCAAAATAAGTGCATCATTAGGGTACTAAAGTTGAAACAACCTCAATTCATAAGGCTTTTAAGACCACATGGTTTATTGAAACCAAGAAGAGAAAAGTAAGAAACACATAAAACTAAAGTGAAAAAATTAAATCTCCTAGTGCACAAGTAAATCTTCATAGTGTGCAAGTAGGATTGAATAGAACACAACATCTTTTATGAAATAGGAAATATATTATATCTACAAATCAATCCTAGATCGAAGAAGAAATATCCTACTCACACTTTCAATTTGGGATACATTAGATAATCAAGGTCATGACCAATATGGATCTACAAGACCTATCCAATTGATATCTTAACACAATAATATCACTAGGGAGGGTTCAAAACCTCTAGTCAAGTAAAACTATGCAAACCCTAACTAGGTCCTATGTTTTCATATTCACTACACTAATAATAAGTAAATTAAAATCTAACCTAATGCTCACCAGATATTATGGCACAAAGTGGGGGTAATAAATAATTAATGTAAACATACATAAGAGAATCCTAATTGAGCTATGTATAGGTAAAACTCTAATGTATGGAGAGAGCAATATTATTAAAAAACCATTACTTATGCTACTTATATCTACTATAGAGAGTAGAAAAGTTAGAAATAATTACCTAAATAATGAACTCATTGAGACTCAATCTCTTCCTTGGATAAAGGTTCTTTAAAAGATGTTATTATGGTTTTTAAGGATCACAAAGAAAGGCCAAATCATCCAAGACTTCTCCACAATACTATATTAGTTTCCAAGTAGAAACACCATGCTAAGAATCCCTAATTATAATGGTAGAAGATAAGATTATAAAGAAGCACAAATGAATAATAACTCTTTTTGTCTCTGTAATAATGGATAAATGGATGTATTTATATAGGTGGATCTAACACTAAACCCCTAAAAAAAATTTAGTCAACAAGGTTGACCCAATAAACCTAATATTATAATTAAAAAAAAGATGATAGACAATGAACTATGTCATTCATGGCTTACTTAGTTCTTAGTAAGATGTTGTAAATAGAAATACAAGGTTGATGTGGTTGACACAGTCATGTAAATTTCCAAAAAAAGGATGAGGTTGTGTAAAGTGATAATGAAGGTGGTAAATGACTATAAGAGGGTGAAAAAGAGGAGGCAAAGCTTAGGGGAATGTTTTTATGAGCTAAGTGTGTAGATAATAAGTGGCAATAAGGGACAACATTCATGTGAAGCCCCAATGATCTACCCACCCCTTTCCTAGTTCACCCCTTACGGTATGCACTTATAGATATTAAGACTTGATGGGTTCCTAGAATATATAAAGAATCAATAATTAATAAAATTTTAAAATATTATGTGTATACATATGCCTAACTTAAATATCATCACATGTTACTTAGGTGCAAGAGGGGATGGTGCTTTGAGAAAGAACATAGTAAGTATTGGCACCAAATATTTCATCCTATATATGGTTGTTCAAGCCTTATACAAATTTTGTAAACATGTGAATACTTCTAAGTATGTGGGTTTACCTATAGTATAATTAGACCTTTAGGTTTAAGGGCTAGCTCCCTTAATTTATATTGAAGTGCTTATTACCTAAACTAACTATTTATTTATGGGAAAAGGGAAACAATTATGCATGAAATAAAGCTCATATAATGGGGTGATACACCATAAGGATTAACATGAGACCTTCATACTTATTTGACTAAAAAACAAGACCTACAACACTAGCTTCAAAGTCCTAAAATGCTATCACATTAGTATTTCAATATGAAGATGATATGCATGAAGACTATCCAAAATAAATAAGCTAAAGATCATTTGAAAAAACTAAGGCCACTTTTAAATTTGAAAATAGACCCATACACTCTTCAACACTTTATATTACCTACTAGAGTGGAACAACTTGTTTCAAGCATTGAAGGCTTAAGAAAAAGTAAGGACACATGAATATCACTTAGCTATTCACTATACATCTGTTCACACACTTTGACAAGATGATATATTAAATAAAACTAGATTATATGTATTTTTTAAAGGCAAAGTAAAAAATCAAACTAGTAGGGCTTCACCATACATGGTGTGGAATTAGTCTGCAAGATCCAAAATGGATACTATTTATAGAATTTATGAGAGAGGAGAAGAGAAAGAAGTCCAAAAGTCACTAAACTAGTTATCAAGCTAAGAGAGCGAGTTAAATATGTATAATAAAGGAATATTAAATATACTATGCAATTACTATTTAGAAAAATGTCTCTCAAAGCATGAAACTCTTGAAATGTGGTGTAAGACTCTTCATTTACTTGCATAGAAACTACCTTAATAATTTGACCTTCCATGAGTGCTCCACAATAGACTAAGGACATATGAGATGGTTGAAATATTAAATGGGAGTTATAAATAATCCCTAAAATACATTATTTGTTTTCCTAATCACTACCATTCTTTTGTGCATGAGTTATCACTACTTGTAGTCATAATCACCCTCCTTTCACTCACCCTTCATACTTGGCATCAAAGAGGTCTTCAATTTTACAAAATAGTCCAAATAAGGGATTATATGAAAATTTTAAATGGTACCCATATCTCTATATTCATTAGGAAGACCTCAAAGTCCTCCCACTTAGATTTTTCACCTTTTCACATGGTGGTCATTTGTTGTTCACAATGCTAGTTTCGACTAACTCAGATGAAGGTACTTATAGAGGAACTTGTGAACATATTTGAGGAAATAAATGAACATGGTGAAATATATTAGGTCCTATTATTCCTCCCAAAGTGAGTTGAATATTTTGAAACCTTTATGTACCTACACAACACACCAAACTATCAATAATACTAGTTTTACACCATGTACGTATAAGTAGGGTAGAAGTACAATTAGTGTAAATTAGACCAATGGAGTCCTATGCAAGATCCAATAACTTTAATTCTAAAAATATCACATATTAATGTCTTTCCTTCATCATCTCTCCAATTAGGTCCTTAGCAAGGGTTTTAGAGGGTTTTAGGTGGTTTTAACCTCTAAGGTTTTTTCATAGAATAATGATGAAGGAACCCTAAATAAATTCCACTAAATTTTTTTTTGAAAACCTATTCATCACGTCATATTTCATACATCTCCCATGTTATGCCTCTATATAGGTATAAACTCCCAATGTTAGCCTCTTAAGTTTATGTCCTCATTATACATACCCTATTATGTCATTGGGATAAGAAATGCCTTACCCATGTTTTATCTACATGATAAAAGATTAAACACACTTGATAACCCCATGTGAACATTTTATAATTAATTATAATTCTCATCTAGTGTCAAAAGTGATAGAATACCCCCTTAAGGGCTTTAGGCCTAGACTAGACCTAAAGGAATTGACTACATACCTATGGTTTTAGGATACTATGCTTAGTTTCCAATACCTATGAGGCTTATTTATATTAATTCATGTCTAAAATAGCTATTTTCATCTTTTTTAAATGTTTTAAACAATTTTAAAATCATTCTCATAACCTTACATGTTAATCTTATAGGTCTCAACACTCTAGGAGTGCCCTCTATCTGAGACAAAATAGAGGTCACTTACCCTATTATATTAGATAAGACATGTAAATGAGGAAATTAATAAAGTGATGATAATGTTATATAACAATTTATAGGCTTGTATCCAATCATTTTCCCCTCAAAAACTTCAAAATCCTCAAGGTAGACTTATAGAATGATGACTGTGCAAGCTATTGTGTATGGACTCTAGGTTATTTTTGAGAACTAGCTCTTACCTTTTGTCCACATCATAGGAGTCTCATAAAATGGGCCTAAAACTATGGGGTTTATTTATAACATTTTCATGATCCAATATTAGACAAAACCCTTCCAATGCTCACCTTTATGCTGGTAAGTTTAGACTACAGTCCATTGTGACTATATTACTTGCTTCAAAACAACATACCGCTAGGCAAAAATTTGTGTATTGGACGCTATGCACTTTATTTTAATAATTATTAAATTCCTTGACCACTTCAGAGTCACTAGGTCTTGCCACATCATACATTTGTTAAGCCAATCACCAAGGTAGTCATTCTTTAGATTGTTGTCAACTATAGTCAACTGTAGTTGATCTTTCTTAAATAAAAAAATAATCTTGTAGGTACAATTCAACAATTTGGAACTTATGTCATATGATATGGGATTCATTTGGATATTTTAATCAACTTTGATTAATATTAATCATGTATTTAGGTATAACCACAAAATTTTGACTTATAAGAGTATAGGTACCTATAATTAGGCTGTAGGTACTCTCTTTAAGAGAAATGGTGCACCTATAGGTGACATAGTAGGTCAATACCTCACACCTAAACCTTACCTGATGTGATTTAGATTGTTAGTGCCCTTATAATTTCCATAGGGTCACTTGGGATCTAAATATATTTATAAGTTCAAAATCTTGTATAAAACACTAACAAAGTGTAGTGAGCAAATGTATGGATTTGAAAGCTTCTAACACCACATATTGAAGTCAAAAATCCACTCTATTTTGTCAAGTAATTTCCCCTAAGATAGGGCTTCATTATAGGATCATTTTAAATAATCTATGCTCCATGTTTTCTTATCAAATAGCAACATCAAAACTACACTAGGATCCATTTTGGAGTTTTTAATGAAACAAGTCCTTGAACTCATATTTATTCATTTAAAGTGACTTCTCAAATCTAACATTCAATATGTGGCCTTAATCATGATTGTCATGGTCTCTTAAACATTCTCAACCCTTATTAGGATCTCAAAACATGTTCAAAATCCATATGCAACATCCTCAACCATCTATGGGAGCCACCTATAAGTGGAAATTTCAATATACAGGCCAATGATTATGAATATGGTCAGTATGTATGATGTATGGGCTTGTAACTAGTCTTAGACCTTCTCATAGTTTCCAAATTAATCCTTTCCATCATTAAGGAGTTTAAACCAATCATAATACCTTCATTCCCACGATATCATTCTCTTCTAAGGCACCTATAGGGGCATATCAATAGTGTAAGACTATGTGTAGATCTAAACTAGTTATCATAATCAACTACATGGGATTTTAAGGGTTAAAATTATTTGTTCATGCTCTAATATGGTGTCTAGAATCTTGATACTTCTCATTTCACCTTTATGACCATGCTCAGAGCTTCATACACCATGATTATATATTGAAACTTGTAGGAAGTTGATTGTGTTAAACATTCTTAATTGCAACTTCATGGATGATAATTATGAGATTAATATTGGAAGGATAGTGTATAAATAAGACTTTAAAAACATGAAATATAACACTTCGCACTGATTTGAAACCATTTTCGATAAAGGAACCTTTAGTAATTACTAAAATCTAACTGTAAGCCCACTTGGTGATATCAATCCCCAACTTGAACTATTTGGTTCATCAAATCACTTACAAATATGAAATTAAATATATAAACCATTATATAAGGAAATAAATATCCTCTTGAATCCATTTCACAATTGTATTGTATGAAAAACCTCAAAAAAATTAAAACATGTAGGGTGTGGGGATTAGCAAGTAAAATAAGACAATCAACTTCTTAAGAATGGTTCATAAAGCATAGGTAACCATTATTAAAACTCCTACCATGAATGTAAATCAGACCAAGTGTACTATTCACCACCAATATCATTTGACCTAGAACCTCTCCTACTAGGCATACTATTAGAAGACCTATTGACAAGTTTTGTATGCCTAATGGGGTGATGGAGAATAGAAATCATTTTCATCAATTATTGGCACTTCCAAAGTATATAAATCATGTAAATAGATTCATGTAAGATAAGGATTCATTCCAAAATATTTTACCATGTTCCACTCTCCTCTATAATCCATATAACTACTAAAACTCCTTTTCACTTGTTTTCTTATTTTTTATTTAGGAACCTAAAAGTTTAATTTAGTATTGACACTCCTAACAATGAATGTGACACATTAGACATTTTAAGAGAGTTTATAACACTTATACACCTTGGAAAACCATACCACCTTCATTTATGACCCAAATATGACCCTTACATGACACAAAATGACACAAGGACTAAATTGGACTATGACAAATCTAATAACACATTAAATCATAGAAAAAGGAATATGACACACCTTATGACATTATAATAGACCCCTATATCAATTTTTTTACTATATGGGGTTGATCATTTTTGACTTGTGGTCAAAATAGTCAACATTCTTGGTGATTTCCCAAGGGTGGCATGTTTGCTATGCCCAGACTAGTAGCCTAATCCTATCCATTAGGCCATGGAGTCACCTATACATAAGTTTGACACACAATTTTCCTTTCAAACCACACCAAAAAAAAGGGAAAAGACACATAAAATAAGGCACAACTAAAATAAATAAACATGTGTTCAATTATAACACTTATAGAACACATACACAACTAAAATAAAGACACACACCTAATCTAATATTTATATAACCTCACTCTTGAGTTGAAAAATATATTACCATACATAAATAAGGGTCAAAGATGGTTCCTCTTTCATCTTTATCACTTCATGAAGGGAATCTAGCATATGAAGCATGCTCATCATCAACCACTTGAATGTGTATATGGTCAAGAAGCTTACCATCTTTAGATATCTTCATGTCTACAAGTGGACTATTTCGAGCCTTCATGAAATTTCTTTCTTTCTTTTCATTGACCTTGATTAGGGCTGTAATTTGATTTATATTTGTACTATTTGATTTACACTCCTCAAACTATAGAATATGAGTGATGATAGTTTCTTCAACCCTTCCATCCTCTTGAGCCTAATGTATTTGATGTGTATGATCATCTAGCCCCTTCTCATCATGATATAATACCTATAAATGTGGATTTACCTTATATGTATATCTTGATTATTCTTTAAGCACAATACATTTTTCCTTTGACTCATGAAACTCTTCTTAAACTACAGAATCTTGGATAAAAGATTGACATACATTTTCATGATTGATGGAACACTCAACAATATGCTTGTTAGACTCATTAACAAACATATTAGATATATACTTCTTATAATGGGGATTAAAATCACTTAACTAGTCAAACTCTTGACATATAGAATTGAACCATTACCATAATTCATCCTTCTCTTCTTCATGAGTGTCATCATCAAGGGCAACTTCATTAATTACAAGTAGAATAACATTATTTTTCTCACCATCTTGGTCAATTATGTCCTTCAATATATCATCATCATGCTCATGAATCATATAATTAACTTCAAAAACCTATGAATAAGAAAGATCAACACTTACCTCAACTTTCTCAAGTGATCCTTCATGGATGATATAGGTGCCAAGGTCAGTTTGTTCAAAATATGCATATGGATCATGTTCATAAGCCTATTCACCATAATCATCTATAAAAATTCATAAATGCCTTCAAGTTTAGAATCACCATAATACTACATAGACTCTTATTTGTCATTGATCACACAATTCAAGTTAGATCTTACTTCAATATAAGGCTCAATGTGGAATCTTGAAAGTGGATGAGTTCTTAAGGTCGCTTTGTTTCCATACATTGTAATAAAGGCCAAGAAGGACAAATTAGATAAAATGTATCCACCTATATTTTCTATAAAATCTCTTGCAAGGTAGATTATAAAAATGCACAAGAAGGTCCACAACAACTATGTCTTAAAGGATGTGAAAAATAAGACAGTGATGGAGGAAGACCTTTAAGTTTTTTATCAAACATATTATTTTATTAGTTATACCATATAATTAAAGCACTCCTTTGATATGGGATTCATATTTTAGGACTGACTTATCATCTATAACCTTGGGCATGACTATTGTAGAGGCACCACTATCAACTATGAAATTATGAACTAGTTTGTTACCCATTATGAGATTGAGGTAAAATGGTGGAGGATTCTCAACTTTAGTAGATGGTTACATAATTTTATTATGGGAATTAGTAATATAAACATTACAATGACTATTTATTGAATATGAAGGACTAGTATGGGTAGTGGAAAACTATTTTTGTAAGAGCTATTTTTTTCCAAGCATGTCTAGGACATCCCAAAGGGAAATGGATGCCTTGGAATTCTTAAATGAATACATTATTTTTATATCACAAAATCTTACCTTTTCTTGAGTCCTTGGATGTAAATAATTTATTGGAACTTTAAGAATCGAATCACCTTGAGTAGACCTTACCACATTTTGATTTAGAGGAGGTGTAGGAGTGTTTAAGACTACCATGCTTGCAGTCATGCCTTGTTGCCTTGTATGGGGATTAGATGAACTTGAAAGCACATTAATATCACATTTTAAATACCTCTTCTTGTCTATTACATTATCTATAATATAATTTCTTTCATTCAGCACAAAAGTATCTTCTACCAAGAAGTTAGTGAGGGTTTCTCCTTGAGGATACCAATATTCACTTGCTTGCATCATGAATTCATCTTTAGATGATAGGAGAGGAGTGACTCCTCCTTGAAAAAATAGATCTATCTCTCCCCTTTCATTAACATCCATGAATTGGCATTGTTTCAAATCTTTTCTTTGCACCAAGTTGCTATACACCAGTACCATCTCTCTTGTGTTGGTGGTAGAAGTAGGATTGTACACATTGATAGGTTTATTGAAGTTAGGCTACCTTGACCTCTTACCATCCCATATTTTTGGCCTTATTACTGATGATAGGGATATGGATTTTTATTATGACCTTTTTATATATTGGCAAGCCTAAGATGAGCTCTTAGTATTTGAATTTTTGCTTATAGATCCATGACATCATCTACCTTCTTCAGAAAAGACTTTATCTTAACATTAACATTAGGAATTTGAGCAATATTTAGAGAAACAATAGGAAAATTTGGTAGTAAAGTCATAAACACCTTAGGAAGCAACTTTCCTACTTGAATGAGGCCATTATCAACTCTAATGACAAGTTCATATGCTTCAAGAAGAGTGAAACCACCCATGGATTATAGAATGATGGAAATATCAGTACCAATGGCTCTAAAGTATGTAGGGAAAACAAAAAATAGTAGGTGGTCTCATGGGAGGAGGCAATCTATACTAGGTATTTTGAAACATTTCATTAAATTCATGCATTGTTTCCTTAGGGGATCTTTAGATCACACTAAGTTGATGTATGAGAGAAGTATTGTCACTTTCTTCTTTAAACCTTGAAATTAATAACACTCCAAAATCATCCCATGATGTGATGCATCCACCAGGCAAAGTCACATACCAATTAGGTGTTTTCCCTTTAAGGAACATGCAAAGGAGTCTAATTGAAGTATTCTCCTTAGTGACATTATGAAAACTCCAAAAATTAGAGATGTCCTTGATGTGTTCGCTAGGAGTGACATGACCTTTACCCTTGAATGTGGGTACACTTTTTTTAACATTAGGAGGAATGGAATAATAGGCATCAATATGGATTGGGTTATCATAATAAAGGTAGGGAAAGCATGTTTCCTATCTATTATTTCTTAAATATTTTCACTTTCTTGTCTAAAAAAATCCTCTTTATCTTCAAAGGGCCGATTAGGGTGAGGGTATTGAAATTAAAGAGGAATTTTAGGATGAATAAGTGGATTAATAGGATTGAGCACTCTACTAGAATATGACCTAGTAATGACCATGAAGTATGAGAGATAATATGTGAATAAACAATGGTCTAAAACCATATTTTACCTTGAATGGAGTTGTCAAATGTTGAGTAGCACACTAATTTGTAGTTGATGTTGTCAAGACCAACATTCACCTTGACAATTTGTCTTGAGGATAATGTCCCATTGGGTGTGCCATAACTATTGACACCAAATATTAAATCCTAAATAAGTTTTTTCAAGCCTTCTTGAGATTTTGGTAACATGGGAATACTTACAGGTATGTGTCTTTACCTATATTAGAAGTAGATCTTTAGGTTTAAGGGGTAACTACTTCAATTTACCTTGAAGTGCTTATCACCTACAATAACTATTTGTTTATGGGAAAAGGGATAAAAGTATGAAATAAATTAATCTAATCTAATGGGGTCACACATAATAAGGATTTACATAAGACCATAATACTTATTTCACTAAGAAACAAGACCTACAACACTAACTTCAAAGTCCTAGAATGCTCTGACATTAGTATTTCAATATGAAGGTAATACGCATGAAGACTATCCAAAGAAAATGAGTCAAATATCATTTAAATTTAATAAGGCCACTTGTATAGTTGAAAACATTCCCATACACTTTATAGCACTTCATATGACCTGCTAGAGTGGAACAACTTACATCAAACATGGAAGAATTGAAAGAAATCTATGATAGATGAATATAAATTAAGTATTCACTATACATATCTTCACACACTTTGAAAAGATTATATATGAACTCAAACTAGAGTTTATTTATTATTCAAATTCAAATTATAACATCAAACTAGTAGGGATTTACCATACATGGTGTGGAATTAGTCTACAAGAGACAAAATGGCTACCACTTATAGAATTTGAGATAGAGGAGAAGAGAAAGAAGTCCAAAAGTCACCTAACCACTTGTCAAGCTGAGAAATGGAGTTACATATGCATTATAAAGTAATATTTAATATACCATGCAAGGTCTACTTGGAAAAATGTCTCTCAAATCATGAAATTCCTAAAATGTGGTGTAGAACTCTTCATTTGCTTGCCTATAAATTGCCTTCATCATTTGACCTTACATGAGTGCTCCATAATATACTAGGGACATATGAGATGATTGAAATATTAATGGAGGGGTTATAAAAAATCCATAACGTGATTTTTTTGTGTCCCTAATCATTAACATTCTTCTACACATGAGTTATCACTACCTATAATTATAATCATCCTCTTTTTACTCACCATTCACATTTGGCATCAAAGAGGTCTTCAATTTTCCAAAAAAATCCATAAAATGGAGTGTATTAAAATTTTAAAGGTTCCTCATATCTCTATATTCATTATTTATACTTTAAAATGCATACTACTTATATTTTTCACCTTCTTACTTGGTGATCATTCCTTGTTCACTATGCTAGTTTAGACTAGTTGAGCTGAAGGTACATGAAAAGCCACTTATGAACTTATATGATTTAATAAATGAAAATGGTGAATTATATTAGGTAATATTATTCCTCCCAAAGTTGGTTTCATATTTTGAAACATTTTTGTACCTACACAACACATAAAACTATCAATAAAACTAATTTTACACCCTGTTCATATAAGTAGGGTAGAATCAAATTTTTTGGGAAGTATCCTTTGGGGTGATATGAAATATCTAATAAATTTATTTCTAAAACTATCCCATAGGTATGTATCTCATTATTCATCTCTCTAATCGGGTCCTTAGCTAGTGTTTTAGAGGGTTTTAGGTGGTTTTAGTCTCTAAGGATTGTTCATAAAATTATGATGTTGAAACCCTAAAAAAATTACACTAAAAAATTGTTTTAGATCTTCTTAATAACCTCTTAGCTCCTCTATCTCCCATTTCATGCTTTTGTATAGGTGTGATCTCCCAAATATAGCCTCTCAATCTTCTATCTTCATTCTGCATACCTTGTTATGTCATTGGGCCAAAAAATGACTTCCCCGTGTTTTATTTACATGATAACATATTGAACACACATGATAACCCCTATGAACATGTTCTAATTCATTTTAATTATCATCTAGTGTAAAAATTGATAGTAGACCTCCTTGAGGGCTATAGACCTAGACTAGACCTAAAGGACTTAATTGCATACATCTAGTTTTAGGCCACTATTCTTAATTTCAAAAACTTGTGATTATTCCATATGATCATTCATGTCTAACATATATAGTTTCATATTATTTTAATGTTTCCAATAGTTAACAAATCATTATTCTAACCCTACTTATTAATCCTATAGGTCTCAATACTCTGAGAGTATCCTCTATCTAGATAATATAGAGGGCACTTATCCTATTATCCCTATCAAAAAAATTATATAAGAGGCTTCCTAAAGTGATGATAGTGTTATATATAAATTTCTAGGCTTGGATCACATTAGTTACCCCTCCAAATCTTCCAGATCCTTAAGGAAGACTTATAGCATGATGACTGCGTAGGATTTTGTGTATGGAATGTAGGTTGCTTTTTAGGACCAACTCTTACATTTAGTCCACATGAAGAGAGTCTCATAAAATTTTCTTACCACTATGGGGTTTATTTAAAACACGTTCATGATCCAATCTTAGCCAAAACTCTTCCAATGTTCACTTTCTCTTAACAGGTCTAGACTATAGTCCATTTTGACTATATTACTTGCTATAAAACATAATACTTGTAGGTGAACATTTATGTATTTCATCTTATGAAATACCTTGAAATAATTTGTGAAGTCCTTAACCACTTGAAAGTCACTAGGGCTTACCACATCATGCATTTGTTAGGCCAATCACCAAGGCAATCATTCTTTAGATAACTATCAACTATTGTCAACTATAGTTGACCCTTCTCAAATCAAAATATGAATCCTATACGTGCATTTCAAATATTTTTAACCTATGTCACATGGTATAGGATTAATTTAGAGATTAAAATAAACTTTGATCAATAATGCTCCTATATGCAGGTTTAACCACTAAGGTTTGACTTATAAGACTATAGGTACCTACAGTCATGCTAATGGGTACTATCTTTATGAGCAATGGTGCACCTGTAGGTGACCAAGTAGGTCAAAACCTCACACTTCAACCTTCCCTAATGTGATTAAGATTATTAGCACCCTTCTCATTTCTATAGGGTCACTTGACACGGATATATTCTCTTTCATTTCCATCTTGGGATGTAAAGATACTTAGAAGTTCAAAATTCTGTAGAAAACACTAAAAAAATGCAATGAACAAATGCATGGATTTGAAGGATTATAACATCATTTATTAAAGTTAAACATCCAATTTATTTGATCAAGTAATGTCACATAGGATATGGATTCATGATAGGATAATTTTAATTCATCTAGGCTCCATGTTACTCATCATATAGCAGCATCAAAAGTACATGGTGCTCTATTTTGGAGTTTTTAAGGAAACAAGTCCTTGAACTTAGATTTCTTCATTGAAAGTGACTTTTCAAATATGATTTCCAATATATGGCCTCAATAATTATTTACATGGTCTATTAAAAATTCTCAACCCCTGTTAGGATCTAAAAACATGTTTAAAATACCTATTCAACATCCTCAACCCCCTATGGGAGCCACCTATAGGTGGATATTTCAATATATAGGGTAGTGACTATGAATATGGTCAGTATGCATGATATATGGGATTATAAATAGTATTAAACCTTATCATATTCTCTAAATGGATCATTTACACTATGAAGGATTTTAAGCCAATAATAATGCCATCATTTCGATGTGATCATTCTTTTTTAAGGCACATGTAGGTGCACATCAATAGTGCAGGACTGTGTGTAGAGTTGAACTAATTGTCATAGTCAAACACATGTCATTTGAATGGTTTAATTATTTTTTTAATGATCTAAGAATGTGTAAAACATATTGAGACTTCTCATCTCACATTTATGACCATGCACAAAGTTTCATACAGAATGCCTGTAGATTGAAACTTTTAAGAAGTTAACTATGTGAAACATTATTGACTGCAACTTCATGAATGATATTTTTGAGACTAATATTGGAAGGAGAGGGGATAAATTAGACTTTAAAATCATTAAATATATCAATTCACATTTATTTGAAACCATTTTATAGAAATAAACCTTTTATAATTAGTGAAATATGACTGCAAGTCCACTTGGTGATATCAACCTACAACTTGAATTGTTTGGTTCATCAAATAACTTAAAAACATGAAAAAAATATAGAAATCATGAGAGAAGTAAGTTGACATCCTCTAAAATCCATTTCACTAACTAGATTATACATACAACCTCAAATAGAATCAAAACCTATATGGTGTGGGGATTGCCAATATAAAAAAGATAGTCAACTTCTTAAGAATGGTTCATAAAGTATAAGAAACAATTCTTCCAAATCATATAATTAATGTGATGAAAACCATGTTTAATATCCACCAATAAGATAATTTGACTTGTCACCTTTCCTACTAGATGTACCATTAGAAGACATATTAACTAGTTTTATATGCATAGTAGAGTGATGGAAAAGAAAAATAGTTTTGGTCCATTTTTGGTACTTCAAAAGTAGATCAAGCATGGAAATAGAGTTAAGGAACTAAATATCCATTCCACAACCTTTTCCCATGTGCTACTCTCTTGTATAAGTTGTACAACTATCAAAACTCCTTATTTTCACTTATTTTCTTGATTTTTAGTTACAAACCTACAAGTTTCAGTTAGGAATGACACTTATGACAAGAAATATAACATATTAGATGTTGGAAGAGAGTTTAGAATACTTTTACACCTTAAAAAACCATACTACCTTCATTTATGACCAAAGTAAGACCCTTACATGACATAAAATGACATAAGGACTACACTGGACTATGCCAAAGCTAATAACACACTAAATCACATCAAAAAGGACTATGAAACACCATATGAAATTATAATATACCCATATATCAATGTTTTTATGATATGGGTTTGACCTATTTTGACATGTGGTTAAAATAATCAAAAATAACACATAATGTTGATGCTAAAAATAATTACAGTATTTTAAAACAAAAATAGCCAAAAATAAAGGATTGAAAGGGAAATAAATGAAAATTAAATGTAATACATACCTTTAATTATGTTTATCACTAGATGACTATCTACTTTGTTTGTAGTTTTGATTGTGAAGGGTGCAGAGACTTCTTTTGACAAAACCATGAATATAAAATGAAAGTGCAAAAATAAACAAATGTAGGAAATAAAAGATAGATAGTTCTATGTGGATGGGACATACTTGGAAATTTGGCAAGATAGAATGATAAGTGATATGTTAGACCAAATGACCAAGTCAAAATTTATAGTAAATCAGGTAACTAAAAAGCTAATGTTACTAAAGATTGAGAAACTCAAATAGGTAAACCTTAAGTAAGAAAGGAAAACTCGTCAAGTCAAACCAATGATACATGTCAACAAAATGGTAATAAAACATCAATGTGAAAGCAGTAATAATACTTACTTAAAAAATATGGGCCAAAAAAAAATTGTAAAACAACATTAAAGAGTGAGAAGTAACAATCCTTACTCAATCATCAATGGAAAAAGGTGAACAAAAGGGAAAGCAACATTGATGACTGAGAAGTAACAAACCAACATCACTCAACATTGGAAAAATTACATGAAGGCATAAATAGACTCAGTTGTCTACAAAAAGGGTACTAAAACAATGATAAATGGTATAATAAATCAAGGCAAATCTAGAAATGTAGAGCCATGGTCTAAAGAAAGTAATCCATAGTTACTCAAGAATATTATTTTGTTCTAAGGATAGATTAAATTGAAATCAAATAGTGATAACATGTTTTTAATATGTGAATAATAAGGAATTAGAGAAGAGGGAAAAAAATTATAATCGCACATGGATATCAAAGGAGGAAATGAAATTGGTGGAAGGGAGAATGAAGGAAAAATCAAGGTAGAGGAACTCTTTATCAAAGTCAAGACACTCAAATTATGTTTGTCAAAACAAGAGGATTTTTAACCCTAATTAATCTGATTAACTTCTCTTAGTCACACAAGTATTAGGTCAATAAATGAAGTATGTATATCATCCCATGAAGGATATATTCATGAAAAATTAGAATGGACCTACCTTCCCATAACATGTTTCTCATTCCTCAAGAACCTTTATAGAGCCTTTGGTCTACTGTGAAGATTAAGTACTTGCATGAGAAAGTAGGTAGAACCATAGAGTTTATTATATTCTCCTACTCCAATGTATTGCCTACCATACCCCAATGGACCTCAAATCTATCATAAGGGAAACTATGTAGTTTGTGTTTTAATTGGAGATAGGAGATGTGATGGTAATCACATATTTTAGTGTGATTTTAACTTTTGAAATTTGTATTTTTACTTTTGTATATTGTTACATTTTATTTCAAATTATTTGGATTTTAAATTTCTTGATGGTTCTTTTCTATTCCTCCTCCATACGAATTTTGATAACTAAGAGAGAGAATTTAGAGAGCATGGTGTCTAAGAATCTTATAAAATCAGGTGAAATAAAAGTATTATCTTGACTTCAACCTTGTTTTATCCATAAAAAAAATGTGACAAAGGGTGAAAAGGGGTATAATGACAATGGAATGTGATTCCTTATCATAAAAATGAGTAGAATGTAGGAAAATGTGCTAATATAGATTGTTTTGCAAATCTCATCTATCAAAAGAAGCAAAAGCTAAAGCTGATTATAAAGATCAAGAATTTGTAACTAGTGTTAAACACATTCTAGAAAAGGAATGACAAGATGGTGATTTTATGAGGAAGGCCAGGTCCTATCCATGGTCTTACACTATAAATCATAAAAGAGAAACCTATGATGCAGACAAAAAGTATTATAAAAATAAATGGGATAAGAAAAAGATGGTATTTGTGAGGAAATCTGGGTACTATCCATGGTCTTAAAATATAACTCACAAAGGAGAAACCCAAGGAGTGTTAGAAAGTGTATAAAAAGTATGAAAATAAATAATATAAAATTACATCATGAGGAAGACTAGGTCCTATCCATGGTTTTACAATGAAACTCATGAAGAAAAGGGGAAACCAAAAAACCAAAAGGAAGGACTAAGGTTTTTGAAAATAGAGAACTATTGTAGAGGGTAAGACCCATGTAAGTATCCTAAAAAAAGTGTTAGATAGATAACATATAGAAATAATATAAAAGAAGGGAAGGAATTTATGGTAATGTCTATATCAAGGATGAACATATGAGAGACAAACCTATGTGTCTTGAAAGGTTTCGTGAAGTTGAATTAGTTTGATAGCATGCTAGGTAGAATAAGAGTGGGCATCACAAGATGCCCCAAAGGATAAGTAGGTGTAGGGATGGGTATCAAAATATGCCCCAGAGTCTGAAATGATATGTGGGTGGGAATCATAAGATGCCCCAAAGGCTAGAGTAGCATGTGGATGGGCATCAAAAGATGCCCCGCAAGATAAAAATAGAAATAAAAGATAAGAAGGAAAGAGTACCCCATGTAATGTCTAAATTATTCAAGTTATCCAAGAAGATTATGATAGGGTATCTGATGCTTTAGGAAAAAAAATAAGATGTTAAGCAATAAGAACAAGAGACAAAGAACTAAGTTGGTTAGATAGATAACTAAGTCATCTAGACAAAAGAGTAAAGGTAAAAATAAGAATACATAGTCAACTAGGTCAACTTAGTACCACTAGAAAGGGGCTGAGAAGAGTATAGATTTGACCAAGTCAACTTAGTACTATTGGATAGAAGTAAAAAGAGTACAAGGTTGACCAAGTTGACTTAGTACTATTGGATAGAAGGAAGAAGAGTACACAGTTGACTATGTTGACTTAGTATGGTAAACAAAGAAAAAAATAGCCTAATAAGGATATAGAGCTAACCAAGTTGACTTATTACTATAACCCGATTGGAAAAAAAGAATACTAGGTCACCCAAATTGACTTAGTACTGTAGATAGGGAAAATGATAGCCTGATAAGGATACAAAGTTGACTAGAATGATAATGTGATAAAAATAGAGAAAGTTTTTTCAATGTAATTTGAATTAATAAATGAAAGCAAACACAAAAAAAATTAGATCAATGAGAATGATCAAAATGGCATACAAAAAAAAATCTTACACTAACGTTGGCCAATTCAAGGTTTTAAAATACACCATACAATGATAAGAGAGAAATCAATCAACTAAAAAGTAAATGCTAACTAAATGGTCATCCTGAGTGTTGTTAGATTATTATAGGGTTATATTTTAAGTGTGATAGGGAATTTGGGTGACAATATGGAAATAAAAATTATATACACATAATATTTGCAACTTTTATCAAATAATAATGCTTTACATATTGTAGGAACCTATCGAGACTCAATATCTCTGAGTGCATGCCTTAAAAGGTGCACTAGGAAAGTGGTGGGAAGACCTTTGGTTCTTTTTAGGATTATTATCCCTTATTTACACATTATTATAAATCTAAAAAACTATTAAAACCATTCCCTAAGCTAATACTCCTCCCTTGTACACTCCTCGAGTCTTTTTCCTCTTTCCATCCCCCTTTTCCTCACCTTAATCCCTTTTGCCATTTGACTATACTAGGTTGACCCTATATAGTTTTTAGCCTATGATTATTGTAAAAGGTTGACTGGGTCAACCTTTTACTATTTAGGGATATTTTTCAATTAGATTTTTGTTAGCCCTTTGACCAACCTGATTGGGACCTAGTTATTTATCTCTTGTAAACATACAGGGTCAACTAGGTTGACATCACACAACTAACATATTCAAAAGGATTTAGGGTGAGATTTGACTATAAATACAATATTATTTCATAATTATTTCAATATGGAATCAAGAGTTATTATTCTCTCACACTTATTTATAATATGCTCTTCCACCATTCTACTTGAGTAGTCTAAGATTAGGGTTTCTACTTGGAAAATCTAGTCTTGTGGATAAGTATTAGATGTTTGGGCCTTTATTAATTATCAATAAAAACCATAATAATCTCTTGTGAATCCCCTTTGTCTAAGGGATATATTGAGTCTCAATGGGTTCATATTTAGGTAAGTATATTCTAACTTTGTTCTCCTCTCTTTAGTAGATAAAAGTAGCATAGGTATTAGATCGAATAATATTACTCTTAATATTCCATGTATTAGGGTCTTAATCATACTTAGATTAATTAATATTCTATTATACATGTTATAATTTATTTATTAACCCCTCATATTGTGCCACAAAATTTGGTGTGCACTAGATTAAATTTATTTTCATGTTTATTAGAATAGAGTGAACATTAACCTAGGACTCTTTTAGGGTTGTTGCATGCTTGTGCTAGACTATAGGCTTTGGAAAACTTCTTATCATGGTGTATTGTGACAACTAATCCCATAATTGGGTCTAGCAGATACCCATATTGGTCATGCTCTCGCTTAACAAATGTGTTCCTAATCAAAAGTGTAGGTATGCTTTATCTTATTCAAGCTAGAATTTATTTATAGACATGATGCATTTATAATTTCATTCCTTATTGTGATCCTAATGTGAAATAACCTTTATATGATTTGTTTACCTTATTTCATTCTTTCATCATTATTTTTATCATATATATGTCATATTAGATTGACTCTATCAACCTAGCTCTAATTTTTATGCATAGGATTTTAGGTACAGGCTACTAGATCGACCCTATCGACCCAAGAAAATTTTTCATATTTTTAGACATCCAATCCAAACTAATAGGTTTAATCAATCGACCCTATACATTTCTAGGCAATCAGTAGCAATTTTTTGTAAATCTTGATTGATCCAGTCAGCCTAATTAGCATAATTTATAAGCATGTATCAAGGTTCTTCAACAACAATCTTCATTCTTTGCATCTCTGATCCACTAAGGTTATTTTATATATTTATATATCTTTGTTTAAAATATTTCCTTTATATTTTTTAATCTTTAAAATGGCCCCTACACAATCAACTAGATCAACCCTATTGACCTAGTTCTATGTTATGTGTGTTATCTGGATAACTAGGTCGACTCTACCAACCCTGTTCATTTTCAAACCTTGATTTCATAGTATAAGATCAACCCTATTGATCTTTTTATATATTTTTTGCATTAGTTATTGACTATATCAACATTTTACCTTGTTTCAAAGTTGGAATTAACCATATATGCTAGTAATTAGTTCACACTTTATTTTTTTGTTGCTTGCATGCTTAGAATAGATCACATAGTTTAATTAGGTGGTTTTCAATTAATCATTTAGTTTCACTATATTTTATTTTATGCACACAAAACCAAATCAAAAAATATAAACAAGCATTTTAAAATTTATCTACCCAAGGCTAACTTACACATATTTCATCACCAAGGGGGAAGCTGACTTGATATTTTGGTCAAGTATAAAGTATAGTCAATGGTATATCTATCTAAGCCTCAAATGAACTTATCCATATGGTATGTTAAGTGAGGGGGTAGGCCCCAATACCAAGCTTGTATCATTACCACTATAGATCCCTCTTAGCCCATACTACCTAAAACCATCCTTAGATTACCTTCTAGTTCCTTACTTACATTTAACTTCCCATCACATTTAAAATCATATTATAATAATCTAATAAAAATTAAAGTTGACCAAATAGTTACTTATTTAATTTCCAAGTTTAATTCTTGATCTTTGATCAATTATATTTTGTATTAAAAAAAATTGCATTAGCTAGCATTGGTGTAAGGTTTTGTGTTGTGTGATTCAATTAGATTAGCCAATGTTAATCCAATTGACTATTTGTTTCCCTTCAGTTATTTATTTTAAAATTAATTGAAAAAGTTATTTTGTTTCAATTCAAAATCTATTATAAGTATTCTTAATTTTCCATATCTACTATACTGGGTCAACCTCGTCAACCTTATATTATTTCCAGCCTCTATTCACTATACTGGATTGACCCAAACAACCTTATACTATTTAAAGGCATTATTTTATGTGCTAGGTTGACCCAGTCAACCCTATACTAATTTCTACATTCCTTGTTTATCAATCTATTTATCTATTTCTCCTTTACATTTATTCATCTCTCCTTAGTCATAATGAAGTATCCTATCAAAAGCTTCTTAGATAACGTTAATCCATTAAGATACTATATGGGATGTTCATTTTTCCCTCTCTTTTCCTCTCAAGAGAACCATCACTCTTGGGGCACCTTTTCTCTTCCTTCATCCATGAATTGTAATATGGTGTGAATAACACCTAAAGATGAAGTTGATGGATCTAATCCTTTCCTTACTTACCAATAAAATTCTCATCTTCAAAGTATTCAAACTAATTTGGGAGTAACTGATACAAGTTTACTTAACAATCCCATTAATAATTGTTCTCCTAGTAATCCGCCACCTAACACCAATTTGGAGAGTGATCCTACCAAAACCAACCCACCTCTTGATATAACTTAACCTTTAGCCCAAGTTATCAAAAAAATGAATATAATGAAAAATTATAATACCAACCAAATGCTTCAACTTAAAAAACATTTAATCAATGTGTCTAATCAACATCTAACTATCCATCTTCAAGCTAATCCTATTTACATTCCTCCACCTCTTTGGGATGCCTCAAGTAATTTTATTACTCAATCCATAATGAATAACAAGATGCTTCAAACCATTAAAAATGATCCTTTAAATCCCTTCAATGTATCCATTTATATTGGTAGCATATCTCTAATGATCAAGTATGATGGGACTAAAGACCCTGCCTCATTTCTCAAAGACTTTGGCAACCTTTACAAAGAGTGGATACAAACTAGTACCTTTATCAAAACTAAAATTTTAGTGAAAACATTCACTGATGATGTATTATAATGGTATAATTAACTTACCCAACATTCTATTTGGCAACTTGAATATTTGGTTAATCCTTTGGTTAAAGAGTTTCAAAACAATGATCTTCCCAAAAATTGTCTTTGCCACTTCATCAATGCTAAGTAATCTCCCACTGAATCAGCTCATGACTTTATTAAAAGTTGTAAATATTTGGCTCATAAATCTTACCATAACATTAATAATTATAAAATATTCAAAATCTTTATCACTACTTTGAATCCCACTCTTCAATATAAGGTTCGAACCTTTTCTCCCTAAACACTTAATGAAGCTCTTGATCAAGCTAAACATCAATAATTTCTCATGAAGCAATTTTAACCTAATCCTAAAATTCTCAAAGGATATTTATAGAAATATAATACTATCACTAGTAATAATCCACAAACCAAACCAAGAGTTTCCAAAATTGATATTCCTTTACCTTTGCATACACCTCTTTCAGTTCAACAAATGAAACAATTTCTACCACACTCAAAACCTTTCATCTATCCGAATGCTCATCCTAATTTGTATGACCCTAATGTATTTTATTAGTTATATGCCAACATTGGGCATTCTCATGAATCTTGTAGAGGGATCACTAAATTTTTGAACTCTTATATGCTTGGTGATTCATTAAATCATGAAGCTATGATCAATCTTCATCATCAAGAATACACCTCTAGTTTTCAAAAATGACAAGTTTCCAAAGATTCTACCTCTAAGAACCAAAAATCTTCTTCAAATAATGAACCAAATACCAAGGATGTTTGTGGTTTTAACACTGATTATGACCAATATTTTAATAATTCTCAATATGTCAATACTACTAAGGTCAATTACCATCGTAAACCAACTCACATAGATCATGTTACCAAGCCTAAGAATACATCTTTAGAAGAACAAGTTATTAAAGATACTACCACTACTAATGTTGCTTTAGAAGCTTAATAAGAACCATATCCTCCTTCTAATCCTCCAACTATAATTATTCCTTCAAAAATTAATTTACGTCCTAAACCTTGTGCCAGTTCTTCTAAGTCTCATTGGAACTTTCTTGAAGAACTCAATTCTATGCCTTGTAAGATTCCACTTATGGAGTTGGTTCATACTTCTACATATTATTGTAAATTCCTTATGCAATAGCTCTAAGAAATTTATTATCCATCCTCCTTAAATGAAGAAGCACCTTCTATTGAATCTCAACCTACTAATGTAAATACTATTGAAACTATGTGTCCTTCTTCTAGGCCCTCTATTGAATTCCTTCAAGAGGACATGATAAATGATGAAATTATCTTTCATGCTAATGGACCACCACTTTTCTTCAAAGTAGCCATTAATACTGCTCTTATCCAAAAAGTTCTAGTTGATGAAGGTTCTACTGTTAATGTGATATCTTTATGGCTCATCTAACAACTCAGTTATAACAAGGGTCATCTGAAGTAAACCCATGTTACTTGTCATGGTTTTGATAAGACTAATAAAAATCCACTTAGTTTTATTTGGATTACATTAACCATTACACCTAATACTATTTAACTAAGTTTATGGTCTTTGAGTTAACCCTATCTTACAACATACTACTTGGTCATCCATGGACTCATCGAATGAGGGCCATTATTTATTTTAGTAGTGAATGTATTAAATTATTACATAATGGAAAATGGTATAAGCATGAAGCTGATCCTAACCTATGGTGTATTTAACTTCCTAATCCTAAATCACAATATTGTATTCCTACCATTCCTAATATCAATAGTGTTCCTTTACCTAAGTTCATCAACATGAATCCTGATTTACAAGTTACTCTTACATATTTTGATGATCATGAACCCAATGCTTTGAAACATACTTGCAATACTACTAAGATACCTCCCTACATTTTGCAATGGATTCCTCCTTCTCTATTACCTAGGGATCTTACTAATCCTCTTATTGATGATATTAACAATTTCCCCCCTCCATGCAATGCTCAAGAGCCTTCTTCACCTGAAGGTGCATTCAATTGAAATCATTTTAGAGTGACCAAATTATTTCAAGATCCTCTCATCATGTCTCCTCATACATTCAATAATATTAGTATTTCATGCTCTAAAACTCCACTTGATTCTCAAGCATGTACAATTTATCCAACATATAATTATAACTATATAATGGCCCAAGATTAATGTAGAGACTTGGATGTATAACATCATCATAAAACCTTATACCTAATTCATGATTTTAATTGGGATGTTCATACCTTTTCTATGGATCATACCTTAGATATTGAGGGTCACGTACCTCCTACCAATTCTCCTCTTATCAATACTCCTTAGGTGGTGGAGAAAAAAATTATACATTCCAATCCTACGAAAAGAAATAATATTTCATTTACCTCCTATTGATCCAATCATTACCTCTAATCCTTCTCTCATCACTATAGCCACTGATGTTCCAACCCCTTCTGATCCATCTACTTTTACTCTTGAAATTACACTAGATTCCAAAGTAACCAATGTTCATCAGATACATTCTAAGTATGATCACCATGGAAATCAAATTCTAGATCTTGAAGTAGATGCTAAGTATTATGGTCCTCTTAGTATCTTTCCTACTGATGAAGATATATTTGAGTTACTTTATGCCTAAGAACCTCAACTTCATTGGTAACATCATAAACATGGAAATTTTAAGATTAAAACTCCTTTCTTCAATAACTTCATTGCTAGCATTGATCCTAAAACAAATCCCATTTATACCTTACCTAATGTATATACCACTTTCAATATGGAAATGCCATGCTTATTGAAGAAACTACTTGTATCAAATCTAGTACTCCATCTCATCCTCAACCAATTAATATCTCTCATGAACTTTCACCTATTGAACATGATAATTTTAGCTTATTATTTGACAAATATCATGAGGCTTTTGCTTGCTCCTACAAGAACTTGTCTGGTGTTGACCCTGTCATTATGGTGCATAACATTATTACTTATCCTAATTCCAACACTATGTATTAAAAAAAAAAAATCCACCTGAAGTTTCCACTTTATGTCATAAGGAAATCACCAAATTACTTGATGCTAAATTTATCAATCCAATGGATTATTATAAATGGGTATCCAACGTTATTCCTGTTTAGAAGAAGGTCACAATGGTCATTCACATTTGTATTGATTTCCATAATATTAATATTGCTTGTCCTAAGGAAAATTTATCTTTACCTTCAATAGATTACATTGTTGATTCCATGGCTGGTTATGAAATATTATATCTTATGGAAATTTTCTTGGGATATAATTAGATTCATATCACTTCTGAAGACCAATATAATACAACTTTCACCATAGAATGGGGCACCTATTATTATGTCAAAATTCCCTTCAATCTTAAGAATTCTAGATCCACTTACCAATGAGAAATGACTTAGATCTTTCATGATCTCATCTATAAACTTGTCAAAACCTACGTGGATGATCTCATTTCTAAATCCAAAATTTGGAAGAATCATCTTTCTGATCTTGCTATCATCTTTCACTATCTTCTTAAATATAAAGTTAGACGTAATCCATAGAAATGTATCTTTGGAGTCAAATTAAGAAAATTGTTAGGATTCTTTGTCTCTCTCCATGACATCAATGTTATCCCTTCAAAAATTAGTGCTATCATCAACATGACAATTCCTCATTCTATTCTTGACATCATACATATTTAGGTAAACTTAGGGAAATTAGAAGATTTGTCCCCAAAATGGCAAATCTAATTTACTCCATCAATTAACTTATCAAGAAAGTACTATAATAGAATGATCTATATCAAAATCATTTGATAATATGAAAGAGTCATTGCTTCATCCACCTACACTTCATCCTCCTTAAAATGATAAACCTTTGATTCTATATAGTTCTTCCACACCTATTTCAATTGGGGAAATGCATTCCCAACAAGATGATATAAAAAGAGTGTATGCTATCTACTACATTAGCTGAGGACTCATCTATTATGAAACACATTATACCAAAATTGAGCATGATTGCCTCACCATCTATTTTAAAACTAAAAAAATTTACCACTATATGATTTATCAAACTACTTATGTCATTATTCATTCCGATTGCCTTTGTCATTTATTCTCCAAAGCATTTATTCCTAGAGATAGAATTGGTAAATGGATGGTCCTTATTATGGAATTTGATCTCCACATCATCACTCAAAAAGTTATCAATCATAAAATCATAGTTGATCAACTTATCATGGATCCCATATTAGCCACTTCTTCTTTTCAAGATAGTCTTCCAAATGATAATATACTTTACATCAAAGGTCTTAATCAAGCTATTTCTCTCAAAGATTATTTTCATAGCTTTACCATCAATTTTAAATCCAATAATCTTGATGAATCCTCTACCCCCTCTGGTACTACTAAACCAAAAGTAGTTACCGAAGAGCTTCTTGAAATTTATATTGACTTGCATGAAGATAATTGGACCCTTCACTTTGATGGTACCAAATGCCTTTAAGGAGCCAGGGCAATTTACATTCGCTTAAGTCCTCATGGAAAGATCATTCTTTTATGTTTTTACTTCACCTTTGATGTCACCAAAAATATGGTTGAGTATAAAGATCTTATCTTAGGCATTAAAGCTTCTCTTGATTTAGACATTTAAATCCTTCATGCTTTAGGTGATTCTCAACTTATTTAACACCAAGTCAGTGGTGATTATCAATGTAAAAGTGAGAACCTCATCACATATCATGAAATTTTAACCACTCCTGATAAGTATTTCATCTATTTCACTATTGAGCCTATTCTAAAAGATCAAAATTTGATTGTTAATTATCTTCCCTCTTCAACATCTCTCCTTCATCCATACCAATTCATTTTTTATCCTACTTTTCTTATACAAATAATAAAATCTCCATCCTCTACTCAACCGCTAAATTTGCTTATCTATCATATTGAGGCCATTACCAACTAATAAAGCCCATGGTACCAGGACATTATTCAATTCTTGGAACATCAAACTTATCCCCCATAATTTAGACTCTCATGAAAAGACACGTATTCATAAACAAGATTTCAAGTATGTATTTTGACACAACATCCTTTATTATCATAATTATAAAGGCAACTTGCTCTATTGTGTTATGAAATATGAGTTCCATCCTCTCTTTGAACAAGCACATTGGGGAATTTGTGGTGGCCACTATAGTGGACATGTTACATCACGTAAATACCTATATATGGGTTACTTTTGGCCTACTCTTGAAAAAGATGCAATTAAATATGATAAAAAGTGTAATCCTTGTTATATTTATGATGATCTAATCCATTCACATCTAGTTAAAATTCAAACTATAAAATTTACTTGTTCATTTTCCACATGGGGATTTGATTTCATTGGCAAACTACCTCGTTACCAAGAAAGGCATGTTTTTATCATCACCACTACTAAATATTTTATAAAATGGGTAGAAGTCGTGTCCCTTATTAATGTCATCGATCCTAAAATTTTAAAATTTATTCATAATCACATAATTTTCCACTTTATTTTTCCCCATATCATCATTTCAAATAATGATGGTAACTTTAAAAATATACATGTTAAACAAATTTGAAATAAATTCAAGATCAATCACAAATTTCACATGCCTTATCATCTATAACACAATTGCCAAGATGAGGCCACTAATAAAATTATCATCAAAATCCTTTGAAATATAATTCATGAAACCTTCATAGATTGGAATCTTCATCTTTACCCTACACTTTAGGCCTATCAGACTAGCATACACACTGCCACTAGGGACTCCATTCTCACTAGTCTATGGTTCTGAGTCAGTCCTTCTATTGAAAGTTGAGATTCCATCTCTTCATATATATCTTCATGGTATTATTATAGAAGAATAATTATGTGAATATTTTCTTCATGCCCTTGATCTACTTGATGAACATCATCTTTACACCTTACAACATAACTACCAATACAAGTCTTGCATTGCTAGACAACATAACAAATGTGTTAAAGTCCACACATTTAATGTTGGTGCTCTTGTCCTTAAATTAGAATAAACAAATGATAAAGAAGGTAAATATGTTCAAAAGTGGTAGGGCCCATATTTAGTCAAATATATTCTTGGTCCAAGAACTGATCACCTTCAAACCAATGAAGCCATGTTTTCAAAAAGCCCACCAACACTCAATTTTGCCTAAAAATTTCCTTCTTTTTTTAATTTTTATCTACATATATCTAACACTTTTTTTAGGTTTATTTCATGGGTCTTTCCCTCTATATCAATTTACTTAATTTCCCAAACCTTTAGTCCTTTTTTTTGGTCTTTTAGTTTTTTGATGTACCATAGTCTTCTTTATCTTATTACATTTTCTCTTTTTGACATCCCTTGGGTTTTTATTTTATGATTTTCTTTCTAAGACCATGGATAAGACCCGACACTCCTCACAAAACAACCATATTTTTCTTGCCTTAATTTATATTTCACTTGCTTATTGGCACCCTCGTGGGTTTCTCTTTTATGAAGTTATAGTGTAAAATTATGGATAGGAATCAACCATCCTCACAAAATCAATATCTTTTCATCTTTTTACATCTTTGTTCTCAAAATTTAGCTTTTACTTATTGTTTTAGAGGGAATTTTCCAAACAATCTATCTTAGCATGTTTTTTTCCATTTCCCTCATTCTTATGATAAGTAATCATACTTTACTATCATTTTATCCCTTTTCCCCTTTCTCACATTTGTTTTGCAATTTTAAGTAATTCAAATTGTTCCATGTGTCATTCCTCTTAATTCTCCTTTTCCTTCACTCCACATTAGATAAAACAAGGTCAAAATCAAGATAGCACTTTTATTTCACCTAGATTTATGAGACTCTTAGATGCCATGCTTTTTGAATTTCTCTCTTTTAGAAACAAAGTTCCAAGTATTCAAATGAAATTCATCTTTAGCACTCATGTTTGGTTTTGAAAATCTGTATAGGGGAGGAATGGAAAAATCCATCATGAAATTTAAAAGACAAATCATTTGAAAAAAAAGGAAATGATATCTAAAAGCCAACATACAAATCTCAAAATTCAAAATCAAACCAAAAGATGTGATTTCAAGCACATATACTATCTCTAATCAAATCTCAAATTCCATAGTTGCCCTCACATAGTGCTGAGGTCCATTAGGGTATGGTAGGCCATTATATTGGAATAGAGGAATTTAGATAAATATATGGTGCTATCTACTTTCTCATGTAAGTACACAATATTTCTAGTAGATCAACAACTCTGTAAGGGGTCTTGAGGAATGATGAACATATTGTGGGAAGGTAGATCCATTTTTAGTTTCAAGCATATAGCCTTCATGGGATGATCTATATATTTCATTTGTTTACCTAAGACTTGTGTATCTAAGATAAGTTCTTCAGATTCCTTAAGATTAAAAGTCCTCTTACTTTGACAAACCTAATTTGAGTGTCTTGACTTTGATAAAGAGTTCCTCTACCTTGGTTTTTCCTTAATTATCCCCTATACCCATTTAATTCCCCCCCTTGATAGACAAACTATGATTCCAAATCTATTTTCACTTCTTCTTTAATTTCTTCTTCTTCATCTCTTCAAAACATGCTGCACCACTTTCTTTTAGTTTTATCTATCCTTAGAGAAAAATAACATGTTTGACCAACTATGGATTACTTATTTCTTTTTTACCATACATTTACATTTCTAGACTTGTATTACTTTCCTTTTAGCATTTATCATTTATTTTACTATCCTACTATTATGGATACCTGAGTTTGTACCCTTTTTCATTGTTGAGTGAGCTTGGCTATAACTTCTCACTTGAAAATGTTGTTTTCCCTATTTATGCACCTTTTTTACATTGTTGAGTGAGATAAGGATTGCTATTGATTATTCATCAATGTCGTGTTACCATTTTGTTTCTTCTTTTACCATTTATGTTTGATTACCATCCTATTTGACATGTATCCTTGGTTTGAATTAGTGAGTTTGACTTTCTTACTTAAGGATAACTTGGTTGAGATTTTCAGTCTTTAGTAGCCTTGGATTTTTGATTACCTGATTTACTCTTGTTTTTAACTTGGTCATTTGGTCTAACATAACACTTGTCACCCTAGTTTGCCAAATTTCTGAAGTACATCCCATCTTCATAGCAACAACTATCTTTGATTTTATTACATTTTTTTTTCTCTCATTAGTTTTATATTCTTTAGGTTTGTTGAAAGCAGTGTTTGTGCCCTAAAAAATCAAAAATAACAACATAGAAAAAACCATCCCACAAAAAAAATAATTAAAGGTATACATTAAATTTAATTTTTAGTTATTTACTTTCAATTATTTTTACTTTAAAATATTGCAATTTGTTTTTAGCATTAGTGTTGTGTGTTATCATGTTCTTTCTCAAAGCACTATCCCCTATTACACCTTCATGACACATAATGAGATTTGAGTGGGGCATATGTATACACATAATATTTTCAAATTTTATCAAATACTAGTGCTTTACATCTTGCAAGACCCATCGAGACTCAATCTCTCTGAGTGCACACCTTAAGGGGTGCACCACAAAAGGGGTGGGTAGACCTTTGGTGCTTCACAAAATTATTGACCCTTATTTCCACATTATTATAAATTTAACTAGATATTAAAATCATTCCCTAATATATATTATTCCTCCCTTTCACACTCCTCCAATATTTTTCCTCTTTTCATCCCTCTTTTCCTCACCTTAATCTGTTTTTGCCAGTTGATTATACTAAGTCAATTGGGTTAACCCTGTATAGTTTATAGCCTCTAATTACTATATAGGGTCAAATGGGTTGACCCTATATTATTTATGGATATTTTTCACATGGATTTTTGTTACCCCTTCAGCTAACTTATCTTGGGACCTAGTGATCTATCTCTTGAAAACATACAGAGTTGATTGGGTCAACCCTATATAGCTGACATATTTGAAAGGATTTAGTGTGAGATCCACCTATAAATACAAGATCATTTAATCATTATTTCATTATGAGATCAAGATTTATTATTCACTCATGTTTATTTATAATCTATTTTTCCACCATTCTAATACAGGATTCTTAGCTTAGGTTTTCTACTTAGAGTATCTAGTCTTGTGGATATGTCTCAAATGCTTTGGCCTTTCTTAGTTATCCTTACAAAAAAAAAACCCTATTTCAAATCCCCTTTGTCCAAGGGAGAGATTGAATATCTATGGGATCATATTCATGTAAGTATATTCTAACTTTGTTCTCCTTTCTTTTGTAGAGAGAAGTAGCATAAATATTTGCTTAGCTAATATTACTATTCATATTAAATATATTAGGGACTTACTTATAATTATATTAATTGAGATTCTCCTATACATGTTTTTAATGATTTATTAACCCCTCATATTATGCCACAAGATTTGGTATGCACTATATTATATTTACTTTCTTGTTTATTAGAATAGAGTGAACATTAAACCTAGGACTTTATTAGGGTTGTTACATGATTACGTTAGATGATAGGATTTGAAACCTTTCCTATCATGGTGTATTATGACAAGTGATACCCCAATTAGGTCTCGTGGATACCTATATTGGTCATGTTCTTGATTAACACATGTATTCCCAATCAAAAGTGTAGGTAAGATCTATCTTTTCCAAACTAGGATTGATTTATAGACATGGTGCATTTCTGATTGCATATAGAAATCAATCTATAGATGGTTTTACGATATTTAGGCTAAAAGGGATCTATGTTGGCAATGGTACTGGCTTGGTATTGGGGCTTACCTCCTCACTTCATAGTCCCATATCAATAAGGATGTTAAGTGATTTATTTATACATACCATTAACCACATGTTTATACTTGGATAGAAAACCAAGTCAGCTTCACCCTTGATGATTAAATCTAAGTAGGTAGTCCTTGTTAAATGCATTTTAAATATGTTGTGATTTGGTAGTGTGTAAAATAAGAGAAAAATAGTGAAACTAATTGGAAATTTGAAAAAAATACCTAATTAGAATATGCGAGCTACTCTAAGCATGCAAAAATCTAAAAATTAAAGTGTGAATTAATTAATAACATATAGTTATTAATTCTCAAATTAAGAATGGTATAGATTTGGTTGAAATGATACTATGTGCAAACATTACATAACAAAGTTGACTAGGTTATTACTATTTTAGATAAGCAAGATTATTTGAGAACTAAGTTGACCAAGTTGAATTAGTCTTTTAGATAGAAGACATGCTAATAACTAAGTTGACTAGGTCAACTTAGTTTGTTGTAGGATTATAGTTTTGAAGGCTATAAAATTGCAAAAAAACTAAATCTAATGAAGAACTAGATTTAAATAAAGAGAAAGAGAGGAATAATGGTGTGTTTTAAGATGATTACGATTGTAATTTTTTTGTTTAATTGCCTTGAGTGTTGCTTGTAATTTATACCAACTTCTACCAACTAAGTCAATTGGGTCAACCTAGTTCTATAAAACCCTATTTATTACAGCATATTATGTTAAGGTATGTTGCTATTTCTATGATAATACATTTATGTTGTCATTTATGTCTCAGATGTTATCTTATGAAGTTTCATGATAAGTTATCATGATGTCTTAGGCATGATCTAGTGGGTTCTTGAGTTATAAATAATGTCTTGGCAAAATGTTGAGATATGGCAAGCTTATGAGAAGTGATTACTTAATATTTATATGAGATATCATATGAATTAGAGTGTTGATTATGTTATAATTCTTGTTTTGATAAGGTCATTGATTTACCAAGTTTAAAATAAGCAATTCTTTGTGTACAAGGGGTTCACAAAGCCTAGTCTTGTCCTGGTGAAGGCATGTATAGTGAAGCCTGATGAAGTGAGTGAGTTGAGATTTGTGATAAGCTATGAAAAGTATTGTGTAATAATGGTAAAAGTATATGTGACATGAGTATGAGGTATTAATATTAGTGCAAGAGAGTTCAATTTATTTTCAAGGACTAAGTATGGCTTAGAGGTTTAGGCCTAGTATGCAAAGAGACCTAGTGTGGCATAATGAGGGGTCAAATATGGTTTTCAAGGTTAAAATAATTTTATATTTTACATAGGTGTAATAGGTTTTTTTAGGAGTGATAATGAATTTTTAGGTCCTGAGTTGAAGGAGAAAGCAATAAAATGATTTTGAAGGTCTCTTGTGTGTGCATAATGAAGAGATGAAGACCTAAGAAGGATGTTTTGGTGCTTGTTGGCATGTGTGATTATAGAATTGGAATCTAAGATTTTAGGTAGATATGATAAATGGTAATAATAATTTTTTCCAAACATTAGGATTTGGTTTCAAGGGAAGAGTTTTATGAATAAACATTAAGAATGGAAACTGGACTAAAACCCTTCTGAAACCCTTATAGTGACCCAATGGTGAATATTTTGTTTTTAAGTGCCTATAATGGATTATTAAGGCTATTTTTATGTTTTTAACATGTATATTACTCTCCAAGGTACCTATAGGTAGAATTGGTATGCCAGATGAGTGAGTGGAAGCTACAAAAAATACTTATTTCTCAGAATTTTGGTATAATAGGACAAGTTGACCAGGTCAAAGAATGAAATTTATTGGATAAAAAATATTATGAATTATTATTCATTCCCTTTATTATTTTATAGTTTTTTTAGACATTAAATATACTAAACTAGTCATTAAAGTTGACCTATCGCTAAAAATCCTAGTGAGGAAGACAGTGAGAAAACTGAGTAGGGGTGACTATGAGATTAGGGGTGAGTTGTAGAGGATTATGAATGGATAAAATAGCATGGGGTAATTTTTTAATACCTATAAAACATGTTAATTTTTGATATATTTTATCAATATCATTTGAAAATTTTCAAATGTTGTTCACAAGATGACCTTTCTAGTGAAGATGAGATGGTGAAGGTGTAATGTTCAGAGATTCATCTATATATTTCATATTTAACATTATATATATATATATGTGTGTGTGTGTATATATATATATATATATATGTATATATATATATATATGTATATATATATATGTATATATATATATATGTATATATATATATATATATATATGTATATATATATATATATATATATATATATATGTTATAAATATTTATAATTATCATAATAATTCATTATGACTCTTTTTTTGTATTCATAGGTGTTGGAATGCAAGATCACCATGAATAGTTCACAAGGCAAAATAACAGTTCTAAGTAAGTGAGAGTGATGAGTTGGAGGATATGCATAATTATCTTATGCATATAATGAATATTATGTTTTTAATTAGGACCTAAAATACCTATCCATTCTTTATATAAGGTTGAGAGTCACTTTAATAAGCTATGATATGGAAGCCAAAATGGCTTGTATGGCTATGTAAGGACTGTGAAAGAGAAGCTTAACAAATTGGTTTATAAGACCAATAGTTGTCACTAGATAGTATGATACATATGTTGGATAATTTTATATATATCACATATTAACTACTAATATATATATATATATATATATATATATATATATATATATATATATATATATATATATTGGTAGTGTCCTTATTGTCACTAAAGACAATATTCATTAGGACTAGGTTTCTAGGGATTAAGATAGTTTTCTGTGTATGTAAGTTTGATGTTCTTGAGTCATTTTGACTAGTTTGGAAGTATACCAACAATGTGGAGATGTATTACAGGTACCATGAGATATTATAAATTCATTTGGAGTGTTTTAAAGTGCTTGTATATAAGTTGGTGGTCAATGGTTCTTGACTATGTTTTGGAGCTTTGTGGTAGATTAGAGTGAGCCTTTGTAATTAAATTACTTAGATATTCACATAGAATGATTTTATAATACATAGAATAAGAAAATATGAGACATTACATCATGATAACTGATAGTATAATATAATACTATATAATATATTAAATCCACTTTGAGGGGGAAACCTCCATAATAATGCATTAATAGAATAATACTTAACATTATGATTAAAGATTAACCACTACCTCCTATATATATTCTACTTATCCAAGGTTATTACATAGGTTGATATATATAAGAACATAGAGAAATGTAACAAATAAATAAAAGAGGTATGTAAGCCACAATTCAACCATACATATCCCTAGATACACCAATGCTTAAGGGTGTAACAAGCCCTTCCCCTTTAAAACAACATTGTCCTCAATGTTGTGGCAACTATGGATGTTATTGCACAAATTATTTATCCTCCCAAGTGGCATATTCACATGGAATATTCTTCCATTTGATCAAGTATTTCATATTTTCTCTAGAATGTAGTTACTTGGTACACCTTTAAAGGATCACCTCAGGATCAAGAATAGATCTACCTTCCTCTTCTAATTCTGGTAATTCTATTTAAATGGAAACTCTATGTCCAATGACTTTCTTCAGGCATGATACATGAAATACTAGATGTATGTGAGTGGATAAAGGAAAATCAAACTTATAGGTCACACTGTCAAATTTCAGTAAGATTTGATAAGGCCCATAATACTTAGGGGATAGCTTGTTATCTTTTTTTTGTTGCTTCAATGACATCTATTTGTATGGTTGTAAGTGAACAAATACCCAATCACCAATGTCAAAATGCCTCTCACTTCTATGTTGATCTTCTTGTTACTTCATGTGATTTTGGGACATAGCTAAATTTTCACACAAACTTACAAGGACCTCCTATTGATGGTGAATATGTTCTTCAAATACATAAACCTTAGGATGGACCTTCAAGGTTGAAGTGATGGATGGAGGGTGGTATCCATATAGTGCCACAAAAGGAGACATTTTGGAATAACTATGAACAAAATTATTATACCACCATTTAGAAAGTGGCAGATAATGAACCCATTTATCCTATTTATCAAAAACAAAATAATAGAGATATCCTTCTAGACATTTGTTGACTACCTCATTTTATCCATTAGATTGAGGATGATAGGATGAACTATGAGCTAGTTGGGTGCCTAAACATGTGAATAACTCAATCCAAAAATTACTAGTAAAAATGGGATCTCTATCACTAATAATGATCTTAGGGGTCCCATGCAATTTCTAAACTATATTGAGAAAAGTAGAAGCTATTGTACTAGTAACAAATGGTTGTGATAATGAACAAAAATGAGCATACTTATTGAGATGATCTATAACAACCATGATAACATTTTGACCATCAGATCTTGGTAACCCTTTAATGAAATCCATATATACATATTCCCAATGTTGGCTAGGGATAGATAAAGGCTCTAAAAGACCCATAGTTTTGATGGTTTCACCTTTGTTTTGTTGACAGATCATACATTTAGCCACATATTTTTGGACATCCCCCTTGAGACCTTCCCAAAAAAAATCTTGCTTGATTTTGTGATAGGTTTTGAAAAATCTTGAATGACCCCTAATTTGAGTTGCATGAAGTTCTTCAAGGATTTTTTGTTTGAGAAGAGAATTATTGCATAGGTATAATCTATTTTTATACCATAATGGATTACCTTTCCATGTGAATTTTTCAAATCCACCTAAACCTTGCTGAATATTTTGAATCAAATCATGAGTAGTACTATCATGTTCCCATTCTAATCATGTTTCCTCTACCCAATCTACCTACAAAATGGTTATGGCACATAACAATACCTCAATTGATTCATCTTTTTTGGATAGTGCATCTTCCACCACAATGTCCTTGCCTTTTTTGTAGACTATTTCAAAATCATAGTATAACATCTTAGTTACCCACTTATACTATTCTTCAGATGAGAACCTTTGTTATAAAAAATATTTAAGTCTATCATGATCATTTTTTACCTGAAAGTGACCACCCATCAAATAAGGTCTCCATTGTTTGACTGCATAAAAAATAGTCATCATTTCCTTCTCATAGATGGGCTTGTGCTAATTTTTACCCTTCAGTTGATAACTTTCAAATGCTAGTGGTCTACCTTCTTGCATGAGTACAACACCCATAACATACCCAAATGCATCACATTCAACCACAAAAGTCTTATAAAAATTAAGAGTGGCCAATACTGGAGTAGTGCACATAGCCAATTTCAATTGTTCAAATTCTTGAGTAGCTACATCAGTCCATTTAAAGGAGTCTTTCTTTAAAATAAAGGTAAGTGGGGCTAAAATACTACCATAATTTTTGACAAATCTAGGATAGGAACCAGTAAGCCCTAAAAATCTTCGAAGTTGTTTGAGTGTCCTAGGAATTGGCCAGTCCACCACTACTTAGATTTTTTTAGGATCCACTTTCAATCCTTCATAAGACACCAAATGAATCAAATATTCAACCTCACTAGCCCCAAAAGTAGATTTGGAAGGTTTGACATATAGTTGATTTTGCTCCAAAATGGAGAGTACCTATTTCACATGTTGTAAATGGTTTACCCAATTTTTACTATAAATGAGGATATCATCAAAGAATACCAGACACATTTCCTCAAAAATGGATTAAAAATAATATTCATCAAACTCTAAAAAGTAGACAGTGCATTTTTTAGGCCAAAAGGCATAACTAAAAATGCATAATGACCCTCATGAGTCCTAAAAGTGATTTTGGGTATATCTTCATCATAGATCTTGATTTGATGATACCCAAAATGAGATCTAACTTGGTAAAATAAAGAGCACCTTTAATTCATCTAGCAAATCATCAATGATAGGAAATGGAAACTAATCTTTGATAGTGTACTTATTAAGTTCTTTATAGTTAGGGAACATCCTCCAAGTCTCATATTTCTTTCTCACCATCACAACTAGTGAAGAGTATTCACTTTGGCTATGGTGAATGATTCTTTTATCCAACATCTCTTGTACCATCTTTTCAATTTCACTATTTTGGGAGTAGGGATATTTGTATGGACTGATGTTAGGTGTTGTACTACCAAGAATAAGTGTGATATCATGATCATGAATGTGGCTAGGTGTAATTCCTTTTGGCATGTCTTTAAAAACAATGGAATGAGCATCAATTATTTGTTGTAGATCAAGAGGTGGAAATGGCTAAGTTGGTTGTACTTCCATAGAAAACAAGCAAGCTACAAATCCCTTAGCACCCTTATGGAGAATATTTATCATTTGATGGGAGATAACAAGTTAGGGAGATTTAGCCTTTAATCCTCTTATCTCAAATTTCCTTTCTTTAGAATGAAAATGCATGAATAATTCTTAAAAATCCATCTCAATAGTGCCCAAAGTGGTGAGCCACTAGACTCCCAAAATAATATCAGCTCCACCCATCAGAATAGAAAACATAAGAGAATCCAATAAGTAGTCTCCCATGGCCAACTTAATATTATGACATTTTCCTAAACAACTGACAGTACCACCATCTATAATCATAACCTAAAATTTAGGAGCTGGTAAATGAAATAGTTTAAATAAGTATCTAACTTACTATGGATGAATTTGTGTGTGCTCTCAGAATCAATCAAGACAATGACCTTTTATTTATTAAGAAAACCCATCACCTTAAAATTTTGGGGAGTACTAATACCTGATAGGGCATGACATAAAATAGTAGGCTGAGAGTCTTCAGATTCCTCCTTAGGAACTTCTACATCCACATCATGTACTTTTGCATCATCTTCATCATCATTGACACCTTCAGTGTAAAATAGTTTATTTTTAGTACAATGATGGTCTTTGCTCCATTTTATATCACAACCATAACATAACCCTTTGGCTCACTTCTCCTCAATTTGTCATTATGTTAATCTAGTGGGGTATGGAAATGATGGTGCTAGAAAGTTACGATCATGACAAGTAGTGAAATTTTTCTTTTTGACCATCTCTTTTTATTCTATCATGCGTGCCTTAGGGATAACTTCTGATATATATGCTGGGTTAAAAATTCAAACCTTGTATTAGATGTTGTCTTTGAGGCCACCCAAAAATAGATCCATCAAATTTCTCTCAGTGATATCTTCCACCCATAAAGAGAGATTATGAAATTGATGAATATAATCTTTCACAATTCCTATTTATTGTAGCTTGCCTAATTGGTTGAAATAGTTCTCAAAGACATTATTATAATAATGAGATATCAATTCTTTAGTAAAAATATTCTATATAATAATATCACCATTAGTTTTCTTTTGATCACATAACCAATGATACCAAATGAATTGCTTAGGTTTCATATACAGGGATGCCACAATCACCCTTTAAGAACTAAAGGTTTGATGTAGCTCAAATAAATTCTCAATTTGGGTAATCTAAGTGAGAGGATCCTTACCATTTAATTTATGAATGTCCATTTTTGGAAAATTTAATTTCATATCAGCATGGGAGTTATTGAGAGGAGGATTTGAATGTTGAAGTGGAGGGTTGTTAGGCTGAAATTGAGATGTGAGGGCAGCCAATTGCATAGTGATATGTTGTAATTCACTATGAATGCCATTAATCTCTCTATGCATCCTTGAAACATCAGCTTGGAATACAACAAAGTCATCATGCCTCACCAAATTTTTTATGTCCTCTTGAAGCTAAGAAATCACCAAATCTGATGTTCTAGATTCCATGTCATCAATAGGAGTCTTGGTGTTTTTGGTGCCCCTTTTCTTCCCTGAGTTGAAGGACATACCATAAAGAAACCCTAATAGGGTTTTGACCCCAAAAAAAGTGTACCAACAAATCGTACCATTGTGATCACTTTGTCAAGACAAATCTAATGATTACGTTTGTGTACTAGAAAAACATTTTGCGTACCAAAAAAAGTGTACCAATAGAATATACTATTACGATTATCTCACTAAGATGAATCAAATGACTACAAGTGTACAAGGAGACATAAATATCCAACGACTACAAGTGACCCTTTTTTAATTTTAAAAAAACAAGCATTTTTAGCAATACTACACTGATGGAAAAAATTAATTCTTCTCAAATTGCAAGTTATGTTTTTTCACTTTCACTGCTCTCAGAAGCCACACCTCACCAGATCTAAAAAAAATGCCATAAGAAACTTGCCCAAATTGAAGCTTTGATACCACTTGTAATGAAATTACTTAGATATTCACATAGAATGATTTTATATTACATGGAATAAGAAAATATGAGAGATTATACGTGATAATTGATAGCATAATAGAATACTAGATAATATAGCAAAGCTACTTCGAGGGGGAAACCTCCACAACAATGAACTAATAGAAAAATACTTAACATGATGATTAAAGACTAACCATTACCTCCTATATATAGTCTACTTAGCCAAGTTTATTCCATAGGCTAATATATCTAATAACATAGAGAAATGTAACAAGTAAATAAAAGAGGTATGTAAGCCACAAGTCAGCCACACATATCCCTAGACACACCAATGGTTAAGGGCATAACAACATTTTGTAAAGATGTTTCTAAGTCTATGGAGACCAAGTGATTAAGTATAATGAGGTTGATTATGACCTTGAGGTCATGAAGTTTCCATTTATATGTGGATTATTCCTTAAAAGTGTTTATTCAATTTATTTGAGATTCATCTTTACAAATAGTGTTTTTGGGGTAATTAGGCCTAATAGGTCTTTCAAGGTTAAAGGATATTTCATGAGGTAAGTGAAGGATGTGTTACTTATTAATAATAAATAAAGTTATTTAAGGTTTTCAACTAGGTTATTGAAATATTTGATGACTTTGGTGAGGGCCATCTAGGACATAGTGGTTCAAGTTATTCTATAAAGAGGATAGACCTAATGAATTTGGTCTATAAGTAGGCCTAGAAGAAGATTGATCTCTAAATAAGTTTGGCCAATCTAATGGTGACCTTAGTTTGATTTATTATTGTGTTGTTTGAGAGAATTAGGAGAAGGGTATATTTTATTTTTTGAAGAGGTAGTTTAAGAGTGTTGAAGGACTGATATTGTGTTGATTTAAAGGCCATCAAAGTTACATCAAATATAAACAACAAGGTCATATGATCTAATTAAGCCATATGAGGGTTGTTTGAGCAAAGTAGGAGAAGGATAGATTTACTTGTTTGAAGAGGTAATTTAAGAGTGTTGAAGGAGTGATATTGTGTTGATTTAAATTCCATCAGAGTTACATAAAATATGTGTTCTTGATATATGATAGTGGATAGAGTAGATAGAGAGCTAAGGAATATGTCACCATATGCTAATTGAGCAACAAGGTGTTGTGAATGTGATCAAGTTTGTCTTGGCTAAGTTTGTGCTTAGTCAAGAGGGAGTGTGAGATACCTTAAAGGATGGTGATTATAAAATTGTCCTTAAAGTGTTTGAGTTGGTATTGATTCACTTAAGCGATAGGTGCCTCCTTTAAAGTTAGATCTTGTTAAAGGCCTAGTTGAGTTGGTGCTTGACTAATAAGGGGTTGATGTTCCTTGTGGGTTTGGTGCCTCACTAAATATTGATTCATGGTTTTATATGACTATAGTCCAACCTATGTTTTAGTGGGTTTTATCCACCAAGAGATTTTTCCACATATCTCTTGTGTTCATGTGTTGATATCTTGATTAATTTATTTGGGATTGCTTCTCTATGCATTGCTTGATCACTATATTGGCTTAAAAGGTTAATCATGCTAAGTGGAAATAAATGATTGTTTTAGGACACTGATTCACCCCCACTATAATTCATTTGCTTACAATAATTGGTATTAGATCTAGTCCTCTAGGAGAGGCCTAACAGCCTAAAGGTGATCCTAAGAAGCACTAGCTTGAAGTATTATGATGACAGTGTTTATCTTATTTGTAATGGTGATTTATCAAAGAATGATGGTAATAGAAGAGTTGATTAAGGAAAAGAAGGATGACAACATGAGGATTGATCAACACTTAAACCAAGGTGAGTTATGTGTTTTTTTAGGACATCATTCAAATTTGAAATAATGTCAAAAGTGTTATTTTTCAGCTCATAAGGATTATGTAGAATCCAATTCAAAGGTCAAACCTAAGTTAATAATATAAAAGGACTCTAAAGACATGTTGAGAGAAAGGAAAAAGTCAAGGCATCAAGATATCTTGTTAAACCTTTATTTAGGCCTAGTAAAAAGGTATGTGTAGGTATATTGGTGAAGTAATTAAATAAAGTCTCATGAGAGTTATTGATTGGTCTATAAGACCAATGCCATTCTTGGTAGAGATATAGTCCATAAGATTAAAGGACTAGATGTGATTTAAAGTGTATGTTTGATCTTATGTGTCCATGAAGATGTTACAAATTGATATAATATATGACGTGTGATCATGTGATCTATATCAATGATGAAATATCAAAAAGAGTTATGTAAGTCATAAGTATCTATAAAGGTAGAGGTTTAAAAGTGAAGACTGAGTTGATCATCAAGCTAGAAGAGATGAGTTGAGTCTATGAAGTTGTCATAGATGAGAAGAGGTATGTTAGAGGCCTAAGTATGTTGATGAGGCCATGATTAGGTGATACATAGCTAAGGAAGGGTAGAGAGTAGAGATGAGAAGATGATTGAATTTTTTAGGCCTCTACTAAGCATAAGAAGAGAAGGTGGTTGACTGTGCAAGATTATGACATTTCTTATATGCATAATGAGTTTGGGTTGAAGTTTTTGAGTGATTTTATGAGGATATAAAGTATAAAAACAAAGGGAGAGATTGACGTATGTTATATTTTTATTTTTATTTTTTGTAATATTTGAAGATGCATCTATTTGTATAAAGATATACAAAGGTGATTGTACCTTACATGCATGATCAATGGTAGACAAGGGTTTTTGAAGCATATAATATGAATGCCATGTAATGAGTGTTTTATGACTTTATAACTTATAAGAGCTTTCATGAAATGAATAAACTTGTAAAGAGTAGTGAAGTTCAGTGAAAATCATATGGAATGTCTTGAGTGAGCCATGTGGTGTTGAGTGATCTTGGTGAATGTCAATGTGACATTAGGATCATGT
This sequence comes from Torreya grandis, assembly GCA_037957365.1. NCBI lineage: Eukaryota > Viridiplantae > Streptophyta > Pinopsida > Cupressales > Taxaceae > Torreya > Torreya grandis. The sequence continues at coordinate 1,816,745 of JARHVA010001444.1, forward strand.
AATGCCTATGGAAAATATATGAGGTCATTGACAAAGTGTTTGAATTAAAATACTAATTAGAGTACTCTTACTCAAAGGTATGATATATGATAACAGTCTTGATAGAGTTTGATGAATGTTTAACAAAGGTCTATAATAAAGAATGAGGTCTCATAGACATAATGGAAATTTACTACATGGATGTTGTTATGAGATAATCTGAGCCATGATGTCTTGAAAAACATAAAGAGAAATTCAAATTGATCATGAGTTCCAAGAAAGAATATGAGTCATATATTAGTTTTCAAGACCAATGAGATTATGAAGACCATTTAAAGTTTTTTAACAAAGCTAAAGGTGTTGTTGAAATACAAGGGAAGGTTATTCAATGGATGTCAAGGTGAGGTATCTTAGTGAGTATTCTAAGTATGATTAATAAGTTTCAGTCATATGAAGGACATGGTGAGAAATAGTGTAATTTTGAGTTCATCTGAAAGTGGTATGCATGGTCTTAAGGGGGGAATATGTTTAAGATTCTTCTTAAGTTTCCTTGTTCCTGTGCATTGAGTTTTTAGCTATTGAAGATGGCTGAGTTACTTCTGTGAGTTGAGCTCATGTTTAGATTGATCAAAGGAAGAATAATATTATTTGTAGAGAAAATGTGTGTTTTTCAGTTATTTTAGGTTAAAGGATCAATAATATTGTTAGAGATGACCCTTTATTATTAATGTCAAAGGGGAAGAAATACTTGATTGGGAATAAGACCGGTTTGGGGAGATCCAGCTTGAGGAGATGAGAATGATCTGTTGTCTTAGAGTGTTTGCTATCAAAGACAAAGGGGAGATTGTTGAGGTATGTTCTTGTTGGTGTGTTGAGACATTAATTTTTTCATTCATTTCAGAGGTAATTAAGTTTAATTGATGTACAAGAGGTGATATTTTTAAGTTTCATGGTAAGTGATCATGATGGATCAAACATGATCTAATAGGTTATTGAGTTCTACATAAGGTCTTTATAAAATGTTGAGATTTGACAAGCTTATGAGTAGTGATTACTTAGTATTACTATGAGATATCATATAAAATAGAGTGTTGATTATGTTGGATTTCTTGTTGTGATAAATTCATTGATTGACCAAGTTCATAAAAATCAAGTCTTTGTGGACTAGGTGTTCACAAAACCTAGTATTATCCTAGTGAAGGTATGTATAGTGAAGCCTAGTGAAGTGAGTGAGTTGAGGCTTGTTATATTTATGAAATGTAGTGTGTAAGAATGGTAAAATGACATATGAAATTATTATGAGGTATTAATATCAATGCAAGAGGGTTAAATGTGTTTTCAAGGACTAGGCATGGCTTACATGTTTAGGCCTAGTATGCAAAGAGATCTAGTGTGGCCTAAGGAGGAGATAAAATCATTTTATAAGGTGATATAGCTCATGTGAACTTTGAATGAGCTGTAATATGCTATTTCGAGAGTGATCATGAAGTTTTAGGTCTTGAGTTGAAGGAGAAAACATGAAAATTATTTTGAAGGTCTCTTGTGTGAGTAAAATGAAGAGATGAAGACCCGAGAAGGAACTTTTGATGCTTGTTGGCACATGTGACTATTACATGGGAAGTTGATATCTTTGGGAGAGATGGAAAAGGGTCATAAATTTTTTTCCAAGAATTAAGAGTTGGTTTTAGGAGCAAAGTTTTATGAACATATGTTAATAATTAAAACCAATCTAAAACCCTTTTAAAACATTTATAAAAACCTAATGGTGATGATTTTTCTTGGATTTTTAATTGAATACTAACCTTAAAAATACAAGATAATTGACATATTTACCATTGACGTTTGATAGGGTCAGTGTCAGGTTCAGTTGCATGAACATGCATGTCAAATGATGAAGACACATGAGGAGCTATCATAGTAGTCATCTGAATCAAACTATCAAATGTCATATGACAACACTACATACACAATACATTCATGCATATAAGTTATATTTACTACAGTATATAGTAAAATTATTAAAACAAAAGTAATAAAGTACAATTCAAAATTATAAGTGAATATACATACCTCGGTGATTGCTTGTGTAGATGATATTGTAGTAGTAATGCCCAAGTCTATCTCAAATTGTAATGATGGAGGAGTGTTCACCCTAGTCATTAGCTGAAAAAATAACCTAATAATTAGTAAGCTAGGAAATTAATTGATTAGACAATTTTCTAACAAATATAGTCTTGCATAAGACATGAAAAAATATAATGAGGTCATAGGAAACATGAATGTAACTAGTAGATATGTGCAACATGTAACTTGTAACACCACACCGAAGGCAAGAAATAGAGATGAATGTAACTAGTAGATATGTGCAACATGTAACTTGTAACTTGTAACGTGTATATTATTGGTTGAATATTTTGTCTATAGCGTACTGGTAAACAAAATAGGTCTTATTAGCCAAAGTAGAAAGATTAGTCATCCAAATGTGTAAGTTTATCACATCAGAAGGAGACTACTCTCTCCTCTCATCAAGGGGAGGTTCCCTATGGATATGCTACATATACATATAAATAGAAAATAATACTCAAGGGTAGGACAAGAAATCCATCTCTCTTTCTTCAGAGATGATGTGTGCAAAACAAAGGAAAAACTCAAGGGAAATGACATACAACACTCCTCTTCTTTTAGAAGAACTGTTCAGCTAGCCACAAGAATACTCCTGCAAATAAAAGTAGAATGTAACTGAGGGTGTGGTAACCTAAAAATTGAGATAAAGCACAAAGTCTCTACCTGAAATGCTTAAGATTAATATACGAAGGGAAATGAAAGCTCAAAGTCTTCTCAAAGTCCTTTACACAGTAATATAAAGAAAATGCACTGAAGGCAGCTATGGGGGCACAAAGTCTCTCCACAGTTAATTCTCCAGGACACCTTCCTGACTAATTTTACTAATCCTACTTACTAAATCAATGGAACAAAAAATAAATCAAGGAAATAGAAATAAGAATAGTTTCCTCAACCATAAATATATCATAGCACAAAGTCTGAAAAAGTCCCTAAATTTCTTATTCCAGTAATAAAATTTGATCAACAGACTGAGCATAAAGTCTCAATGATGCCTCACAATTTGGGTAGAGTTTCGTTCAAATTGTCAAAAAAAGATATCCTTTTACAATGAAAGAAAGTCCCTTATATAGCCATTTCAAGAAGGACTTGAGAATAGTAATACATCATGATGCGTTGGGAACTGTTAGGAAGATGGGCTAGAACTTTGGGGCATTTTACTCATTTGATCTTATCAATGTAGATAAACAAGCCATGCAATTGAAATATTTCAACTTTCAATGTCCATCTAGTGGACTGATCTTGTCTTCATCATTTTTCCTTTTCTAGTTAATTGAATCGGGCCATGAATTCATTCATTATTCTATCTTTCCTCGCTTTCAACTAGTTTTGGTCTTAAATTCTAGGATTGCATTTGGGTCTATGAATTCCAAGGATCAAAAGCTATTTCATTGTCTTCAATTTGACGTTCGCACACCCATCACTATGTTTCCAATAGCTAGTCATCTGTGTTGAATTTGACGTCTTCGAGTGCCTCACCCGTTGGTCCTCTTTCAGCTTTCATCTTTCTACATGGAACTTTTCTGGATTGGAATTACCCTTTTAGGCCTTGAGAAATGATCCTTTTTGAGTCATAATGATCCTTTGCTTTGGATATTGAGAGTCCCCCGTAAGGGCACCTACCCTTTGGGGTCCTTTGGCAGCCCTTTGCCTTGGCAGTTCTCGCAGACAAATCCCCAGGCTTTCTATTTGAGGCTTCCTTCAGGAAAATGTTCCCCATGGAAATTTCCCCAGGGAAAATTCATATGGATAAATCCCTAGGGAAAATTCCTATAGACATTTGTCTCACAAAAAATTTATCTAGACAATTTGCCCAGGGAAAATTCTCGTGGACAAAAGTCTGCAAAAGTTTGTTTCGTGAAATCTTTGACTGGTCTTCAGACTTTGCCTACATTTTCTACTTAGAATTATTTCAAAGTTTTTGCTTGAATGAATTCCTTCAGATAGAAGTCCAAAATAATTAAGTGTTAGCCAATTTTTGAATGCCTTAAACAAATCTGAAAGAATTACCTTTCAGCTTCCTTGTCTTTAATTAATTAACTGTCCTCTGCAAGGGCACTTATCCTTCGAGAAGTCTCTTCCTCCATTGAACTAACCATTTTAAATTTGATGTTGAACCAATTGATTGAACCAAGATGTTGAACCAAGTTTTGGTTCAATGGTTTAAACAAAGCTTTGAAAAGTGTCTTTGAACATGTTGTTGAACTTGTAGACATTGAACCAAAGGATGAACTGAAAGAATGAACCAACTGAGTGAAATAAAGAGTTGAAACACTTGGTTGAGCTGATCCATTAAACTATTCCTTTGGTTGAACTTGCCATTGAACCTTGAACCCGTTGAACTTTTGAACTAAAATGGTTCAATGGTTCAACGGTTCAAGTCTCTTTTTGCACTCAGATGCTTGCCGATGAAGATTTTCAAATGAACCAAAGCTCTAAAATAATTTTGGAAAATGACCAAGCATTGAAAACCAATTCTTTTGACTAAAATATCCTACAAAAATCTTTGAACCTGTATAAATGAACCTGCCTATCGAAAATGAAGATACAAAGTCCGTAGAAATCAACATGTTAAATCCATTGAAATTGACTTGCAAAGTCTGTAGATTTTTTGAGAAGCTTTGAAAATGAGGAATCTGAATGTCTAAGACAAATTTTGAAAATGGAAGATACAATTTTGGTCTGTAGGACCAAAATAGTTCAAATGTTGTCTCAAAAATGATTGCTACTTTTGGGAGACAATAGCTGGCTCCAGTTGGGGAACTTCTGTCAATTGCAAAATGAATTGAAAGGAGTAGAATTCAAAATCTCTAGTGTCTTCAAGTGTACCATTGGGATTCAGATTCATGCTACCTAGAAATGAAAGGCATCAAAAAGAAAATAAACAAAACAAAATAGCATTCAAAACTGTACAAATATACATATATACAGAGGCAATGATCTGATACTTCAAGAGTTGAAGTGTTTTAGATGCTACGCATTGTGGGGTAGAGAAAAGAGTGTGCCATATTGGTATTTCAATAGAAAGCTATTTTCACCCATGTGCTGATGAATTATGAATTGGCCTCTCCATAGGGAGTCAAACTTTCCATGCATCCCTTTTGGTTGTCTTCTTTTGTCCCAGAGCAGGACTTGATCCCCAATCTGGAAATCATGATTTCTCGCCTTCTGATCAAAGAGTTTATTTACCAGACTTTGATGAACATCAATTCTATCCACCACCATGGTTCTTTGTTCCTCCAGCTGAGTTAGGCACATGATTCTTTTGTCAAGAGAACTCTCATATGTCTGATCTTCAATGGCCTTCACCAATTTTAAGGCTGGTAACTCTAAGGTGATTGGTATCTTAGTATTGATACCGTAAAGAAGTTGAGAGGGGACATACCAATTTCCCTCTTTGGCATGATCCTATCTACCCATAGAGCATTAACCAATGCTTTTTGCCATGTCCTTTTATTATCATCTGTTAGCTTTTTGATAATAGTTACCAAATTCTTATTGCTAGACTCAACTTGTCCATTCCCTTGTGGAAAATAATTAGAAGAATGAGAGTGTAATTCCATAATGAAAATAGAATTGCATAATTTCTTGAGAGGTGAAACAAGCTGCATTATCAATAACAATTTTAAGTGGAACTCCAAACCTAAAAATGATATTCTCTTTGAGGAAGTTGCATATAACTTCTAAAGTAGCATGCTTAGTTGGGATTGCTTCTACCCACTTGGTGAAATAATCAGTTATTGTAAGGACATAATCATGTTTAGCACTTGAATATGGGTTTATTGTTCTAATAAAATAAGTCCCCATTACTAGAAAGGTTCCTCTATGATTATTGGCTTGAGAGGTAGGGCAGCCAACTTGGGCCTTCCAACAAATTTCTGGCAAAGTTCACATTTCCTCACCCACTTATATGCATCTTGGAAAAGAGTTGGCCAGTAATACCTAGCTCACAAAATTTTGTGAGCAGCCATAGGGGTAGAGAAATGTCCTCCATAGACCAAATTGTGGAAAGATCTCACGAGCTGGGTTTATTATTCTTTATCTACATGGCGAAGGAATACTCCATCTATGCTTCTCTTATATAGGTCGTTATCCCAAAGGACAAAATTGGCAGCTTTTAACCTGATAGTCCTCCTTTCTTTGTAAGACAAATGAGCAAGACATTCACTATAATTCAAAAAATAGGCAATATCTGAATACCATTCATTAGTAGTGGAGACAAAAAGGACTGTTGGTGCATCTTCCACTTCAGCTTCTTCACGCTATGTATCTTTTGGCTTATTGTTAGCCATTAATTGGCAAAGGCCTTTACATCTGACCAGCTTTGTCAGCTTGATATCCAGATCAAATTCTTGGATCTTTGCAATCTAATTACCTCTTTTTGTGCCAAATTTTTGTTGAGTTAATATAGACTTGACTGTAGCGTCAGGAACTAAAGCAATAGTATGTGAATTCAGAATATAGAAGTGAAAGTGTTTGATTGCTTATACCAAGGCATATGTGTGCTTCTCTATATTTAAATACTTTACTTCATGAGTTTTGAGAGGGAAACTCATGAAAGAGATAGGGGATTCCATACCTTCCTTATCTTGTTGAACAAGAATCACTGAAAGAGTATGCTCAGACGCATAGCTGTATATGATGAAATTTATATGGTAATCTAGATAAACCAAGGTAGGGGCATGAGCAATAGTGACCTTAATATCTTGAAACACTGATTTACCTTCTTTATTCTAGCTAAAGGTAGTTTTCCCTTTCATCATGCTCACAATGTGTCTTGTATTTTCAGTAAATTCAAGAATAAATCTCTGTAAGAAATTCACTTTTTTGAAGAAAGAGTGAACAACATATTTATTTGTATGAAAATTTAGCTCTTGAATAGACTTGACTATGTCTAGGTCAATCTTTATGCCTTATTTGGACACAATGTGTCCAAAGAGTTTCCCCTCTGTCACTCTAAAAATAGACTTCTTAGGATTCAAAGAAATACCATTCTACCAACAGCGCTCCAACACTTGTTGTAAGTGGCGTACATGATCAGATCGATGCTTTGAAAAGATAGTTAAGTCATCAAGATATACCACTATGAATTTGCCAATCTCATCTTTAAAATCCATGTCCATAGCTCTATGAAAGGTAACACCAATATTTATTAAGCCAAAAGGCATTCTTTAATATGTAAATGTACCCCAAAGCATGATGAATGCAGTCTTGTGTTGGTCAGCTTCAGCAACTTTAACTTGATTATAACTTGAGAAGCCATCTAGTATTGATAACATTTCTGATCCTATTACTATTTGAAGCACTTGGTCCATGATTGGAAAAGGGTAATTGTCTTTCAGAGATGACTGATTCAAATTCTAGAAATCTACACAAATGCAAATTTCACCATTCTTCTTCCTTACAAGCACTATGTTCACAATCCATGTAGAATGATGAATTGGGAAGATAATTCTATCATTTAACATTTTTTGTATCTCAGACATAATAGTACCTAAACTTTTTGGATTGTATTGTCTAGATTTTTGCTTGTAGGGCATTTAATCAGCCTTGAAAGAAATGTGATGGCAGATTTCATCAGGTCTAAGAGACTTCAGGTCTTCATATGAATATGCTAAGACATCAATGTATTGATAGAGCAAAGAGGTGAATTTGAATCTTTCTTTAGGTGTGCAACACTTACCAATGTTGACCATCTTGGGATTTTCTTTGTTGGTCAGATTTACTTGGTCAAATCCCTGAGAGAAATTCAAATCTTTTTGTTGTTGTTTGACGAATCTATCATGCTTGTCAAATAGCTTCTCAAGAGAAACTAGGCCTTTAAGAATTTTATTTTCTTTTAGTTGTAGGAATTCCTCATTTACATCTAAACTAGATTCAAAAAAAGATTTAAACTTTTGAGATTCGCTACCTTAAAAATACAGCTATTCAAAATTGTCTTTTTGTTCTAAGAAAGCAATGATTTGATGATCATCAGTGAAAATTTGCCAATGATCAACATTGTCAGAAACACTTGGTCTATAAACCAGCTCAATGGTATATTTGTCTTCTTTAAAATTTGAATGAGGAACTAAGAGAGTTCTTGAAATAACAAGTGTATCAGCTCTATCATTAGACTTTTTGGGAATGGTAGAAATGTTGAAAGCATCAAAGCTTTCAATTTGGTGCCAAACCAAGTTACGGTAGTGGCGTAACCTCTCATTCTTGGTCTGATATAGATTTCTCACTTGACAGACCACTAATTTTGCATCCCCTTTGGCATGAAGAAACTTGATGCCTCTTTTTTTAGCAGCTTTCATGCCCAGCAACAATGATTCATATTCAGTTGTATTATTAGTGTTGTTGAATTGTAATTTATAAGATGAAGGAAACATATCTCCTTGAGGATATATCAAGACAATTCCATCTCTCGAACCAGTAGAGGAACAACTACCATCAAATTCTAGAGTCCAAATCTCATCAAACACTGACTTTACTTCAGACTTTCCCTCATCAGAGATAGAGGGTCTTTCTTCATGATCTATATATAAAAATTAATTACCCATACCTGTGGATTCAAAAAGGATTTGAGATTCAGGAGCTGATGTCTTGGTAACTACATACTTTGCATCCTTTTTAGGAAGTAATCTTTTCATCACGCCTTAGACAGGGATCCTTGACTCAGATAAATCCATGTTCAGTTCTCCTCCCACGTCTTTACAGAAATTCCATCCAAGCAAAATCCCATAAGATGTTGCGACGTCAGCCACCAAGACAGTCATCTTAATCCTCTTGTCTGGAAAGGCTGTGAATGCAAATTGAGCATATTTGATTTTCCCCATCAATGATAATTACTTATTCTCCATGGAGAAACATCTCCCAAATGTCTTGGTCAATGTGAGACCAAGAGACTCAGCAACTTTAGCAGGCATGACATTATTAGATGCACCTAAGTCTAATATATAGTTACTTAGCTTGTGGCCATTGATTAACAGGGAAACATATAAGGGTTCTATTTTTCCAAGAGTATCTGGGGGAGTAATGATTAGATTATTTGGAATAGGCATATTTTTTGGAGAATCAAGAATTACTTGTTTAGCCTTTTATCCTATAGGGATAGTCTGATTTTTAACATATTGAACCAACTTATTCAATTGATCCAAATTAGACTACAAGTATTCAAATTTCGACATCTGTATTTTTGTCTTTTTGACATGATCAATTATGTCAAAAGGATGAATCGGGCTAGGTATAGAGAAAGGTACTTCAACTTTCTAAATTTTAGGAGGGATGGGAGGTGGGCTGGTTTGCAAATTGGGAGTAGAAGGTGAAAGTGAAATAGATGTATTTACCTTTTGGGTGATTACTAGATATTTTGGCTAAAAAATTAGATTAGTCCCATGCTTGACAATTGTGACTGTTGGCTGTGGTTGCTCTTCTGTCTTCTCTTTATCAGCCTGTTGGACTGATTAATTTTTGGATCTGGTAAACACTACATATGATCCATCTGAAGCTTCTCCTTTGATTTTGAGTTAATCCTGGTAATTTAGGAAACCAATGTGGGAGTCACCAACTGATTCTTCTTGATTGTCTTCAATGATATCAACATCATTTTCTTGATTTAATTCAGGCTGGAAAGAGAATTTTGATTCTACTTAAAGGTATCCCATTGTTGAATTAGTTGGAGGAGCTTCCAAGGCAAGTTTCCCTTGTGGGGGAGGAAGGTGATTTTGTTTCCCTTAGTTCCTGGCAACATTGCCCTAATAAGACTGATTTGGGAATGTCCTTCTGTATGTAGGAGTAGAAGACATTCCTTGAGCCATTTGCTTTTTGAGAGCAAGCAACTCATTTGCTAATTTCTACACCATTGGATCTATGGCGCTTGTAGATGCAAATTCAAAAGATGATGAAGCTCTGTTTCTATTTGGATCTCTTCTTATTTTCCTTGCTAAGATGAGATCATCTTCTACTTCAGTGGCTAAAAGTTGAGCTGCAGTGAGATCTATTTGACTAGCACGTCTCAAGAGGAAACTGACTTTAGGTAGCTGAGAATTAATAAAAAAGCATTTGAGATTCTCAGCTGTAAGTCAAGCAATGATAGGAATTTTGTTTCTCAATTTTTCAAATTTAGCTATGAATTCTCTCATAGGCTCATATGGCTCTTTCTTCATTTATGTAAGTTGATCCAAAAGTGTATGTGCATCTTTTACAATTTTGAATCTAGCTTCAAACTTAGCTTTAAGGGTATTCCAATCAGTCATAGACTGAGCTTGTAAATGGTAAACCTAATCTATAGTATCACCTTGTAATTTTTCAACAAAAATCCTGACTGCTACATCTTCAAATTCCACTCTAATTACTCCACAAGATATACTGAATGCTATAATGTGTTCATCAGGATGAACTTTGCCATCACCATAGAATTTAGGGAAATTCTTTCTAGAATTGTGTGGAAGCTCATGAAGAGGGGGAGTAAGATTGAGAGGACCAAAATCATTACCCCAGGGGCCTTTAATTTCTATTATAGGATTCTAAAAAGGAGGAATAACAAATCTCAAAGGGGTAATTATAGGCATAGCTTTATCAACAGTAGAAGTAGATACTTCACCTGGTAATGAAGATCTAGCTTTAGTAGGAGGGAAGCTCTTAGTTCATTGGAGATGAGATGGTGATGGAAATAGATCAAAATCACTTTGTTATACTAGCTCAAACATAGGATCAATAATACCTTTAGCTCTTTGGCTTCGTGTATACCTTGAATCTGCCAAATTGTAAAATAAAAGTGGAAAAGAATTGACCTTGCTTTAGTTAAAGCTTAAGGCTTTAAACTATGCATTCTTTCCCTATGAGTGTGGAGGTGAATAAATAGGCTATAAATGGATAATGGTTATTTCCCCATCGGAGTCATGAAAAACTGTTGGTTGAATATTTTGTCTATCAGCGTACTGGTAAACAAAATAGGTTTTATCAGCCAAAGTAGGAAGATTAGTCATCCAAATGTGTAAGTTTATCACATCAGAAGGAGACTGCTCTCCCCTCTCATCAAGGGGAGGTTCCCTGTGGATATGTTATATATATGTATAAACAGAAAATAATACTCAAGGGTAGGACAAGACATCCATCTCTCTTTCTTTAGAGATGATGTGTGTAAAACAAAGGAAAAATTCAAGGGAAATGATAGACAACACTCCTCTTCTTTTAGAAGAACTGTTCAGCCAGCCACAAGAATACTCTTGGAAATAAAAGTAGAATATAACTGGGGGCATGGTAACCTAAAAATCAAGATAAAGCACAAAGTCTCTACCCAAAATGCTTAAGAGTAATATACAAAGGGAAATGAAAGCTCAAAGTCTTCTCAAAGTCTTTTACACAATAATATAAAGAAAACACACTGAAGGTAGCTATGGGGGCACAAAGTCTCTCCACAGTTGATTCTTCAGGACACCTTGACTAATTCTACTAATCTTGCTTATTAAATCAATGGGATAGAAAATAAATCAAGGAAATAGACATAAGAATAGTTTCCTCAACCATAAAGATATCACAACACAAAGTCTGAAAAAGTCCTTGAATTTCTTATTCTAGTAATAAAATATGATCAACAGACTGAGCACAAAGTCTCAATGATGCCTCTCAATTTGGGCAGAGTTTCATTCAGATTGTCCAAAAAAAGATATCCTTTTACAATGAAAGAAAGTCCCTTATATAGCCATTTCAAGAAGGACTCGGAAACAGTAATACATCATGATGCATTGGGAACTGTTAGGAAGATGGGCTAGAACTTTGGGGAATTTTACCCATTTGATCTTCTCAACGTAGATAAACAAGCCACACAATTTAAAGATTGCAACTTTCAATGTCCATTTGGTAGTCTGATCTTGTCTTCATCATTCCTCCTTTTCTAGTTAATTGAATTAGGCCATAAATTCATTCATTGTTTTATCTTTCCTCACTTTTAGCTCATTTTGGTCTTGAATTCTGGGAATGCATTTAGGTATATTAATTTAAAGGATCAATGGCTATTTCATTGTCTTTAATTTGACATTTGCGTGCCCATCACTATGTTTCCAATGGCTAGTTGGCTGTGTTGAATTTGATGTTTTTAGGTGCGTCACCCCTTGGTCCTCTTTTAGCTTTTGGCTTTCTGCTTGGCACTTTTCTAGATTGGACTTACCCTTTTAGGCCTTGAGAAATGATCCTTGTCGAGTTATAATGATCCTTCACTTTGGCTGTCAAGAGTCCCCCGTAAGGGCACCTACCCTTCGGGGCGCTTCGACAGCCCTTTACCTTGGTAGTTCCTGTGAACAAATCCCCAGGCTTTCTATTGAGGCTTCCTTCAGGAAAATGTTCCCCACAGACATTTCCTTGGGGAAAATTCACATGGATAAATCCTTGGGGAAATTTTCCATGGACATTTGTCTTGTGGAAAATTCTCGTAGATAATTTGCCCAGGGAAAATTCCCTTGGACAAAAGTCTGTAGAAATTTGTTCCACGAAATCTTTGACTGGTCTTCAAACTTTGCCTGCATTTGCTACTTAGAATTCTTTTAGACTTTTTTCCCAAAGGAATTCCTTCAAAAAAAAGTGTGAAAGAATTAGGTGTTTGCCAATTTTTGAACGCCTTAAACAAATCTGAAAGAATTACCTTTCGGCTTCTTTGTGCTTTTATTGATTAAGTGTCCTCCACAAGGACACTTGTCCTTTGAGAAGTCTCTTCTTGCATTGAACTTCCCCATTAAACTTTGACATTGAACCAATCGATTAAACCAATCGGTTGAACCAAGACATTGAACCAAGTTTTGGTTCAACGGTTCAAACAAAGCTTTGAAAAGTGTCTTTGAACCTGCTGTTGAACCTGTAGACATTGAACCAAAGGATGAACTGAAAGAATGAACCAACTGAGTGAAATAAAGAGTTGAACCACTTGGTTGAACTAATCCATTAAACTATTCCTTTGGTTTAACCTACCATTGAACCTTGAACCCATTGAACCTTCGAACCAAAATGGTTCAACGGTTCAACGGTTCAAGTCTCTTTTTGCACTCAGATGCTTGTCGATGAAGATTTTCAACTGAACCAAAGCTCTGAACTAATTCTGGAAAATGACCAAGCATTAAAAACCAATTATTTTGACTAAAACAACCTATAGAAATCTTTGAACATGTATAAATGAACCTGCCTGTAGAAACTAAAGATACAAAGTCCGTAGAAATCAACATGTAAAATCCATTGAACTTAACTTGCAAAGTCTGTAGATTTTTTGAGAAGATTTGAAAATGAGGAATCTAAATGTCTAAGACAAATTTTGAAAATGGAAGATACAATTTTGGTTTGTAGGACCAAAATAGTTCAAATGTTGTCTCAAAAATGACTGCTACTTTTGGGAGACAACATATATGACTCTCCCATGTACCACCTGATGGTATTGATCTTTCATATGAGTGAGTGGATGCTACATAAAATCATTTGTTTCTTAACAAGTTGAGTTGACTAGGTCAAAGAATTAAAATCATCAGAAGATAAATATTTTTACTTATAATTAATTCCCATGATGATTTTTGTGCTATTTTAAGACCCTAAGTATGATAAAATGGTCATGAAATTTGACCTATCTGTAAAAATCCTAGTGAGGAAGACAATGAAAATATCAGGCAAGAGTGAAGATGAGATTAAGAATCAATTGAAGTGGAGGAGGAATGGATCTAATAGCATGGGGTTATTTTGTAAGACATATAAAACATGTCCCTTTTTATTATAAATTATTAATATCATTGAAAATTTTGTTTAGAAAATGACTTATCTAGTGAAGATGAGGTGGTGAAGGTGTAATATTTAGAGATTGGTCTATATATTTCATATTTTACATTATACCTCTACATATTTGTGTTTTTAGATGTTATAAATATGTAATAGGATAATAATAATTCATCAATATTTATTTTTTGTGTATACATAAGTGTTCGAATACAAGATCATCATGATTGGTTCACAAGGTAGATGACAATTTTGAGTAAGTGAGAGTGATGGGTTGGAAGATATATGCACTTAGATGATGTATATAATGATATGATTTTGTTTTTTAGGACCTAAAATACATATATATTCTTTATGGAAGGTTGAAAGTCACTTTAAGAAGATATGATATGGAGGCCAAAATGGCTTGTCTGGCTGTATAAGGACTGTGAAATAGAAGATTAAGAGAAATATATATATATATATATATATATATATATATATATATATATATATATGTATATATATATCATAGTTTCATAGAGATAAAATATGAACTATGAATACACTTTATATATCTTTCAAGTGTCCTTACTGGAGCTAAAGACAACATTCATCTGGACTATTTTTTCAGGGATTAAGATAGTTTTCTGTGTGTGTAAGTTTGATGTTCCTAAGTCGTTTTGACTAGTTTGGAAGTATAAAAAGAATGTTATGATGTAATATAGGTTAAATGGGATCTTATACATGTATTTTTAATGTTGTAAAGTTCCTTTAAAGATGTTGGTGGTTAAATGTTCATAACTGTGTTTAAGAGCTCTATGGCAGATCAGAGTGAGCCTTTTGTAGAGATGTTTCTCAGTCCTTAGATCCTAAGTGATGGATTATAATGAGTTTGATGATGAACCCGAGGTCATGAAGTTTCCATTCATATGTGTTTTTCTACTTTAAAGTGTTTCTATAGGTTGTTTAAGATTCATCTTTGTAAATAGTGTTTTTGGGGTAATTAGGCCTAATAGGTATTTCAAGCTTAAAGGAGATTTCATAAGGTAAGAGAAGGATGTATAACTTATTAAGCATAAAATAAGTTAGTTTAGTTTATAATATAATTGACTAAAATGTTTTATGACTTTTTTGAGGTCCATAGTGGTTCAATTTATTCCATGCAAAGAATAAACTTAATGCACTAGGTCTCTAAGTAGGCCTAGAAAAAAATTGAGGTCTAAATAAGTTTAGCCAGCCTAATGGTGATCCTAGTTTGATTTATTATTTTTTGTAACATGTAATAAGATATGTTTTATGTTTTAACCTAATGTAATAATTTCTTGTCCAACCAAGAGTGTGAATTTTCTAGTGATTGGTATAAGTACAAGGCATAATAATCCTACTTGGGCTAGTTAAGGAATGTGAGTGCAAGAAAATAAAAGAGATCCTTGAGGAGAACAAAGAGATCATGTAGAAAATCATAGGGGATTAAAGTATAAGTCATGAATATCTAATAATTTTTTTAATATAAACATCAAGATCACATGACCTAATGAATCCATATGAGGGTTGTTTGAGTGATGTGGGAGAAGGGAAAATCTAATTGTTTGAAGAGGTAGTTTGAGAGTGTTGAAGGAGTGATGTTGTTTTGATTGAGAGGCATTCAAAGTTTCATCGTACATGTGTTCCTAATGTATGATAGTGGATAGAGTAGATAAATATTTAAAGAATAGGTCACCATCTATTGATTGAGTAATAAGGTGTTGTGAAAGTGATAAAGCTTTTCTTGGTTGAGTTGATCCTTAGTCAAGAGGGAGTGGGAGATGCCTTACATGTTGGTTATTGAGGAATTTCCCTTAAATTGGTTTATTTGGTGATATGTCACTTAGGGGGTAGGTGATTCCTTTCAATTTGGATCTTGTTAAAGGCCTAGTTGAGTTGATGCTTGACTAGTAAGGGGTTGGTGCTCCTTGTGGGGTTTGTGCCTCACTAAATATTGATTCATGGTTTGGTAGGAATATATTCAAAAATATGTTTAGGTTGGTTTTATACTCCATGAGGGTTTCAAAAATATATCTTATGTTCATTTGTTGGTATCTTTCTTCATGTTTTTATGATTGCTTCTCTATGTATTACTTGAAGACTATATTGGATTGAAAGGTTAATCATGTTAAGTTGAAAAAAGGGATTGTTTTAGGACAATGATTAACCCCCCTCTTAGTGGTTGTGATTCCAAAATTTTAAGATGACTAAGTCAACCTAGTTGACTTAGTTTGTTATCTGGATATAGACTGTAAGACTAAGTTGACTTGAATGACTTAGTTTATTATTTGTTGGATGAATATTTTATCATCAACTAACTGATAATAAAATGGGTATATTAACCATAGTATAAAGAAATTTATGCCACAAAAAGTGTAGGTTTACCACATATTAATGAGATAAATCTCTCCTATCATCAAGGGGAGGTTCCCTATGAATCACTTATATGCTATAAGTATATATAAGTAAGTAGAAAATAATACTCGAGGTAGTATAACACCATCCATCTCTCTTTTTTTCGAGAGGATGTCCAAAGAACAAAAGAGAGAAGTCCCCATCGATGGCTGAAAGCATTCCTCTTCTTTCAAGAATGGTATCTAGCATAGAGTAGAAAATCTCTTGAAGTAATAACAAGGTCCACAAGAAAACCCATGAAAGCACAAAGTCTTCCGTTGCCTCCTTCACTGATTCAGAACACACGTAATAGTAGAGTGAAACAAAGACCAAGGTCTTCACCTAAAACTACAATGAATAAAAGGGTTATACAGATAAAAGCAACTCAAAGTCTTTCTTTTATCCTTTAGAAACATCTTTAGATAATTTTAATACACACACTTTGCTTATTAAATCAAATAGAAGAGATATTATCAGGAAAGAGAACATAAGAACTATTTCCTAAGTAACACAAATTAATCCAACACAAAGTCCGAACTAAACTTGTTTCTCATTCATTTGATAAAATATGATTTACAAATTGAGCACAAAGTCTCAAGAAGTGTCTCAATTTCAGCAGAGTTTTTGCTCTCAATTATCTAGAGATACTTTACAAAAGAGGTTCCCTCTATATATAGGGAGAAACTTTCAAAATTGAAAAAAGATTAAAATATTAAAATATCTAGTCAAAGATGAGTCATCTTTGACTTTGAGATATTTTTTTTGGATTTTTACATGTAATTACATATTACAAAAGTGCATGTACTTTTACATCACAAAAGTACATGAGAAGAAAGGAAGAAGAGAGAATAGAGGAAAGATTTAATTCTTGCCACTGAACTTCTTCAGATGAGCATCATACATGGCAATAGACGCCTAAATTCCTATACTATCTGGTGCAATGGTGTTTTTGAAGATCACTTTGGCTCTGATTGTAGTGTCTTTCAATGTTGAGATTGCTTTGGCATGACTAGTTAACCTAGCTTTTAGATTATCTAGAGTCAACTGAGTATCTAAGACGTTATCTAGAAAAGTCGTTGAAAACACTTTTTCTTTGAAATACCTTTAGATCATGCCTTTAAATTCTTGAATCATCTCTTCTACTGAAAGAAATTGATTATCTCTAGAGGTGAGATCACAAGGAAATTTTTTCAGTTTGTTCAATAGGCCACTATCACTTTTCTCACTAGCATCCTTGGAAGACTTGAGATCTTCAATCAACTCCTTAAGTACCTAGATCTTGTATATCAGTGATTCTTTGATTTCAACATAGGAATATTTGTTGGCAATGATGCCAATTGATACCAAGGTGCATTTCTTCAGATCCTTCATCTCTACCCACTTGCTAAGATATTTATTTGTATTGTCAATATATTGAGAAATAAGAGAGACAAGGTCTTCTAAATCTGTCCTCATTTTCTTCATCTTCTCTATCTTCTCAGCAACCTCTATAAGTGAGGAAATTCTTTGAGTATGCATATTTTCTATATAGTCTTCAAGCACTTTCCCTTTCATGTAGGTTTTCTCAGCTTTCTAGATAATAGGATTGTCTATGAAAAAGGCTTCTAGGGTTGTTGTTTCAGGAACAAGAGTGAATTTCCTAACTACAGCGGTCAATTGTTCTACCTTTTCCTTATAGTAATCTTTCATCTCCTTTTCCTTGTCAAATTTCTAGACCATGATATCCATTGTTGACTTTAGGTCACTCTTTGCACCCTCATGAGTGACTTTCCCCAACTCGACATGAGAAATAGAATAGCTGCTCATGTCAAAACCCTCTAGGGTTGAATCCTGTGGAGGTTTGGCTATCTATAGAAATTTGTGCCCCTTTTCCTCAACCATTTTTTAAAGTATCCTTAGTTTCTTAGCGATCTTAGCTTTCACTAACACTATCTTGCCAAAATCAAAGTCATCTGCAGAGATGGCTTGCTTCTTCTTTTTGGGCGTGAAAGTTGATAACTAAGGTGGGAGAGTAGAAGCACTTACCATGGAAATAGTCCCTATGGTTCGTATCACTGGGGTAACATCTACACTACTAGTGGGAATAGTGGGTGCAGTGGGTGTAATAGGTGAAACTGTATCAGTTGCTGACTGGTCAATGGTGGAGCTTTCTTCGATATTGAAAGGAGAAGAGAGACTAGGGATAGAATTTGAGGAGTGAAGGATGCCTCCAAAATCACCTTGAGGATCGCCAAACATAAGTCTAGAAGGAGAGGCAGCTCCAAAAGAAGGAACACTAATGGGAGAAAGAGGTGAAGGAGATGTAATATGGGATTGAGGTGGCAAAGAGGAAATACCTACAAGTGGTTGTGCCCATTCCTAGGGAGATAGAGTCTCAGTTCTCTAATACTCTGTAGGCCTATCATCTATCTTCATCTATTTTATTGCCTATTCTTAGGTGATTTATTCTTCAACTCCCTTAGTCATCAATTCTAGCTCCTTAGCAACCTTCAATTTCTTAAATACAAAGATGATTCTAGGCTTGTGAGGCCTAGACAGAGAAGGAACATTGCCTTTATTCTTAGTTTTGTTCTCTGCTCTCTTCCTTGTTTCTTCATGGAATTCAACATTTGATCCTGTGATGAATTCCTTTAATTTGATTCCTTTGGCCGCTAGCCAATCATTGGTGTTAGCCAATATTGGTTCGAATCTCTTTCTTAAAGAAGTCAATTCCTTTTGGGACCACTGAATTGGAGGAAGAGGAGAGTTAATGACCTTCTCAGCTAGGTATCTTCTGTTAGTTATGTTCTTATCATCAACTAGACTAGGGGGAATATCTGTAAGACCTAGATATTCAATCTGCTCTAGAGTCAGCCTGCTGTAGTCCATCCTTCTAATTTCTTATGTTATTCTCAAGTCTAC
Organism: Torreya grandis; assembly: GCA_037957365.1. NCBI lineage: Eukaryota > Viridiplantae > Streptophyta > Pinopsida > Cupressales > Taxaceae > Torreya > Torreya grandis. The sequence goes on from JARHVA010001444.1 coordinate 1,835,879, forward strand.
ATAGATGTCCTCAATCATGGGTTCACAAAATTGAGTCTTTATTCAGATCATATCTTTGACACCCCTGTAGTTAAAATTAGACCTTCTCTTAAACTACTTCATGGTGACCAGTTACATTTCTATTTCCATTACCCTTGCTTTGGTGGTAGTGAAACTGAGTATCTACCAATTTTTATTGGGAACCTGAAACCTAGATTTTTTAGTTCCATTTGCTTAGTGTGTATGAGAATAATCTACCTACACAGCTCTATTAGGACTAATTTTTTAGATGAAAATTAGGGGAGCATGTAGGGATAGCCTTAGAAAAAGCCAACCCATAGATAGCAAAAGGAGGGGAATTGTAGAAACATACAACCAAAGTCATTGATGATCATCTAGGCTTCATCTCATACTATTTTCTATTCTAGCTGAGGATCAAAAGGGCACAAAAACACTATGAAGAAGGCATCATTTACCCTCTTAAAGTGACATATTGATCCTTTTAGTGTCAGTTGAGGGTAATATGAATAAATTGGGGTGGTTCTTCTGTCTCCTTTGGTTGTCAAACCTGGAAATGTTCACATCGAAGCTGCAATGTACACTAAGTATGAAGTCAAATAGAACTTTAAAATAGTAGACACTTTTGTTAACTACTCATGAAGAGCGTTGCTGATCTGCTCACCCCAGAAGATGACTTGTTTCTCTTATAAAAATATTTTGATAAAGGGATACATTCATTCATGGAATTGTGAAGAACATGGTAGACCTCATAGTGAAGACTTGCCTCTATATGGATTTTGAGGTCTAGTTCATGGGATAACATTTAATTACTTTGATATGAAGAGTAATCAAGTCACCAACTTCTTCTATGAAATCACTTCTCAAAATATTTTGTAGCCATCTAGACAAGTTAGTTCTGGGAGTCTTAAGCCATTTGTTATTCATCACCTTTTTCACCCTCTCAGGATCTTTGTCATACTCTTTATGTGCCTCAATGAAGTCAATTTTTAGCATGTCATGAGTAGGAGGGAACATGAAGACTTTATCAATAAATTTAGGGTCTAGTCAAATTATCATGTTGCCACTAGCATCTAACACTGACTTGGTCTCTCTATTGTAGAACTGGGCACACTGGAAGATGAACTCTGTGTGATGTGTCACTATAGAAAAAGAGGAGACTATGTAGATGTTTATCTCAATGATTCTTTTCATCTCTGAGCTCAGGTTGGTCATCTTGGTTCTCTCCATAAACTCAGTGATATCCACGTGGTTGATCTCTATATCTCTAATGTCATCGATATTAGAAGTGACTGAGGTGATTGGGAAAACACCTTGATACTGGTACTTCATGGCCTTCGACTTCTTCATAGAAGTTTCAATCATTGGGATGACCTTTTGTTAAGAGGGCATCGATGAATGAGAATCCTCAGGGGGGTACTGCGATAAGAATCATGATCGTGTAATTAGGGAAAAATGGGCAAATTATGGAATTTTCACATCGAGTGATCATGACCAAGGAAGGGCACTTGACAGGACCATGGTGAAAGTGGGTTGAAAAGTGAGAGGAAAATGGGGAGGAGGTGAAAAATGAAAGGAATAAAGATTTCTCTAGAGTTAGAGAAAATGGAGAAAAAGGATGCAAGGGCAGTAAAATTTGCCGCCCTAGCATGTGGGATGGTCTACATGCACAAGCGGCAAAATTTGCCACTTGTGCATGTGAGATGAAAAAAAGGCACAGGCAACAAATTTTTTTCCCGTGCATGCTAGTAGGAAAAGATCTAAGGGCAAAAAAAAATTTTGCCCTTGCACTCAAGTGTAACGGCAACAAATTTTGCTGCCCCTACACTCGGGACCTTCATCGGTGGCAAAATTTTCCACTAGTGTAGGTGGGAGGATGCTAAGTTAGGGTGGCAAATTTGGCTGCCCTTATAGGTAGTAAAATTTGGGAAAGAAGGGAGGGCAGTGAAATTTGCTGCCCTAGCTTGGATGAAGAGGAAGGATGGGTGACGGGGAGAAAGGGAAGAGGAGAGGAACATGGTGGGAAGAGGAAGGGAAAGGGGGAAAAGGAAAATACAAAAAAAAAACAAAATCAACAAAGAGAAGAGCAAAAACAAAGGAAGAACATGAAACAAAATGCAAAAACAAGACCTACCTAGAAAATGATGCATGGAGATAAATTGAATCCAAAAAATGCTTCTTCCCACTTGTTGGATTGTCCAGAGGTAGAGAGCAGGAGGAGGATGGAAGAAACAAATTGAAATGGGATCAAAAAGGGATTAAATTTGGCAAAAATTGGCCCCAACCACTCAATGCATGCAGCCATAAATGTCGTGCATGAAAAATGAGCTAGTGTAGGGGTGGTACAATTTGCCACCCTTACACTAAAAATTAAAGAGACATGCAGTGGTGGTAAAATTCACTGCTCCTGCATGGGAAGGAGAAAAATGCAGGGGTGGAAAAATTTGTCACTCATACATTATCAATGCAAGGGTGGTAAAATTTGCCACTCCTACATGAAGAATGAAAGAAAAATGCATTGTCGGCAAAATTTGCTTCCAGTGCATGAAAATAGAAGAAAAAAAGACTAACTCTGGGAAAATGGAAAAAGGTCTCGTGGTCACATTGAGACCATAACAACTTTCATGTTTTGGGGAAAATGTAACAAAGAGACATTACAAACTTTGAACGATGCCAGTTGAGAAAACACGAGAATAAGAAAAACTCATCTTGAAAAATGAACTTAGAGAGAAAAAGGTGAAACAGACAAGTTTCATGGTGGAGTTATTCTAAAAATGAGGTGAGTTAATTTTGGAAACAATAGCTAGCTCCTATTGGGGAACTTCCATTGATCGAATCGATCAATGGGAGTAGAAACCAGTCTCTAAGTGCCTTCATCCAAGCCATTGGGCTATGGAGTCACGCTAAAAATGAAAGAAAACAACCAAAACATAAAAACTATACAAATATACAAGTGGATCCATGTAAACTTCAAGGATTGAAAAGTTTTAGATGCTGCCCACTATGGGTTAGTAAAAATAGTGCTCCATCTTGATACTCCAGTAAGAAGCTATTCTCACCATAGAGTTGTCAAATGGTAAACAAACCTATTCACAAAGAATCAAATTTGTCATGCATCCCTTTCGATTCTCTCCTCTTGTCCCACAACAAGACTTGATCTCTGATTTAAAAATCATGAACCTTAGCCCTTTTATCAAAAAATTTATTCACCTAATTTTGATGTGCCGTAATCTGATCCACCACCATGGTTCACTGCTCATTCAATTTGGTTAGACACATGATCCTTTTATCGATTAAATTTTTGAAGGTTGAATCTTCAATTGCTTTGGCTAACTTGAACACTAGTAGTTCTAGAGTGATAGGTATCTCCACATTCAAGCCGTATAGAAGTTGGAATGGTGGCATGCCTATGGTCCTCTTGGGTGTAATCCTATTCGCCCATAAAGCATCAAACAGTGCTTTGTGCCAAGTTCTCTAATTATCATCTACCAATTTCCTGATAATAGTGACCAGGTTCTTATTGCTTGATTCTGCTTGGCCATTTCCCTATGGAAAATAATCTGAAGTATGAGACAGGGTAATTCCATAATAAAAGTAGAATTGAGTAATTTCATGTGAGGAGAAATAAGCCACATTATTTGTTACAATTTTGAGTGGAACCTTAAATCGAGAGATGATATTTTCCTTAAGAAAATTACACACCACTTTAGATGTAGCATGCTTGGTTGGGACAGCTTCCACCCATTTTGTAAAATAATCAGTTACCGTGAGGACATAATCATGTCTAGTGCTTGAAGATGGGTTAATTGTGCCAATGAAGTCAATACCCTGCTATTGAAAAGGCTCTTCAATTATTACCAGCTTGAGGGGTAATGCAACCAGTTTAGGCTTTTCAACAAACTGTTGACATAATTCACATCTACGCACCCATTTGTAAGCATCTTGAAATAGCATAGGCTAATAGTACCTCACTCATAGAATCATGTGCACTATCACTGGTGAAGAAAAATGTCTTCCATAGGCAAAATTGTGGAAAGACTCCAAAAGTTTATCTTGTTGTACCTTATTGACACAACGAAGAAATACCCCATCCAGGCTTCTTTTATACAAACCATTATCCCACAAAACATAGCTAGCATCCTTTAGTTTAACATTCTATTTTTCTTTATAGGAGAGAAGAGTGGGACACTCACCATAGGTCAAAAAATGGGTGATGTCAGAATACCACTCATCAGTAGTGGTAACAAAGAGGATCGTAGGCATGCCTTCGATCTCCATTTCTTCATTTTCTATTCCCTTGGGAATGTTGTCAGTAATCAACTGACAAAGACCCTTTCCCTACACAAGTTTGATAGGTTTAATGTCTAGATCAAACTCTTAAATCTTGGCAATCCAATTACCCCTCTTTGTACCAAACTCCTGTTGAGTCAAAATGGACTTCACTATTGTATTAGGTACCAAAACCTTAGTATGCGAGTTCAGGATATAAAACCTGAAATGTTTGACTACTTTGACCACCACATATGCATGCTTCTCCATGTTTGAATATTTTAGATCATGAGCTTTGAGTAAACAACTCATGAATAAAATAGGAGATTCTACACCTTCTTGGTTTTGTTGAACTAAAATAGCTGAGAGTGTATGTTTAGAAGCATAACTGTATATTTTGAAGTTTTTGGTGTAGTCTAGATAAACCAGAATTGGTGTGTGAGTGATCACTTCTTTGATGTCTTTAAACTCTAATTTTCCCTCCGTAGTCCACCTGAAGGTAGCTTTGCCTTTCATCATATTGACAATGTGGTGAGTTTTCTTAGTGAACTCAGGGATGAACCTTCAAAGAAAATTCACCTTTTCAAAGAAAGACTGAACCACAATTTTACTGGTAGGTAGAGTAAGCTCTTGAATGGACTTGACTCTTTTTGAGTCAATTTTAATACCTTCTTGGGACACAATATGTCTGAGAAGTTTCCCTTCTGTCACCCCAAAGATATATTTTTTGGGATGTAGAGAAATACTATTCTGACGATAGCATTCCAGTATTCTTTATAAATGGTGAACATGGTCAAAATGATGTTTTGAAAATACCATCAAATAATATAAGTATACTACAATGAACTTACCCATTTCATCCTTGAAATCAAGGTCCATCACTTTTTGAAATGTGGCACCTACCTTTATCAGACTGAAAGACATTCTTTGATAAGCAAAGGTGCCCCAAGGTGTGGTGAAGGCAGTCTTATGCTGATCTGTTTTTCCAACTTTAACCTAATTATATCCTGAGAAACCGTCTAGCATTGATAACATCTTTGAACCCATCACCATTTTGGAAGAACTTGATCCATGATAGGGAGAGGGTAGTTATCTTTTAAAGATAACTGATTCAAATTTTTGAAATATATATAGATTCAAATTTCACCATTCTTCTTTCTCACAGGCACTATATTAGTTATCCATGTCGAGTGATGGATTGAAAAAATTATCCTGGCATCAAGAATTTTTTGTATCTCAGGTAAAATGGTACCTGATATTTTTGGATTATATTGCCTAGAATTTTGCTTGTAAGGTACTAAGTTAGCTTTAAGAGGAATGTCATGGTAGATTTCATCAGGCCTAAGTGATTTCAGATCATCATAGGAATATGCTAAGACATCTATAAATTAGTAGAGTAGAGTAGTGAACTTGAATATCTCCTCGAGAGTGTGGCATTTCCCAATGTTCACCATCTTAAAATCTCCCTTGGTTCCTAGGTTTACTTGATCAAAATCTTGAGAGGAGTTTGAATCTGTTCACTGTTGTTTGATGAATCTGTCATGGTTATCAAATAGTTTCTCTAGGGAAACCAGGCCTTTGGGAATATTATTCTCCTTAAGCTATAAGAAATCCTCACCTACATCTGAGTTTGATTCAGAAGTTGTCTCACATTCTTGAAGTTCATTGCCTTCAAAATGTAGTTATTTGATGTTGTCCTTTTGCTCCAAGAAAGCAATGATTTGATTGTCATTGTTGAATACTTGCCAATGGCTAGCATTATCAGGTATACTTGGCTAAAAGACCAATTCAATAGTGTACTTGTCTCTTTTAAAGTCTGGGTGGGGAACTAAGAGAGTAGTATAAATAGCCAATGCATCCACTCGGTCATTGAATTCTCTCAGAACGGTTGAGATGCTAAAAGCATCAAATTTTTTAATTTTTTCCCAAACTAGATTACGATAGTGGCACAATATTTCATTCTTGGTTTGATAGAGGCTCATTACCTGACAAACCACCAATTCAGTGTCTCCTTTAGCATGGAGGAGTTTAATGCCTTTTTCTCTAGCAACCTACAATCCAAGTAACAAGGATTCGTACTCGGCTATGTTGTTAGTGTTGCTAAACTACAATTTATAGGATAAGGGAATAATATCTCCTTGAGGAGATACCAACAAAACTCTAGCTCCTAAACTGGTAAAGGAGCAACTGCCATAGAATTCTAAGATCCATACCTCACTAGACACCACTTTTCCTTTGAAAACTCCTTCATTTGGAGGAAGAGGTTCTTCCATGCATTTTTTTTGCTTTGTCGATCCTCTTACTTTGTTAGCTAAACACATTTCCAAGTTATTATCTATAGGAGTTTCATCGGATTCCTCATGAACTTTGTCTATAGATAGAAAGTAGTTACCCATGCCTGAAGACTCAAATAAAATTTGAGATTTTGGTGCTGATGATCAGGTGACTACATATTTTGCCTCTTTTTAGGAAGCAATCTCTTCATAACACCTTGAATTGGGATACTTGTCTCTGACAAGTCCATGATTATCTCACCCCCAACATCATTGCAAAAATTATACTCAAGAAGGATGCCACTAGAACCATCATTTTTATCCTCTTTTTTGGAAAAGCTGTGAATGCAAATTATGCATCTTATATTTGACCAAGGAGTGGGACTTTCTTATTTTCCATAGAAAAACACCTCGCAAAAGGTTTGGTCAAAGTTAGACCAAGGGAATCTACCAGCTTGGTAGGCATAACATTATCAGAAGCTCCAGAGTCTATTATGCAATTACTCAATTTATAACCATTTATTAGCAGAGAAACATAAAAAGATTATATTTTTCTAAGAGTAATAAGAGGAGTCATGACAAGATTATTTTAGGTGGATCTATCCTTGGGGGAATCATGAGTGGCCTTTGAATAATCTTGTCCTATAGGGATGGCTTTATTTTTTATGTATTCTGCCAATCTATCAAACTATTCAGGATTGGCTCTCAAATACTCAATCTCAGTCATTTAAATCTTAGTCTTTCTGGCGTGATCAATTATATCAAATAATTGAAATGAATTTGAGATAGAAGAAGAGGGCCCATCATCTTGATCTTTAGTGGGAGTGGCAGTAGTCTGAGAAATAGAGGTGGAAGATATGGGATGGTTTGAGGTACTTACTTTTTTGTTACTTACCAGATCTTTTGATTGGGAAGGCAATGGAGTCCCTTGTTTAGCGATGGAGACCACCGGCTAAGGTTCTTCTTCTAATTTTCCTTTGTCATTTTGTGGAGCTGACTGGTTTTGAGATCTTGTAAAAATAGCATAGGATCCATCAAACCCTTCTCCTTTACTTCCAGCTTCATCTTGGTAATCTAGGAAATTGATATTGGAGTCACCAGCTAATTCTTCTTCTTGCTCTCTGAAGAGATTAGCATCATCTTATTGGTCCAACTCAGGTTGGAGCAAAAAGTCATGTTTAGCCTCTAGATAATCAACCACTAAATTAGAGGTGCTACTTCAATGGCAAGTTTCCCCTGAGGAGGAGGTAGGCGATTTGGTTGCCCTTAGTTCGTAGTAGCATTGCCCTAATATTACTAGTTTTAGAATATTCTCCTTGGCATATCTTAATAAGTGGGAACATACATACCTTGGGCCATTTGTCTTTTCAAATCTATCAGTTCATTTGTCAACTTCTGCACCATAGGGTCTGTAGTGCCTATAGAAGAACTTTCAACAGATGAAGAAAATTTATTTTTACTGGAGTCTTTTCTAATCTTACTTTCCAGGATAAGATCATCCTCAATCTCAGTAGCCAAATTTTGAGCCAACGTGAGATCCATAAGGCTAGCCCACCTCAATAAAAAACTTACTTTGGAAAGTTGTGAGTTAAATGAAAAATCACTTGAGATTCTCTGGCATAGGCTGAGAAATGGTAGGAGTTTGGTTTCTTAACCTATTGAATTTAGCTATGAAATCCTTCATGGGCGCATAGGGTTCCTTTTTCATATATGTAATCTAAGCTAACAAGGCATGCACATCCTCAACAAGTTTAAACCTAGCTTCAAATTTAGACTTAAGTGTATTCTAGTTAGTTATAGTTTAATCTCTACAAAAAGTCTCACTACTATGTCTTCGAATTCCACACTAATTACACCGCATTCTATAGAGAAGGCAACAATATGCTCATTGGGATGAACTTTCCCATCACCAAAAAACTTGGGAAATTTTTTCCTAGAACTACTAGGTAGTTCATGCAAGGGTGGAGTCAAATTGAGAGGGCCAAAAGAAATTCCCCACAGACCTTGAACCATTATGATAGGACGGTTAAATGGCAGGATAAAAAATCTTGGTAGGGTTAATAAAAACAAAGCCTTCCTAGTATTGAGGCTAGAAGCTTCACCAGGTATGGGAGATCTAGCGTTGGTAGGAGGGAAGCTCCTAGTTCGTTGAAGGCGAGATGATGGAGGAGAAATCTCAAAATTAGTTTGTCGCACCAACTTGAATACGGGATCAATAATACCTTGAGCTCTCTTGCCTCATGTGTACGATGGATCTGCTAGAGTGTCAAATGAGAAATGAATTGAAACTACTTCAAGTTGAAGTTTGAGGCTTCAAAATGCACATTTGTAGTCCCCAGCAGAGTCGCCAAAAGCTATTAGGTGAATATTTTGTTATCAACTAACTGATGACAAAATGGGTATATCAACCACAGTATATAGAAATTTATGCCACAAAAAGTATAGTTATACCACATATTAATGATATAAATCTCTCCTCTCATCAAGGGGAGGTTCCCTATGAATCACTTATATGCTATATGTATATATAAGTAGAAAATAATACTCAGGGTAGTATAACACCATCCATCTTTTTTGTTAGAGAGGATGTCCAAGGAACAAAAGAGAGAAGTCATGGTCGATGGTTGAAAGCATTCCTCTTCTTTTAAGAATGGTATCTAACGTAGAGTATAAAATCTCTTGAAGTAATAAAAAGGTCCACAAGAAAACCCATGAAAGCACAAAGTCTTCTGTTGCCTCCTTCACTGATTCGAAACACACGTAACAGTAGAGTGAAACAAAGCCCAAAGTCTTCACCTAAAAATATAATGAATAAAAGGGTTACCAAGATAAAAGTAGCTCAAAGTCTTTTTTTTATCTTTTAGAAATGTCTTTAGATAATTTCAATACACACACTTTGCTTATTAAATCAAACATATGAGAGATTATCAGGAAAGAGAACATAAGAATTATTTCCTAAGTAGCACAAATTACTCCAACACAAAGTCTGAAATAAACCTATTTCTCATTTATTCAATAAAATATGATTTACAAATTGAGCACAAAGTCTCAATAAGTGTCTCAATTTCAGTAGAGTTTTTGCTCTCAATTATCCAGAGATACTTTACAAAAGAGGTTCCCTCTATATATAGGGAGAAACTTTCAAAATTGAAAAAAGATTAAAATATTAAAATATCTAGTCAAAGATGAGTCATCTTTGAATTTGAGATATTTTTTGGATTTTTACATGTAATTACATATTAGAAAAGTGCATGTACTTTTACATCACAAAAGTACATGAGAAGAAAGGAAGAAGAGAATAGAGGAAAGATTTAATTCTTGCTGCCAGACTTCTTCAGATGAGCATCATACATGGCGATAGATTCCTGAATTTCTATACTTTTTGGTGCAATGGTGTTTTTGAAGTTCACTTTGGCTCTGATTGTAGTGTCTTTCAATGCTATGATTGCTTTGGCATGATTAGTTAATTTGGCTCTTAGATTATCCAGAGTCAACTAAGTATCTAAGATGTTATCCACAGAAGTCATTGAAAATGCTTTTTCTTTGAAATCCCTTCAGATCATGCCTATGAATTCTTGAATCATCACTTCTACTAAAAGAAATTGATTATTTCTAGAGGTGAGATCACAAGGCAATTCTTTCAGTCTATTTAATAGGCCGCTGTCACATTTCTCACTAGCATCCTTGAAAGACTTGAGATCTTCGATCAACTCCTTAAGTACTTGGATCCTGTATATTAGTGATTCTTTAATTTCAACATAAGAATATTTGTTGGCAATGATGCCAATTGATACCAAGGTGTGTTTCTTTAGATCCTTTATCTCTACCCACTTGCTAAGATATTTATTTGTATTATCAATATCTTGAGAAATATGAGAGAAGGTCTTCTAAATCTGTCTTCATTTTCTTCATCTTCTCTATCTTCTCAGTAACTTCTGTAAGCAAGGAAATTCCTTGAGTATGCATCTTTTCTATATAGTCTTCAGGCACTTTCCCTTTCATGTAGGTTTTATCTGCTTTCTAGATAATAGGATCATTCATGGAAAAGGCTTCTGTGGTTGCTATTTTAGGATCAAGAGTGAATTTCTTGACTACCACAGTCAATTATTCTGCCTTGGCCTTATAGTAATATTTCATCTCCTTTTCCCTGTCAAATTTTTGGACCATGATATTCATTGCTGACTGTAGGTCACTCTTTGCACCCTCATGAGTGACTTTCCCCAACTCAACACAAGAAATGGAATAGCTGCTCATGTCAAAACCTTCTAGGGTTGTGTCATGTGGAGGTTTGGCTATCTCCAAAAATTTGTGCCCCTTTACCTCAACTATTTTTGAAAAGATCCTTGGTTTCTTAGGGGTCTTAGCTTTCACTAACACTATCTTGCCAAAATCAAAGTCATCTACAGAAATGGCTTGCTTCTTATTTGTGGGCATGAAAGTTGATAACCAAGGTGGGAGACCAGAAGCACTTATCATGGCAACAGTCCCTGCAGCTGGTGTCACTGGGGTAACATCTACACTGCTAGTGGGAATAGTGGGCGTAATGGGTGTAATAGGTGAAATTGTATCGGCTGTTGATTGGTCAATGGCAGAGCTTTCTCTGATATTGAAAGGAAAAGAGAGACTAGGGATAGAACCTGATGATCAAAGGATGTCTCTAGAAGCACCTTGAGGATTGCCAAACATAAATCTAGAAGGAGAGGCAACTCTAGAAGAAAGAACACTGATGGGAGAAAGAGGTGAAGGAGATGCCACAGGGGATTGAGGTGGAGAAAAAGAAATGCCTACAAGTGGTTGTACCCCTTTCTGGGGAGATAGAGTCTTAGTTATTTACTACACTATAGGCCTATCATTTATCTATATCTGTTATGTTGCCTATTCCTAGGTGCTTTGTTCTTCAACCCCCTTAGCCGTTGATTTTAGCTCCTTAGCAAACTTTGATTTCTTAGACACAAAGATGATTCTAGGCTTGTGAGGCCTAGACAGAGAAGGAATGTCACCTTTATTCTTAGTTCTATTCTCTGCTCTCTTCGTTGTTTCTTCCTAGAAGTCAGCTCAGATCTTGTGTTGAATTCTTTCAACGTGATTCCTTTAGCTGCTATCCAATCATTGGTGTTAGCCAATATTAGTTTGAATCTCTTTCTTAAAGAAGTCAATTCATTTTGGGACTAGTGAATTGGAGGAAGAGGAGAGTTAGTGACCTTCTCAGCTAGGTATCTACTATTAATTATGTTCCTATCATCAACCAGAGTAGGGGGAATATCTGCAAGCCCTAGATATTCAATCTGCTCTAGAGTCAGCCTACTGTAGTCCATCCTTCTGATTTCTTCCATTGTTCTCAAGTCTAACTAGACGTCCTCAATCATGGGTTCATGAAATTAAGTCTTTCTTCAGATCATATCCTTAACACCCTTGTAATCAAAATTAGACCTTCTCTTGAACTAATTCATGGTGACCAGTTGCATTTCTGTCTCCATTACCCTTGCTTTGGCGGTAGTCAAAATTGAGTATCTACCAATTTATATTGGGAACCTGAAACCTAGCTTTTTTAGTTCTATTTGCTTAGTGTGTATGATAATAATCTACCTACACAGCTCCATTATGACTAATTTGTCAGATGGAAATCAAGGGAGCATGTAGGTATAGCCTTGGAAAAAGCCAACCCATAGATAGCAAAAGGAGGGGAATTTTAGAAACATACAGCCAAAGTCATTGACGACATCCAGGCTTCATCTGATACTCTTTTATGTTCTAGCTGAGGATCAAAAAGGCACAAAAACACTACAAATAAGGCATCATTTACCCTCTTAAAGTGATGGATTGATATTTTTAGTGTCAGCTGAGGGTAATATGAATAAATTGGGGTAGTTCTTTTGTCTCCTTTGGTTGCCAAACCTAGAAAAGTTCACATCAAAGCTATAATGTACACTAAGTATAAATTCATATAGAACTTTGAAGTAGTAGACACTTTTATCAACTACTCATGAAGAGCATTGCTAATCTGCTCACCCTAGAAGATGACTTGTTTCCCTTGTATAATTATTTTGATAAAAGGATACATCCATTCATGGAATTGTGAAGAAGATGGTAGACCTCGTACTCTACTGAGAAGAGTAATCAAGTCACCAAATTCTTCTATGAAATCACTTCTCAAAAAATTATGTTACAATCTAAACAAGTTGGTTTTGGGAGTCTTGAGCCATCTATTATTCATCACCTTTTTCACCCTCTCAAGATCTTTGTCTTACTCTTTCTATGCCTCAATGAAGTATATTTTTAGCATGTCAATTATAGGAGGGCACATGAAGACTTTATCAATAAATTTGGGGTCCAGTCAAATTATCATGTTGCCATTGGCATCTGACATTGACCTGGTCTCTCTGTTGTAGAATTGTGCACACTGGAGGATAAACTCTATGTGATGCGCTGCTATAGGGAAAGAGGAGACTAGGTGGATGTTGCTTTCAATGATTCTTTTCATCTCTGAGCTCGAGTTAGTTGTCTTGGTTCTCTCCATGAACTCAGCCATATCCACGTGGTCATTCTCTATATCTCTAATGTCGTCGACATTAGAAGTGATCGAGGTGATTGGGAAAACACTTGATATTGGTACTTCATGGCCTTCAACTTCTTCAGAGAAGTTTCAGTCATTGAGAGAAGCTTTTGTTGAGAGGGTGCCTACAAATGAGAATCCTTAGGGGGTACTGCAATAAGAATCATGATCATGCAATTAGGGAAAAATGAGAAAATTATGGAATTTGCACGTTGGGTGATCATGACCAAGGAAGGGCACTTGATAGGGCCAAGGTGAAAGCAGGTTGGAAAGTAAGAGGAAAATGGGGAGGATGTGAAAAATGGAAGGAATGAAGATTTTTCCAGAGTTAGAGAAAACGTAGAAAAAAGATGCAAGGGAGGCAAAATTTACTACCCTGGCATGTGGGATGGTCTACATGCATAGGCAACAAAATTTTCCGCTTGTGCATGTGAGATTAAAAAAGGCACAGGCGGAAAATTTTTTCGCCCATGCATGCTGGTAAGAAAAGGTGTAACGGCAAAAAAAAAAAAGTCACCCTTGCACTCAAGTGTAATGGAAAATTTTTTTGTAGCCCCTACACTTGGGACCTACATCAGTGGCAAAATTTACTGCCGGTGTAGGTGGGAGGATGATAAGTTAGGGTGGCAAATTTGGCCACCCTTACAGGTAGTAAAAGCTAGGAAAGAGGGGAGGGCAGTGAAATTCACCGCCCTAGCATGGATGAAGAGGAAGGATGGGCAACGAGGAGAAAGGGAAGAGAAGAAGAATGCGGTGGGAAGAGAAAGGGAAAGGGGAAAAAGGTAAACACAACAAAAAATAAAACCAACAAAGAGAAGAGCAAAAATAAAGGAATAACGTGAAACAAAATGCAAAAATAAGACCTACCTAGAAAATGGCACGTGGTGAGAAATTAAAACTAAAAAATGCTTCTTCCCGCTTGTTGGATCATCTAGAGGTAGAGAGCAGGAGGAGGATGGAAGAAACAAATTGAAATGGGATCAAAAAGGGATTAAATGGGGCAAAAATCAGCCCCAACCACTCGATGCACTTGGCTATAAATGCTGCACATGAAAAATGAGGCAATGTAGGGGTGAAAAAATTTGTCATCCTTACACTAAAAATTTAAGGGACATGCAGGGATGGCAAAATTTTCCGCTCATGCATGGGAAGGAGAAAAATGTAGGGGTGGAAAAATTTGCTGCTCCTGCATTCTGGATGTAAGGGCAGCAAAATTTACCACTCCTGCATGAAGAATGAAACAAAAATGCATTGTCAGCAAAATTTACCGCCCATGCATGAAAATGGAAGGAAAAAAGACTAACTCTGGAAAAAGGGAAAAAGGTCCCCTGGTTGCATCGAGACCGTAACAAATTTCACATTTTGGGGAAAACGTAATGAAGAGACGTTATGAACTTCAAACAATGCCAATTGAGCAAACACGATAATAAGAAAAAATTGTCTCAAAAAATGAACTTAGAGAGAAAAAGGCGAAACAGACAAGTTTCATGGGGGGGGTTGTTCCAAAAATGAGGTGAGCTGATTTTGGAAACAACATTATTCTAGATGTTGATTGGAAGACTAAGTTGACCTGGTTGACTTTGTTATATGGAACTAAATAAGAATACTATGTTGACCTATTTGATCCATTAACATTTATCTAATGAAGACCTACATAGAAATACTAGAGTCATTTTGATATGATTATGTGTTAAACGTGCACATAGAAGTTAGAACTATATCATCTTGGTTGACCTAGTACTGCAAATATAGAAAAATAATATAATGATATAAATGGAAAGCGTGAACGAAAACTTTCAAGGGTTAGATTCATGTCAAGTTCACCAAAATGTATTATGAAGGTGAATCCAATTTGAATACAATGATAAGAATAAATTATAAACGTGAAGACAATCCAACCAATGGTGGGATAGGATTCACGTTAGGTTCATCAAAATGTATGAAATGGAAAATACAATAGATCTACAAATCATTCTTAGATCGAAGAAGATTTATCCTACTTACACTAATGATTGGGGATTCATTAGATAATTAGGCTCTTGACTAATATAGATATTCTACACCTATCCAAGGGATTTATTATCAAAATAATATCACTAGGGAGGGTTCCAAAGCCTTTAGTCAAGCAAAACTATGCAATAAACCTATCTAGGTACTATATTTTCATATTCACTACACTAATAATAGGTAAAAGAAAATCTAATATATTGCTCACCATATCTTGTGGCACAAAGTGGGCATAAAAAATAATAAAATTAAACATGCATAATAAAATCCTAATTAATCTATGTATAGGTAAAACCCTAATGCATAGAAAGAGAAATATTATTAAAAATTCATTACTTATGCTACTTATATCTACTAAATAGAGGAGCAAAGTTAGAGATACTTAATTGGAATATGAACTCATTGAGACTCAATCTCTTTATTGGCCAAATATGTTTTTCAAGAATTTGCTGTGGTTTGTAAGAATCACTAAGAAAGGCCAAATCATCCAAGACTTCTCCACAAGATTAGATTCTTCTCCAAGTAGAAACCCTAAGCTAAGACTCCTCAAGTATAATGGTGGAAGTGTAGATTGTAAAGAAGTGATAATCAATAATAACTCTTATTATTTCTCTAAGAATGGAAAAATGAATGTGTTTATATAGGTGAATGTAACCCTAAACCCTTCTGAATTTTTTTGTCGATAAGGTCGACCTAGTTGATCTAGTATTTTAATTGACAAAAAACATACTAAATAATGAACTATGTCAGCCATGGCTGACTTTGTTCTTAGTAAGCTATTATAAATAACAATACAAGGCTGATGTGGCTAGCATATTCATGTAAACTACCAAAAATGGGTTTAGGTTAGGGAAAGGGGTAATAAAGGTGGTAAATGACTAGGAAGGGTGCACAAGAGGAGGCAAATCTTATAGGAGTGTTTTTATAAGCAAGGTGTGTAGATAACAAATGGAAATAAGGGACAACAATATTATGAAGTACCAATGGTCTACCCACCCCTTTTCTAGTGCACTACTTAGGGTATGTACTTAGAGAGATTGAGACTTGATGGGTTCCTAAAAAATAGAAAGCATTAGTAATTCATAAAGTTTGAAAATATTATGTGTATACACATACCATTATAACAACTATGTAGAATATCCCTTCGACATCAATTTATAATATGGGTGCTTTAGGAACATTTCTCAATCTGATGACATATGATGGGTCTGTAGGCCTTGAGTGGTACTTACTAAAATGTGGGATGATATGGGAAGCTAAGGGTATTAATGATGAGGATATAAATAAGTGTGATTTAATAAGGGAAATAAATGGAATAAAACTTAAGTTTATTTACCATAGATAAATTTCTTAGGAAAATGTACAACATATTAAGGAGTGGCTCATCGTAAAATTTAAAATAAAACAATGTACAAGTCAGGGTATTCAATACCTAAAGGAGATTAGGAATAAGTCAAGAGAATCAATCTATGATTATGATCACAGGTTCTTAAATGTTATGAATAAGGTGGAGTTTACCTTACAAGATAAAGATAAAGCTAAATGGTTTGTCAAAGGACTATGTCGCAGTATCATGTTTGCTATAACATAGACCCAATATGCTACTAAGAGAGATGTTAGAGTTGTTATTCTTTAGGTGGAAAAAATTGAATATTATGGAAAAGCTCCCATAATGTGTTCTAATATTGAAAATACATTACAATATTTTATGAACATGATAGAAAAATATCATGAAGTAGATAA
Source organism: Torreya grandis (assembly GCA_037957365.1). Classification (NCBI taxonomy): domain Eukaryota; kingdom Viridiplantae; phylum Streptophyta; class Pinopsida; order Cupressales; family Taxaceae; genus Torreya; species Torreya grandis. Next base: position 1,852,721 of record JARHVA010001444.1, read on the forward strand.
ACCTAAGCTAAATCTATGATTCATGGAGTGTGGGAAGGAAGGACATCATAGAAATGATTTTCCTAAGATCAAGATAGAGTTTGGTGAAATCTATAGAGTAGTAGGGCATACAATAATTTAGTGCTATCTTCTTCAATAATATTTCAAAACCCATAGAGTTTGTAATGTAATTTTTTAAGTTCCAAAAACATGATAAATAGAATTATAGGGCTTTATAGGAGCTCAAAGAAGACATTACAAAGAATGTATTCTTAATCATTGTGCATCAATTATCCTTAGTAAAGTAGATGATTCTAGGCCAAGAGATCGATAAGGGTTCTGCAAACTAAGTAGGTTCATAATGGATTTCTAGTTTACCTTAGTACTAGCCTCAAGGTTTGGTTAGATGGACCTCTCCTTCACCAAATTAGATACCACCATCATAGTAATACTAGTACTCAACACCTTGGAATTTGACAATGATTCCATAGTAGCTATCTAGTTCAACCGCACCATTTATGCAAAAATAATTTGGGATTGGAGATAATACCCAACAACATCAACATTGGAATACAACACAATCATAGGGAGGTTATAGAGGAGGTTATCAATCGAATAGAGGAGGATATAGAAGAGATTATGAAGGTGGTAGAGGAAACAATTAACAATGATCTCATTTGTAATATAATTTACCTTTGAATTCCTAAAAATAATCTTGTTGTGAATATTATAGGGTATAAGAGCAGCAAGAGATAGAATATTATCCCTTTTTTTAAAAGCATAGAAAGGAAAAGGCCATCAGGAATATTAACATGGTGAATGCACAGCCTAAGGAAGATGCATTTTTGAATGCCATTACAAGAAACTAACACATAGAGAGAGGATTTACTCCTATAAAAATTCCTTAGGATAAAGGAATCTAGAAAGTAATATAGGATAAATACCCAAACCTAGATGTAGAAAAGGGGATCATAATGAAGATACATAGATGTTGAAATATATTTACCACCAAGACACTACTGAAGGAGATTTTTTAGCAATACATTCCCAAATGTATGGTTAGATTATGTTCATTATGTGCTAGGATGGAGCTGTTACTACACTGACAGACTTACTGAAGCTTCTAAGTACACTACACAATAAAAAAAATTCATAGAACATTATAAAATTGTTACATAATTTACTAGAGTGTGCATAGTGAGGGCAATAAAAGATAGAAAAAGTTGTTTGGTATGTGGAAACAAAGAAGTTGTGATATGTAGATCTATTAATCGACATTGAAGTTGCAAGATATGAAATTCCATATGTTGTCTTTGATTTTAGAAACACAGTTAACATGATCCCCAGGTCTACATGCGAGGTGATCAGATGACCAGTTCTAAGTTACAACCTAGTAACTCTAAGTTTAATAGACTATGGAAGAGTTGAACCCATTGGTAGATTAGAAGATGTTGAGATCAAAGCCTCAAACTAAGCTTGTTAGGTGACCTTGAATTCATCGATATGAAGACAAAAAAAATCATTATCCTGTGATGATTGGCAAGAAATGGGCATATGATGGTCAAATGACTATTAATACTATACAAAATTAGTTAGAAGCACATTAAGGAGATAAATTTTTTGTCATTCCTTTACATAAGGTGCATAAACTCTACTTCATTTTGGTTGATAAAGACTCTCCTTATGTCTCACAAGAAACTAATTGGATGAAGCTAAACTCTGAGGAGAACCTAAAATCTCTATGTGCAACTGAGTGAAATTTATTGTATGAGCATACTAAACCTCAAATTTAGTCTTTACTCAGTCAATAGTTAAAGACATCTAAACAATTAAATCCTAAATCAGTAGTTACTTAGCCATTGGTACCCTATTTTATCATAGATGAATGTGTGTTCATGTATGTTAACTTCCCTACTCACTCAGAAGTTGATTTTATCTATGAATTAGATGATCTTATACAGAATTATATGCAGTTATCCAGAGAAGGCACTTTACCTTGAGAAATAGCTTTATCTATCAATGGAGACTTAGATATTCATCTACTTAATATGTCTCATGGTGATCATGAACTATGACCTATGAGAATGGTCTTCACCATGAAAAGATAACTTCCTTTGTACTATGCAACCAAAGACATCAATCAATTCATTTTATGCCTACAAGTCCATGTACCTATGATTAGTTAGCATACCAGTGCCATAAATTAAATTTTGAAGGGATTTGTAGCAATATGGAGAATAATTCATATTTATGATCAACTTGATTGGGATAATGTGTGCCAACTTACAATTAGCACATTTCAACTACATAGGTCATCAAAAGTAATTGGCCTTACTTTTAGGAAGGTGAGTGCCCTAAAATCCATATCCATAAATGTGTTAGGTTTTAGACTAAAGAATGTGTTGCACCTAAGTAATGGGTTCATATCTTTCATTATACACTTACCCATTTACCATCAACCTTTATATGCATCAAAAATGTAGGAGGGAGATAAAACATTGGGTACAGGTGTAGGGTGACTTCATATAAAATTTTGTGTTTGAAGATGAGAATCCTGTAGTTCATAATTTGATACTAAAAATCAAACATTTCCTATGCCATGGGTGCATAGAAGATTTAATCACCATAATGTAGTCTACTACACAAAATAACACATCCTATGATGTAAATACAACATTACAAAGATATAAAGTTACCAAAATGGAAGAACAATATTTTATGCATCCATGCCACTAAATACAAAATAAAGAGGAGGAAATTGAAGATTCAAAAACTAATGGTGATATAAATCTGACTATTTTATTTGAACCGAAATGTCAAATATAACCATTAAAGGACCTAGTCAAAAAACCCACTAAAGACGAAAAGCTACATCACATACATATTCTAGAGAAGGAAGGGTAAATAATTTTAAAATAATATATTTATAATGAAAAGTGTAAGATTTATCAGTAACCTATTAAAAAACATGTTGGAAGCATCAAAAGTGATTATATTCCTAAACTGGCATATATATGTGACTATTGGACTAAATCCAAAGTTTTAGAAGCTATCCAAATCCTATGAAATTATCAAGATGTGTTTACCATAAAAATTTTAGAAGTCAAAGGAGTAGATCCATCCCTTAAGGAAATGTATATTTAACTCAAGGATTTTTCATGACCCATAAAGAAATGGCCATACAAGTTGAATCCAAACATGAAGTTGAAAGTGAAGGCTAAATTAGATAGAATGCAAGTAGTAGGTATAATCTATCCCATAAATAAGGCATATTGGGTTAGTCCCATAGTAGTATATCCTAAGAAAATAGAGGAGATCAGAGTATGTGGTAACTACCTAATTTTGAATGATTCATGTGTGAATGATCCATTTCTGATTCCCTTCATGGATTTTGTTTTGGAATGTATCACAAGTCATGACGTTTAATCTTTCACATATGGCTTTAGTGGCTATCATTAAATACCCATTGTAGAATAAGACAAAGATAATATAACTTTTGCCACTAAATGGGGATATTTTTTATATAAGGTAATGCCTTTTAAACTCAAGAATGCACCTGTAGCTCTTTTAAGAGTAATGGTGACTACCTTTAAGGATTTCATTCATGATTTCCTAGATGTATATATAGATGATTGGGTAGTATTTTATTTATTTAGAGAACACTTGTCCAAGATATACCTCATGCTAGAATGATTCTAAGATCTGTATATGGCCCTAAATTTGAAAAAATGTGTATTTTTTACACGTTTTACTATCCTAGTAGGTCACATGGTGGGTAGTGAAGGAATTTTGGTAGACCAAGCCCAAATTGTAACTTTTCCTAGTATGCCTCCACTAGTCAATTCCATAGAAGTGTGATCCTTTCTTTGCCATACATGGTAATATTAGAATTTTATCAAGGGATATGCAGCCATTTCATCTCCATTAGAATATTTTTTGTGGAAAGGTATGAAGTTTGTCTAGACTATAAAGTGTCAAGCAAGCTTCATAGAACTAAAACAATGACTGGTCACTGCACCTATTCTCATCTTACCAAATTGGATTAAACCCTTTCATGTGCATGTTTCTACTTATAGTATTATAGTCAATGTTGTATACGAATAGCCAATAGAAGGTGGATTAGACCAACCCATTCATTTTTCAAGATGAAATTTGTCTGATGCAAAAAAAATAACATGATAACTGAAAGGGAAGCAATGGCTATAGTGTTTTCACTACAAAAATTCTAACATTAACTTATTTCAACATCATTTTATTTTTTCATAAATCATCAATCTCTATGCTACCTAGTCAATAAAACCATTATTAGAGGGCATATTTCAAGATGGTTGATGTTTTTTCAAGAATTTCATTTTTACATCAATGTCAAACCAGATAGAGAAAAGGTTGGGCCAAATCATCTAAATCACATCACAAATGGGAGATAACCGTAAGAACTATAAGAAGATTATCTTGATGCCCATCTATTTTGATTTTCTTCAATGCCTAATAATTTTGAGGTAATTACTAATTTACTAGAACAAGGAGTATTCCATGTGCACTAAAAATAAAAGGACAAGAAGTAGTTTGTCACTAGAGTCTTTCCATATACTATTATAAATGGGATCTTGTATCATTTGAGGAAGGATGAAGTACTATGTGGGGTAGTTTTAGAATATGAACACCCACAACTCTTATTAGAATCACACTAAGGAATAGTACAAGGTCATTTTTTTAGAGAATCTACTATAAGGAAATTATTATAGAGTGGGTTGTGTTGGCCAAACATTTTTCAGTATGCACATAGAGTAGTGTAGCATTGTGACATATGTCAACAAATGGGCAAGCCATTCCAGAAGGATGAAATGCCTTTGCAGCTTTTGTTAGCCTACTAAATTTTTTAATAGTGGGGCATTAGTTTTGTAGTACTAATTAATCCTTTGATTAAACACATCAAAGCATGCTATATTATCATTATGATAAATTACTTTACCAAATGGATTGAAGCTATTGTGACACCTAGTTGTGGGGCCAAGGACATCAGAATTTTATTTATGAGAATATTGTCACATGGTTTGGATGCCCCATTAATATCATTAGTGATTTAGGGACATGCTTCCTAAATAATACTATCAAATATCTTACAGAAGAATTCATGATTTTTTATCATAAAATTACTGTGTACCATCCACAAGCTAATGGCCAAGCTGAGGATTCTAATAAAGTATTGGGAAAGATGTCAAAAAAAATCTATGATGTCAAGAGGGATGATTGGTAAAATCACATTTCTACAATTATTTGGGCATATCAAATGTACTATAAGAGGGCTATAGGTTTTAATCCATTTTAGTTGGTCTATGGGCTTGAAGCAGTAATGCTAATGGATTACTTGGTACCCAATCTGTGCATTATAATGATTATGAGACTAGGGTATCATGAGTCTCTCATAAATAGCCTTATCAAACTAAATAGGATTAATGAGTATCAATACCGAGCACCTTAGATGCAATAAGTTCATAAGTAGAGCTAGAAAGTATGGCATGACAATAATTTATGCCATAAAGAATTTCATAAAGATCAACCAGTTTTTTTATATGATAGTCACTTTAGATCATTCCTGGGTAAATTGTAGATTAGGTGTAAAGGGACTTATTTTATACATGAAATATTGTAGTAAGGAACCTCTATTTTGAGATATCTATAGGGAACCATTTTTCCAATGTGGGTGAATGGTTGTAGGATTAAAATCTACTACCAATAGTCTTAATTTATCTCTTTTTGGAAAATGAGTGGGTGTTGAGTAACACCAAGTATATTAGGATTTCCTATTTTGATATGTTTTTTATGTGCTTATTTTTATCTCTCTCTCTCTCTCTCTCTCTCTGTGTGTGTGTGTGTGTGTGTGTGTGTGTGTGTGTGTGTGTGTGTGTGTGTGTGTGAGAGAGAGAGATCTCTTAATTATATTTTGGAATTAGGACAATGACTATAGCATGTGTCAAGCATGTACAAAATAATTCAAGTGCATCATTATTGATGTCTATAGGAATGAAAGCAAGAAATTAAGTTTTCTAAATGTACAGTAAAGTCACATCACCCAAGATCTTGCCATATAATGATCACCCCAGAGTAGATAATGCTAGATCCAAGGTTAGATTGATCCAATATTCACCAAATTGGTGGACAATCAACATCATCCATTCATGATTTAGTATAAACAACAAAGAATATAATGACATATCTTGATGCATGCACCAATGACTAACTATCTTAATTTCTAGATTGGATAAGATTTTACACATCAAAATTCAAATTGATATATAAGGGACATATTAGTGTGAAATTTACAGAAAAACCAATAGGCACAAAATCTATAAAGGCATAAGGGTGAAAATCAAGTCTGTATTTTATTATTGTAAACATTCTATGAGCTACAGTTTCAAAGCCAAGATAGTTTCTACTTTGTAGAAAGTAACAAGTTTTTTAATTTTAGTATTCACATATCATGGATGATTCACAACTCATCAAGAACATGGGATACTCTTAGAAGGAATTCATGGGTGTCAATCTTGCACTTTAGTAGAAAAAATAGACTAATCTAGAGTTGTTTGATTACCTCTAAATGGAAGAGCAAAAACTCTTACAGCTAGATCCAGCCAATATTGTGCAACCAATTGTTCTTTCAACCCCACATTGATTCTATAACACAAATGTTGAACACCTAATTTACATGCCCACTTCTAGTTACTTAGGGGAGATTGTGAAAATATTATTTCACTGCTATAATGATGACAACATTTACATTGGTCTTGACACCAATGTAGTCATCAATACTGAAGCAATGGTCCGAGCTTTGGCCCTATCTGTACAAGGTGATTATCTTGATCCATATAAGATAAAAATGCCTCTTATCCTTCAAGAGGTCAAAAAATGTTCATAGTTATAGAGGAATCCCAATTGATTAAATCCAATATGAACTGGTGTGCATCTTGGTCAAGTGCATCACATGGAGATTCTATAAGACCACCAAGTTTATGAAGTAACTTCCTAAAGGAGTTGTATAAATTACACATTATATGATCCACCATAATGACTAGTTAAATTTTCTATAATATTTTGTATAGTATTTATTTATAAACATTAACAAGTGATGCACAACTTCCAAGTAGACTTTCCAATACCAACTTCTCATCTTTATACTATGTTTCACCCAATGGAAGTCCCCTGAAGGAGAAGCAAACCTTGACATAGACTATTGGCTAGCAAAGTAATTCCACAATTTGATATAGACACCTGACCATGACACCCTATCATATGAATTCAAATCCAAGATATTATGGGAGGAGTGTTTGGAGTTGATTGATACACATCCATGGGTACTATCAGACATCATGCATTACCTGGGATAACATGTTGTTTTCACCTTGTTTTTGAAAGGTATTTTTATCCACATTCATGAGCTACCTAGGTTTCCATTTAAACCTCTCCCATACTTTTTTACCATAGCCATATCATAGGATGAAGTCTCCAGACAAAAATTCTATGTAGCTAGGCATGAAACACCATTCAAATCCATACCACCCGATGCAATAGTCCCTTCAACATAGTAACAACCAGAAGCTAGAACCTTATAACAATAGAAAGGAAAGTACAAGCTTCCTACCAAATAAAAATAACCATCACCTCCACTAAAGCATAAGATGATGAGAATCATTACTTAGATAACCCTAAGGTTCCCTAGATTACCAGCTCTTACAACCTACCTCAAATGGGAATTACATGAGCAAGAAGTTTATCAAGTGATGGTCACATATACGATAGGTGACTTCTATGATAGGGATGAGGAGAAGGAGTTCTTATAAAATGTGGTGTGTATGGTCTATGTGCATAAGAAGGACCCTCCAAGTCTTTGGGTGGACCTATCACCATGCCCTAAATCTATGGTTTTTGACACTTTACATGAATAAGCTAAACAAATGTAATGAAGGGTCAACCTCTTCTAACAAAAACATTTGACCACTTTTGTAGCTATCAATGTCTTTATTTCACTATCAAAACATCCATAAGAGTCTCTAGAATTATGACCTAGAACTCAATGAGAGGATAAGGTTTATCCTACCCTAGAAGAATGCACATTTGGTAGGATATCCAAGGCTTATGAATTGTATCATTTTCATTCATCGAATTCACTACCACCCAAAAGTAGGTTGGTTACTTTGGGGCATAAGAAAGCATCTGTATCCAAATCCATGGTCCATCCAAGTTATTTACCACCTTCAGAATAATCCCTGGAGGCCAAAGAGCTCATGCTAGAAAAACATACTATTGAATAACAATAGGATTCATGGGAATAAGTAGCTTACATATTAGAATGGTGAGTTAGACAAAAATAAAAGAAGCATCAGAAGGATCAAGCCCAACAACAAGTTTAATAAGTAATTCATCAAGATGAAAATTTTTAGGCCATGCAAAAGGCCCAAGACACAGAGGACGACCCACAAAAGGCTATCAAGGTGGCCAAGAAGGTGCATGAAATTGTTGATGTAGTAAAATAGGCATAGGAGGCACACAAAGAAGAAGATGGATGAAGAACATAAGAATAAAGAGGATGTGCTTACTTCCAAGGCTAAGGAAAAATAAGATAAGAAATAATAAGACATAATAGTGTAGGTAAAGAAGGCTCTAGAGGATGCCACTCTCGCACAATAGAAATCTGAGGAAGCTGATAAGAAGAAGAAAGAAGAAGAAGAGGAAGCCCTAGACAAATAGTAGGCTTAAACATAGGAATAATAAGTGCAGTCAAAGTGCAGGATTAACTAGCAGCATAGGTACAAGAAAAGGCCAAATAAGATAAAGTTACTAAACTTAAGGAATAAAATAAGGAAGAAGAGAATGCATAAAATCTATAGGAAGAGGAACAAAAGGAAAATAAAGATACCAAAGATCAGTTCAATAGGAAATCAATGGAGGAAGCCAAATAAAAACAAGATGAAGATGCTGCATAGTAACTAAATACTATAGAAGAGGATACATGACAATAATAAAAGGTACCTAAACAATAACTGAGTGGATCATAATAGCCTGGGCAAGAATAAGATACATTTATAATTTCAACAAGTCAGAAACAACCAACTTTTCCTTTGGGAGGAGTTTGACTATGGGATGTTATAACTATGGATTCTCAACACACAACATTTTCCCTTCCACTTATGATCATGCCACAAAATGATCCTTTGACTACCATAGGAACATTGGTAGAATTCCCAATCCAATAATAAGCATCCTTAAATGTTTGTAGATTAACACTGAAGAAATAATTAGATGGCAATACAACATTCTAGGACTCCATTATGTAGAAAGATGCCTCTCTGGAGTATGAGATTGATCAATCCAAAGCTGAGAACATCTAGATAAAGGCTCAACTACATGAAGTGATGAGGCTTATCCAAGACACTTATCCCAAGTTGGTCACCCAAACAATCAGGGACCAAGTAATGTTTGACCAGTGCAAACTCAAGACACTTATCTCTGAGTTAACAAATAATTGGTGTGTATCATAAAAACTCTACAAATTTATAACATTGGGTTAATATATTAAGGTTGAGACTATCACTCTCATCACTCTACTAAAAATTTACCAAGGAATTCTTGATGTTGTTGTACTTGAAGCTCAATAAGTCACATGTAGCTTATTGGACTAGAAACAACAAGTGGACACCTCCTTATCTAGTTTCATTAGAGATTTTAAAAAGTAGACACTACCAAAGCAACCATGGCCAACCAAACTACAACTATGGAGGATAAGGATGAAGAAATCTAGGAATAACTCAATACCAAGGATAATGTGTGTAGTAACATTTTGAATTGGTAGAGTCAACTTTTGTGCAATTCCTTCACCAGCCTCCAAGCTCAATGAAACATAGACAGGATGGAGAAACTGAGTGGAGAGATTTAGATAAGGGATGCCAACACCAAGGAATCCTTGAGCATAATAGATGATGTAGATCTCAATTAGATCATCAACTTCCATGTTTCATTATGCACCCTACTACGATTGATCTAATAAGTGATGCTAGATTAGAATGCCTACAAAATGGACTTGACTTCCATCACCATCAAAATTGTCTAGATTGTTAATACACCTACATATAGGCCACCTTCAAAACTCTAGTATGGCATCACATGGCATAAGGTTACATAGTCTCAGTCCAAGGACTCTATCAATTAAACTTAATCTACAAGCATGCCACCACTATCAAGTTAAGTACTACGTAGTGTATAAATTTTGATAATTTTGTATAACATCATGAATTGGGGACAACTTAATAAGATAAATGGGGTCAATTTTGTTGAAATCCCATAAAGGGTGGCCACTTAGTTATGCCAGCCTATTAAAAACCTGCAAAGGATGATAGGTTGGTACACTACTTATTTGAAAACGTAAAAGGGAAGCTAAGTAGTGTGTAAGATTTGAAAACTAGAATCAAAACATTGAGCTATTAATGTGAATCTTACTATTTTAACCATTTATTTCACCTTTAGTCACTTGTGTAGTCTCAAATATCCTATGACATTGTCTTGAGATGAGATAATATTTTAAGTGTAGGAAAGTGTTGGTAGAGGAACATAGATTGTAAAGTTGCATAGGATATTTATCTAATAGTCATGTGTTATGAACTCATTTTATCATTGTATAGTCTCTTTTGTCTTATCTTGATGAATTGTCGTAAGCTATAATATGAAGAGACTCCACTTTTTGCACCAAATATGAGAAGATGATGAATAGTTATAGACTAGAAACATCTATATATACTTTTATTTGTAAGAAGAAGAAGGTTATGCTTTTAGAAGAGATCAATATAGATTATTTGTTTATGGTTATTTATGTGATTTCTTATTATGTTCCTTACGTGTATTCTCATATGTAGTGTGCTAGTTACTTTCTGTATAACTATTATGAATGCATTATTTCAATCTATGAAATGCATTGGTTATTCTTAATTCCTCCATAACATAGGATAATTAATGTTTCCTATGTTTTTATCATCCAAATACTTGTATTTAGATAATAAACTAATCTACACACACAAAGTATATCATAACTATCCTCATCCTTAGCATGTTTTGATACATCAGGTACCTTTGCTAACACTATGAATCATATTTTGATTGAGTGCTCATTCTCCTTTAGAGTTTGGGAGATTATTTTATGTAAATTTTAGACTTTTTGGACCCCAAAAACCTCTTTGTTGGATGTTTGTATTTCTTAGATAGTACCATTTCAAAATAAGGCCCTTCAGACTTTATGTATATTGAATCTCCCTCACTTCTCTTAGAGTTTATGGAAGGAGATAAATGAGAGAATTTTTATAAATAATAGAAAATCATATCAGAGGATGGATAATAGGGTCATTAAATTCCTCTTGGAAAACTTCAAGAGTAGAAAATGTAGTAAGAAGAAGGATTTTACAACTAAAGAGTCTTGTATAGCTAGGAACTAGAATATTAGTAATCAAATTAAGATAGTGTTAAATCCCATTGATGAGATTAGAAAAAAGGTTAAATAGAAAGTTTCCTCCTTAGGTTGGGTTAAATTAAACTTAGATTGAGCTTCCAAAGGAAACCTAGGTTTCTTAGGTAGAGGTGGGATTCTCCATAATGAAAAGGGGGGTATTGTGGTAGCTTATACTAGTAACATGGGCATCCAATCAAACCACTAGGTAGAAGAGTTGGATGTCCTATGGGATGTTAAGTTGGCTAAAGAAAATTACATTAATTAATTAATTAATGATTCAAGGGGACTCACTCAACATCATAAATTTCCCAAACAATAAGACTCCTATTAGGTATAACATTAGTCAAATTATGGACGAAACTTTATACATTGTTGAAAAAATTCATATGGTCTATATAAAACATATTTACAGGTAAGGAAACCAAGTGGCTAACTGGTTTATGAATATGGGAGTGGTTTCTCAAGATCTAAGTAAGTGATATGGTAAGGAGGACCTTTATTTATATGTTATCCAAAAAAATTAGAAGGATATTACTCATGGAGAGTTTTATAATAAAGGATACGTATCCCATCATTTACCAAGGCATTATGAAATAGATCATTAATAATTACATTTATTTGATGTGGCCTTGTATATTGGACAATTCCATGATAAATTATATTGATTATAATCACATTGATGGTAAATCTAATCAATTTGGTTTGATTAACTCTATTTTAAGGAATTTGATTAGACTTGAGACTCTTGTGTTTTTATCCAAGAGGACTCACATCTACATTTTCTCAAAATCTTAGTTTGGGTGAATTGAATTATGTGCTTGCATTATTTGATATGGGAGGAGACCTTTATATAATTGAATTGTCCTCCATAGAGGATGTGGAAAATAACTCTAAAGTGTGGAGCATCCTTCATATGTGAGGATTTTACAAACTTATGTAGAGGATTGAAGGGCATGACCCCCACATTTCCATAATATTTTATATTAGTTGGAAGGAGAGTCTTGTTGAGATAGAAGGAACCTACATTGAAATCACATAAGATTTGATCATGTAAATCATAGGTATAAGCATTGAAGGCTCCAAATATTTTAAGTTTGACATAGATTGTATAGTTGAAAGGGATATATTTTTGAGGAATAATAAGCATATATTTATTTATCAAGTGGGGTTCTTGAGAAAAGCCATTCCCCCACCCTATGGGGATCTTCTAATTCAAATTATTAAATACTTAACTCTAGTAGGTTAATTTATTATATTCCACAAATATGGTTTTGTGTTCTTAAACTAATTTAGAAATAATGTTCTAGTAACCTTACCTTTTTACCTCCTCCACTCCATAGAGATCTCGATGTAGAATTTTAAAAGAGGTTAGATGAAATTACCTATGCACTAATGAGTTATATTTCTCATTCATAAATTTATGAAATATTTAAACTATGACCCCATCAAAATATAAATAAAGAGTCTTAATTGTCAAGCCAAAGAGAGTCTAGGAGATGATTGTGTGGTTCAGTCACAACCTCTCAGTTAAGGGAAGATATTGTTAGACAGGGCAAGGTCCTTACAAATCAATTGATTACAAAAAACCTTTAAATTCCATGAAAACATGGGAGAAAATTTGATTGATAATAGTATTATTGAAGTGGTGGAAGGTTTAAATATATATATATATATGTTAGGAAGATGGGGGATCTATGAAGGAGAAAATTGATGTTGGTAAACACAAGTTTGGAGAGTAATTTGAGAATGTGGTGTCAAATCTTAAATTTCCCAATAAGATCACTAAACTCAAAGAAGAACTAGATCTTCATAGAGCTATCTTTAAATGGTTTATGAAAGACAACAACATGGTTAAATAGTATATTAGGATTTGAAATAGGAGGTATTTTATATAATAGGAAGAGATTTTAGAAGTTTCGACCTAGATTAAGAGATTGAAAGACAAGGTTAAAAACCTAGAGAAATAAATTAAAACACTCAAGGAGAATTTGGGTATGTTATCTAAATTTATCAAGGTATCTATGCAAAATTTCTTAATGATTATGGATGAACTCTATTTTATCATCAAAAGAAATCAAGATAAGTAGAGCTTAAGTGACCTAAATAAAATACTCAAGGGAAAAGCTAAGGAGATAGAAGATGAAATACAGATCCAAGATTTTAATAAATTAGAAAAGGTAGTCAAGATGATAATGAAAAACTAGGATGATCCATCTGAAAACAAAAAGGGATGAATGATTAGTGTTTCTTGTTTAATATCTCTGTCTATGTTTTTGTTATTTTGTTTTCAATTTTATTGTCATTTAAGGTTTGTATTATTTTGAATAGACTCTTATATAATACATGGATTCTTGGCCAAGTCTGTATGATTCATGTTAAGGCTATGGCCCCTATTTAAAACCCTCTTTAACTAATATAAATAAATAAATAAAATAGAAATAAAGACAAGAAAAATGGAATTCTTGATATTTTTAGTAGGTATTTTATTATTACTTAGACCTAATTATCATGCTTAGTAAAATAAACCACAAAAAATAAACTAGTTAAATGAAAAAAAATAATCATATAACATTAAAGCCTAAACATTATAGATAACATAGAGAAACCTCTCATCATGCTCTTCTACCATTGTAATAAACAATTTATTTACTATTCATAAGTTGACTAGAGTCAATGGTGTGACATTTAAATTTATTTGAGAGTATGACACTAAATTAATTAAAGTACATCTCAGTGTCAATTTAATATTTCAAGGTTATAAAATCCTATCATTATTAAAGTAGGGGTTTCATGTTAGGATTTAGCTAATTATTTTTAAGAGGTGTTGTTAAGAAATTATATGAATTTTTTCATATTGATAATTGTATGTTTTTTTTAAATTTTGTCTAATACATGTTATTGAAAAAAAAATAGGAGTAAAGCAAAATTTTAAAAAAAAAAACTAAAATCTAAAAAAAATCTATTTTTGCTAGCTACTATTTATAATAAGTTTCACATGCAAGCACATATAACTTCAAAATTTTCTTGAAATGTCCCAAATGCTAAAATTAGCCTATAAAATGAATTTAAACTGAATTTCACATCCACTCCTAAAAATATATAATTTTTTAAAATACAAAAAACCTTAAAAAGTTACTAAATTATAATTTTAGACTCTCAGATGGTCTCGTTTGGCCTCCAAAAAATATCGAAAATGGATTTAAGTGGATAAATCAACTTATGGTAGCATCAAATTTTTGGATACAATAGTTTTGGTACATGGAAGATCTCAAACAATGCTATGGTTGAAAATTTATGGTCTCCATAAGTTTGGCCAATTTTTTTGTATCATTATCCTCTAGGTGAAAACAACTTAGCTCCTACGAGTTGTCCTAATTGTAATGATACCATTTTTATTTGTCAATGTTATTTAGATCCCATTATATAATCCAAGTGTTTTCTTCTTATTTAAATCCTTCCTACGGTACCAAATACCTATTATAATTCCCTTGCCTTATGCTCACTGTCTCCATATCCAAAACCTGCTCTATCTTTTCCTTATTTTTCTTTGGAACCTGCTACTGCTAATTTAATTATTCATCTTCATCACCTTCACCATCTTCTCCATGGAATTCATATAAATATAAAATATTAAATACAGAAGATATATCAAAATTATATGTTAAACTCACCTTATAAGCAAAGTCATTAGTTTTCTTCACAATTCTGCATAGACCAATTTTTTTATACTTCAACTTATTGTATGTGCCTTTTGGAAATATTTATTTCCTCAAGTAAACCATTAACAACTCTCCTTCTTCAAATACCTTGGGTCTTCTTCTGACATCAGAGATGCTTTATATTTCTCATTACTTTTTTACAACTGTATTTATTACTCTTGTTGTATATGCTCTGTAAATGCTTATGCATCATCACTAATTCGATCTACATTTGGTAATTATACCAAATATAAAATATGCATAGGATTTCTTCCATAAAAAATTTGAAATAGTAATTTTTTTGTTCATCTATTCACTAAACTATTATATGCAAACTCGGCTTGTGGTAAAGCCAAGTCCCATTGCTTGGGCTTCTCTCCCACTATGCATCTCAACAAAATTTTCAAGATCCTATTCACAAATTTTGTCTATCCATTTATTTATGGGTGATATGCACTACTGAAATGTAGCTTAGTAGCCATCTTCTTCCTCAAATTCCTCCAAAAATGACTTAAAAATTCATGTCTTTATCTAAAGTAATAGTTTTTGGAACACCATGCAATCTCACAATATATTTGAAAAATAATTTTTCAACTCTAGTGGTATCAGTGGTTTTCATACATGAAATAAAATGAACCATTTTAGAAAATCTATCTATAACAACAAAAATTGAATCATTACCTCTCTGTGTGCTTGGTAATTCCAACATAAAATCCATACTCAAATTTGTCCATGGTCCTCTTAGAACTAGTAATGGCATGTATAGTCCAATATTTTGTGCATGTCATTTAGCCACCTAACATATCCTACACCTAGAAACATATATTATCATATCTCTCTTCATCTTTGACCAAAAATACTTTTCCTCCACCAAAGTTATTATCTTCATTTTACCAAAATGTCCAACCAAACCTCCACTATGTAATTCTCTTATTATATTGTCTCGTAAAGACTCAATTGGAATGCATAATTATTTCTCTTTGAAGAGATAACCTTATATAAGATACTCAGCATAATTTGTTTCTATACCCACTATTAATGGATTTTTGCACTGCTCAACCAACTTGCCAAAATATAGATCAGTATCATATAATTCTTTGATAGCTTCAAATCTAACTATTTCACTCACTATAGTAGTTAATAATGCTACTCTTCTACTCAATGCATTAGTTATTTGATTATATTTTCCTGATTTATGTTTAAACATGAAAGTATACCCTTAGACTAAAGAAACCCACTTTGCATGCCTATTATTTAGGTTTTTTTGGTGTATTCACATACTTCAAAGCCTTATGATCTTTAAATAGGATAAACCCTTTAGGCACTAGGTAATGTCTCCAATGTCTTAATGTTTATACAATTGCTTAAAGTTTAACATCATAAGTAGAATATTTTGTTCTTACCTCATTCAGTTTCTCACTGAAATATGCTATTGGCTTTACTTCTTGACTCAACACAATACCAATTCCCACAAATGAAGCATCAAAATCAACCTCAAACACTTTGTTAAAATATGATAATGCTAAAATTGGTCTTTTTGTAATCTTCTTCTTAAAAAAATCAAAGCTTTTTATGGTTGCTCTAGTCCATGTAAATTATTTCCTTCTCATACAATTTATTATTGGTGCTATAATACTGCAAAAATTTTTACTAATTTATTTGTAAAAAGTTGTTAAACCATGGAAACTTCTTACCTCTATAATGCTTTTTGGAATATTCCACTCAACAATTGCCTTTATCTTTTCTTCATCCATACCATCTATTAAAACTACAAATCCAAAAAATACTAAACTATTCTACATAAACTTGCACTGCTTCAAATTTGCATAGAACTTCTCCTTTGTTAACAAATCAAGTACCATTCTTAAATATTATAAGTGTTCTTATTTAGTCTTATTGAATTCAAAATAAACAACCATAAACATGCTGATATATTCTTGTATCATTGTATTCATAATCCTCATAAATGTGCTAAGTGCATTAGATAATCCGAAGGGCATCACCGTCAACTCATCTAAGCCATTCCTAGTTTTGAATATAGTTTTCTACTCATCTCTTTCATGAATTTGAATATGATAATAACCACTCCTTAGATCAATCTTAGTAAAATATTTTTCTCCTGCAAGCATATCCATCATATCATCTAAATGAGGTATAAGTAATATATACTTGATTTTAATTTTATTAATTGATATATTATCCACACACATTCTCCATCCTCCATCTTTATTTGGAGTTAGCAATGTTGGTATTGCACATAGACTCATACTCTCCCTTATCAACTTCTTAACAATTAGTAACTTATTTAATTTTGAATATTCTGTTGGACTTATCCTATAAGATGTTTAATTAGGTAGAGTTGATCTTGGAATCAAATCAATGTGATGCTGAATATTTATCTTCAGTGGTAAACCATCTAATAACTCATTAGGCATAACATTTGCATATTATCTCAATAGTATTGCTACTTCTATTGGTATTTACACCATTTCTATGTCTTCATTAATTTTTAATATTACATAAAAACAACTTACTACCTTTTTATCTTGGCTAACTCATTTAGTAGAGAGCATGCTTTCTTCCTTCTCTTCTTCTTCTTTAAGAATTAACAAAACTATCTTTGTACCACCTTTCTAAAAAATGTACGTGTTCATTGCTCCATCATGAATTAATTTCCTATCAAATTTCCATGGTCTCTCTAATAAAAAATTAGCATACATCCATCAAAATAACATCACATGATATTTCATCATTATAAATTTTTCCTATAGAAAACTTGATGAAGCACCTTTTATCTAATGTAACCTCATTCACTTTCTTAAACCATAAAATATGATAAAGATTAGGATGCTTTTCACATTGCAAATTTAGTTTCTCTATCATTTATTTAGAAACTATATTTTCACAACTACCACCATATATAATTACTTTGCATACCTTTCCACCCAAAGTACATCTTGTTTGAAAAATATTTGATTACAACCATGCATCACCACCTTCTGTATTCTACATTTATTCCTTCATTGGAGTGATCATTTTTCTTCTCATCATGGGATTCTCTCCAGCATATGTTGGTTTAATTTCATTATTTTTCTCTTCACACATGGGTGATCCTCTTGCCTCCTTTATTGATCTTGATAGTGTGGACACTTAAATGTTATGTGCCCTTCTTCTCCACATCTATAAAAAAATATAAGATCTGTGCTGATTTGGAAACCATCTTCTAGCACCACCGTAACTCCATCTTCCCTGAAACACTCTTCCTCTTTATTGGTATTGAAACCCTTACCTATTCTCATCTTGCCTTTCTGCACCACATGATGATTCACATTTATTAGCATTAAACCCATCTCTAGTGGTATTAAACCCACCTCGTATTCTTATTGGAGGGGATTTGCCTCTTCTTGGACCAAGAGATGTTCTTCTAAAATTCTATTTATTTTATTTTTCTTTTATCTTCAAAGCTAACTGATAAGCCCCTTTTATGTAAAGTATTCTATGCATGTTTAATTCATCTTAAATAGTAAATTTCAAACTATTTACATACCTTTCATCCATCTGATCTTTTATTTCATCATGATCCACTCATATAGAAAGCTTATAAACTCATTTGTATATTCTTGTATACTATGATCTTTTTGTCTTGAATTTTAAAATCTTCTATATAGGGTTTGCACATAATCCACCAAAAAAAATTCTCCCTTAACTTTGACTCCATCTTTTTTCACAAATTAATCTTTTCTTTACCTTTTCTCTATCTTTCTTTCTGCATGCGGTCCCACCAAATCATTGCATGACCTTTCAATTTCATGTATGCAAAATTTACCCTCTTGTCTTCTCTCATAGTCTTCCACTCGAAGAAAATTTTCATACTGTTCATCTAATCTATCAACTCCTCTAGTTTTAAATTGTCTCCATAATTTAGAACATCAACCTTGATTCCTTCTTTCTAAATCTTGAACCATCATCTCTTCCATCGATGGTGGATAATCTTTCTATTCTTCTTCTTGTTGAATTTTTTCATCCTGATTTATGTCTTCCTCGACGTCATCACCACCTCGTATTCTTCTCTGATTGGTGATAACCTCTATTAATTATTGCACTTGCCTCTGCAGCTCTTGTATAATCTAATTCATCTATGCAATACCTCCTCATCCTCTCATTATTTCATAATCCACCAAGATTCAATCTTGCTCTGATACTAGATAATGAAACAAAAAACTATCAAGACAATAAAATTATCAATAGGCTAAGATCTGAAACAATAAATTAGAATTGATTCATATTCATTACCTTGAATTAATTACAACCCAAATCATGCTTAAATAAGCCTCAATTCGGAATTAGAGTTGACATGTAAAATTCTAAAAAAAACTAAAATCTAAAAAAAAATTATTTTTGGTAGCTGCTATTTATAGTAAGTTTCGCATGCAAGCGCATGTAGCTCTGAAAATTTCATGAAATATCCTAAATGATAAAATTAGTCTATCGAATGAATTTCACGCGTAGTCTTAAAAATATACAATTTATAAAAAAAAAAAAAAATCTCAAAAAAGTTACTAAATTGTAATTTTGGACCCTCAGTCGGTCATGTTTGGCCTTAAAAAAATATCAAAAATTCATCTAAGTAGATAGAGTAGTTTATGGCAGCATCAAACTTTTTGAGATGGTCGTTTTGGCACGTGGAAGAGCTTAAATGGAGCTACGTGTCAAAAGTTATGGCCTCCAGAAGTTTGGCCTATTTTTTTGCATCATATTTTTGTAAAAAAAATCGTTTGAAAATAAAAGAATAAATTTGAATGGATACAAATGTACACTTGACAGGGAAAAAATAGGAGCTTAGTCATGCAAATCTTTAGTGTGTGACTACTTCCCACCTTTTAAAAGCTTTTTCACAAACAATAGTTGTTCATCATTTTAAGATGTAGATATTTTGTAAATAATTTTTAAACATGTGATGATGCATGAAACCACTCTTTCTATAATTATGGAGACAATAGCCCCAAACATGAAACCTCTTTAATAATCTCCACGTAACAGTAAACTAATTAGAGCATCTCTCTATATCATTTTAATATGGATAAAAATCTTCATTAACTCCATCCTTTTTAATAATATAACATTTTCATTGTTGAACACAATATATGAAATGAAAGTGGATTGATTAAAATAATTTGATTGCATTCAATTAACTATAGTAAAAACCATTTACCCATATTCAAAAAAGAAAAGAAAAGAAGAGCATAACAATTTTAAAAAAAAGAATATAATTATAAAAGTTTTCGAATCACATTCCACTGTCTATCAATAAATCCCCATACAAATAGACCATTATTTTGGCTGAAAACTCCCACCTCATAATATGAACTCAACTCTGATAGCCTCAAATCTTTAATCTAAAATTTAGATGTGATTGAATAATGTATAAAAATGAAGGGCGAGCCAAAAATAATTGAAATGCTGTTTGATTGACATTGTATTTGTTATGGCATAATCATCACTGTCGTTTTTTTAAGGTGTATTTGTGAGCAATCTATTGGATATGACGGCCGCTTTTCGGAGTGGGTTTTTTCTTTTAACTCGAGTGTTTCCTTTATGACTTATTAGTCTTCTACTTTTCCATGTTTCCGCTGCTTTGGATGTTACTCTTCATTTCATCATGATGAGTAATGCTGTTGTGGAGTACCTAGCAAAGACTAAAAAGTATCTGCATTTTCCATTAAAAAAAAGTCACTCTTTTGTTGGAATATTTGTTAGCAATCTATTGGATATGAGTATCCTTTTTCCGGACTGGGTAAATGACCTTTTTAGGCTCGAGTGGAAGTGGTCCCCTTTATTCGTGAGTCTTCCACTTTCGTGCAATTTTCTCGTTTACTTTAGACATTGCTCATCATTTCAACACGTGTTTCTTTTTCTCTGACTGTCTTTATAGCTTCTCTGCTACTTTCCAATTATGTATATTGTCGTGTTTTTTATTTCTATCATTAGGAGTAAAGTTGTTCGGGAGTAGTAAAGACCGCAAAGCATTTATCTTCAATTAGAGAAGTCTCTTCTTCGTTGTAATTGGATTTTGACCATGGCAAGCTCTGAAAGAGTGCAGAGCACTCCAAAGACTTCCATTGCTGAAATATTTGATCAGAGCTCTTGTGGTGTTTGCCAGTGTATCCTAAGAAGCTCTCATGGCGGTTTACATTTGGGGACTTGTAGAAGCTACTCTGATACTCAGATCAAACAGGTACTGATTTTGTTCCATGGAAACGTCATCTGTTATAATGTTTCTATGTTTTGTGAGAATTTTTAGTGTGTATTTCAATATAGCACTTTGCAACATTGCACTATGATA
The DNA here is from genome assembly GCA_037957365.1 of Torreya grandis. Taxonomy (NCBI): domain Eukaryota; kingdom Viridiplantae; phylum Streptophyta; class Pinopsida; order Cupressales; family Taxaceae; genus Torreya; species Torreya grandis. The sequence goes on from JARHVA010001444.1 coordinate 1,874,232, forward strand.
GAGTAGTAGTTAGTTTTAATATATTTACATTCGGATCAGATGCGGTACTTTGCAGTCCTCTTCCTTCTGCAATAATTAAATTTGGGATCATAATTTCACTGTCTAAAATGAGGTTTTGGAGATGAACATAGCCAAAAAATTTACTGCTTTCGTTTTCTTTAAAGATTACACCACCCAACATTGGTGAGATTCGCATGAAGGATTAAAGTCTTATTGGATCTTCACCCACTTATAATCTCACCGTCTGCTTCCAGTGAGAAACACCCAACTTCTCTTATAATTTGATTCATTTTCAGCGTATCAGGAAGTCTTTAAGATTAAAAAATATCACGGGAGGTGTATTGACTCCGATTGCCCTTGCAGTGACAGCTGAAATATTCTTAATAATTCTTGGTTTATAGGACTTCAAATGCTAATATTGCTGAGAATGAATATTAGTAGTACTAAATTATGCAGATTTATGTGCGAGTATAATTTATTCAATGTTGGTGAACATTTTCTTCTGAAATCTTTGTCTGTGTTGGTTGTTCGCTAACATGTTTGATCATTTTAAGTTAATTTAATCAGTTGTGTAGAGACCATGCGTTTTGACATTCAATGCAATTCATTTCCATTTTCTCAGACTGAATCTATTTCCAAGCTTCTCATTTCATGAAAATGTATTGATTTTTTTATGGAACTAACTTTCTCTTTGTAATGAAAACAAAAGCAGCAGCTGCACGGTAAAGAGCATCAAATTGGAAGTACTCCTAAGGGTGTAAAAGGTAATGTGGGCCCTTTATTTTTCCCATTTTTATCATGTTTATGGAGCTTTCATTCGTTGCTATGTTGGGATTGGGATTCTTATAGTCCTGTCAAATCTTGGCCCGGTAAGGAAAGCTCTAGTCGATAGAGCACTTTGTTTTTCCCCTATGTTTCTCGGTGTGCCCTTATGTTTCCCGACAGTTTGTCGAATCCATGACCCACCAATCCAGTCGCTGGTGAAATAGCCTATCGACTCTGCTAAGAGGAGCGCAATAGTACTTATTAATCTGTCTATTTTATAAATAAATTTATGAATATACCTTTAACTTAAATACCACTGCCTGGATTTTAGCTTGGTCAAATGTCAAAGTTTTTAGGAAAAAACTTCTCATTGACAAACTTATAACTGGAATTGAAATACTATCCACACATTTCACAAAATATACATTAGTAGAATGTTTTAATTGATTTTTTTCTTTTAATAAAAAAGATTCATTATAATATATTTATTATAATAGTTGATGGGTCATGCCTATTCTTAAATCTAGTATATAAACATGTATATTTGTAAAATAGATTATTTTTAAAATATTTAAATAGATTAATTGAAAAAAGAAATAAACCATTAATTTTGAAACAAATTCATTTAGTCTATTTTTATTCTTCTCTAAAAATAAATTAAAAAGTAGTAATCTAATCTATAGTTATTGTGTTACTTTTTTTTATTTAAAAAAAAATTAAAAAATTATACTTAACATTACTTATTTAACATTATATCCCTTGATGTTGAGTGGCTTAATAATTCCGCTGTAGAGTTCAATTTTTTTAAATTTTACAACAATTTTAGTGAAGTTATTTATAAGCCATTCCTCAGCATCTATACACTTCGATTCAACCACTTTCTTCTGAACCAAATCTCACATGAATTGGTAATTCAAATCAAAATGTTTTGATTTGTTCCGATGGACTATAATCTTGATCAATTTGATAGTGATTACATTATCTAAACAAAATTTTGTAGGTTTTTTTTTTGTTTATCCCCAATTTCTTTTAGAACTTTTCAGTGTTATAATTCATGTGTACCCACTGAAGTGACCACAATATGTTCAATTTTTTAAATGAAAGACAATTGAAGATTTAATGAATTACATGTCACAAAACCCGAAGTAAGATAAAACATTATTTTTTAGATGTCGATTTCTAGTCATCGAAACTACCTCTCCAATCAAAATCACTAGAAAATCAAAATCAAACTTATTAATAGCATCACAATGAATACCAAAATTTAAAGTACCTTTCACATACCTAAATATCCTTCTTCTTTCCTTCATAGAATCTTGCTCAGACATATACCTTGAAACAAAAAAATAAAATAAATAAGCATTATTTAGTCTTGTGTAAGTTGGAAACATTAAGCTTCCAACAATACTTTTATAATCTATCTCATCAATTGTTTGAGCACCATATTATCTACATAACATAGCTCCATGAACTTAGTTAGAGTGGTGAGTTGTTTAAAATTAACCATACTGAAATTATTCAACACATTCTTTGCATACATTGTTCAAAAAATGAATATTTCATCTTTATTTTGATGAACTGCCATCCATAAGAAATATTATGTGTGACCTAAATCCTTTATTTCAAATTAATTCATCATATAAATTTAGAATTCATCTTTTATCTTAGAACTAGTACCCATATACAACAAATCATAAAGATGCACACCTAAAAAAAGGATAAAATTAACTTCTTGCTTGTATTAAAGAGTACGCTCAATCTTGATTCTCTTGAAGCCATTTTTCTAAAATATCTATCAATTTGGGCATACCATGCTAGTGGATCTTACTTGAGACCATACAAAACCTTCTTTACTTTGTAGACTTGAAATATTTTATCTTGTACTACAAAACCTTCTTTAACTTGTAGACTTGGTTTGCTTTACCTTATACTAAAAAATCTTATGACTATTGTAGATAGAATTCCTCTTCTAAATACAGATCAGAAAAAGCTACTTTTCACATTATATTGATGTATTATCCATTCCTTCTAATCTACTTGTAAAAATACCATATAAATGGTCTTTTGTCTCACCACCGGTGAAAAATGTCTCTTCATAATTTATGCCTTATTTTTTAAAGAAATATTTCTCAACTAGACGTGCCTTGTATCTTTCAACACCACTATAACTATTTTAATTTATCTTGTAGATGTATTTACTTACAATATACTTCTTTCCATGTGTAATTTTGATAATCTCCCATGTATCATTCCTACGAATGGAATCTATTTCCTCTTGCACTGATTGAACCGAAACATTATTACTACCTACATCTTATAAACATGATGGTTCAAAATCAGCATGTGTAAATAAATCATAATTGAACCTTTGACCTCTTGTACATGATTTTACAGTATTCATGTGCTTGACTTATTTTATTCATTTGTTAAGTGTCACTTAGGGATTCTTATCTTCATTGAAGAACTTCTATTCAAATTTGGGCATTCACTTGTAATATACTAACTAGATGAGGGGTTGCTTGGTGAACTTGTAGCACTTAGAATTAAAATACTATTAGGTTGCTCATGAGCATTATCATCAACAATACTATCATTATAAACATATTTAGAATTGTTAACAAGGCTTTTATATTTCTCATGGCCATAAACTTCCCTTTCACATAAAATAACATATTTTGACACAATAGTGTTGTAAGTGAGAGGATTATAAAGCCTATAATATTTGATTTGACCAATGTACCTAAAAAAATTATAATTCTCAATTTTTGCATTTAACTTGTTTATTTTACAATTAGCTACATGAGCATAGGTAAAACAACTAATTATTTGATATATTTTACATTTAAGTTTTTTTCATACCATGTTTCATATCAAGTCATCTTGTCAAGTGCACTTGTAAGAATCTAATTGATAACACATATTATTGTAGTGATTGCGTCAGTTCAAAAATAAAAAATCATACATTTATTTATAAAATGATCCTTTCCATTTGAACCATTGTATGATTGTTTGTTCATCTACATCATTTTGTTCAGGAATGTAGGCAGTTATGAACACCTTTTAATTCCATTCAAATCAAAATAATATCTAAAATATTTTGATAAAAATCACTTCCATAGTCATCCTTAGTACTTTATTTGGTAGCTAATCTCATTATCTATGAGGGACTTGCACCTCCTAAATGTATCGAATGTTTCACCTTTGTGGTTTAAAAATTAAACCCAATATTTCTATGAGAAATAATTAATAAATGTAATGAAATATAATGAATTATCAAAACTTTTTGTTTGCTAAGAACAAAAAATACCAGAGTGAAACGGTTAAAGTATATGATGATCCCTCCATACACTACTTTTTCAAAGCATTTCTCTTTCACATTTGGCTTTAGTAAAATCATCCAAAAAATCCTTTTATTTTTCAAACATTGGAAAACAATAGACAAATTATTATGATGTTAGTAACTTAAAAAAATTATTATTTGAATATTCATCCCTGAGATGCCACTACAAACTCCTATCTTCATATGCCATATTGGTGCTGCAAATATTGTGTTCTCCAAAATTCAAAGTGAACATACTATTATTAGACATAGATACAACTATAACAACTTTATTTATTTGATTATTTTTATATATTGTACATCTATTATCATCGATCACTACCTTATCATTACTTTAACATAGATGTCCAACACTCAACATATTATATTTCAAATCTGAAGCATAATAAATACCATTAATGGATTTCTTGCATTTTCAAGCATTCACCTTTATTGTGCTTTTTTGCTATAAATTCCATATATTTTTCATCCATAAGTTTGATCTTGATCTTGAAGCTTCTATCTTTATAGAAAATAACTCACTATTTTTTGACATGTGATTTCACAACATGAATCTTAGTACCAAACCTATTTAGGATTGTTTCTAAGTTTATGATATGAAAAGAGTAAATTTCATGTAAAATACTCTTCATACTCACTAGCATAGTTAGAAATTGTGCCTTCATCACATATTTATAATCTATATTCTCATTCAATGTGACCATTCATGAACCCATTGAATTTTTCTCTTATCAAATGTACCTCTACCTAGTCCTCTTGTAACATAACCACCTCTTCTTCCTTTGTTTCTTGCCTAATAATTATGATTCCTAATTTTTATTGTCCTTGGCTACTTCTATGCTTAGAATTGGTGCATTTACTATTCGAGATCTTTAAATTTGAAGGGAAATAGTTTGTATCACTTTCTCCAAATGTGTCTCTTAGTCCTTCTTCATGAGACTCTAGAGTAATCATATGTTTACATTATTAAATGATGATGGTAAAATAATTTTACCTTAGTGTTAGAGAACTTAACACTTTTTTCCAACCACAACTTCTTTGTTCAAAATTTATCTAAGAGAATCCATCTTATTGACCAAATCTTTCACTCTTACATAGTATTTACTCATATTTTTGGCTTTTGCCAACCTCTAATTATTAAATTTCATTTTTAGTGTTCGAAACTTAATTACTTTGACTTATTCACTACCTTGATAATCTTCTTATAGAGTCCTCCAAGCATCCTTGATTATCCTTGCACCTAAAATTTTTAGAAATAGGTTTTTATCTAGAGCTGCTTGAATATAAAACAAAGCTTATAAGTTCTTATTCTCAAATTCCTTCTTGGCTTATCTATTATTAATTGTAATAGTGAACCAATTAATTAAATTTTTATTACCAATTTCTACAATCTCCCATAAGTGTTTTTCTATAAAAAGAGTCATCATCTTAGTGCTCTAATAATTATAATCATTTCCACTAAATTTTTAAATAAAAATAAAATAAAATTTTGATGTGATTAATTGTTATATAAATCTGAAGCAAAAACATATCACCCAAACCTTGCCTCATACAAAATAAATATTTAAAAAAAAAAGAAAAAGTTTTAACTATTTAACAAAGAAAAACATGCAACTGAAATTGAAACACCTTACATATAACTCGAAAAATTGTTCCAATATACTATATTTTTTATAACAGTTGATAAATCACTTCCACATCCTAAAACTTATATATGATCATGCATATTAAGAAAATAGACTACTATCTAAAAGATAAAAATAAAACTACTAACTTTGGAAAAAAATAATTTAATCTTTTATTCCTCTCTAAAAATAGACTGAAGATTTATTCTTTTCTATAAATAAACTAAAAAGCTATGCTCGGCAACACTTATTCAAAAAATTAAATTGCTAAATAAATAAAAAAAAAAAAAAAAAAAAAAAAAAATTGAAATAACTCACATATAGAGAGAGAAATGTCACAAGTTTAACGCGTGATTATATATGACATAACCTACTTTGCAGATAAGTAGGGTGCTCCTAGACTTTAAAAAGATATTTCCTTTTTTCTTATCATCCATATAAATTATTTTTATATATTTATCTGTGTAAAGTTAAGCTTTTTGTTTTGGAAAAACACAGGAAAGGATAAAAACAAAGTAAAAAGGCATGACAAGATACAGGAAAACAGAGAACCTAATGAGCAAGAACAAAACGAGGTAAATTTTCACCCTCATTTCTTTTGAAAACTTTTACTAATAGCTCATTATACAGCAATTATTAATCATTTGTTGGACAGAGTAAACTGGCGCTATACAAGCTGGAAGAGGCCATGAACCCATTTCACCTTGAATGTACAACAAGAGGGAATTGGTGGGAAGGTCAGATAAATTGTAACTGAATAGTCCAGTCATAGTTACTATTTCGACACCTTATACGTATAAACGCAACAATTTGTGTTTCCCTGATATTAAGTTTTAATCTGCGTGTTATAGGTTCTCTTTACTACTGAAAATAGAGATCCTCTAAATTCCAGTATTTGGATCGACACTTTGAAGTAGGTAAATCTTTGCATTTTAATTGCTTCGACTAATGATACAGCTGTTTTGCTAAATAATGGGATGCCACACGTTTCTGGTTTCAATTTGATGAAGCTTGATAAAATTAAGCAAAGAAAAATCATCTGACATTTTCAGGCAATCAGAAGCTGCGATCAACTGACGAACAGGATTTGACGGGGAATATAAGAGAAACCCAATTGTTATCAGTTTGAGCATATTTGTTCACACAGCTCTGTTGAGATTGAATTCATGCTAATGATTGGAATATGGGTATTCAATGTCTGGAAAAACTTATTTTTAGATCAACTGACGAAATTGAAAATATGAAGTCGTTATTTAAAATGCTTCTACATAATGTCCATTCAACACGCTATATCAAGTGTTTTAAATTTGCTATTTTAAGGTCCATTCGCCCTTCAACACGTCTATGTAGATTGCAACCCCTCATCTTGCTTTCAACACGTAGCCTGGCCTGATCCTAATTTGTTATAAATCTCTGTCAATAAATATAGTAGTTTAATGGATCTCCAAATAACATCTTGCAGTAGACTCTAATACAAGTAGTGTGCCCTGTCGTCGTCTTCGGGGCCTAAAACTCTAAATTAGAAGTTCGTTTGAAAGAAATACAATGAATTAAATAAAACTTTTAGCTGCGGTACTTGAAAATCCCCGTAAGGACATGCTAGTGTTGTTGTCTGCGTGATTCTACGGACAATGCAAGACAGGAATTTTATAGATCCATGGCCACTCGATGGTTAAATGTGCCATGAAGCTGGTGTATTCCTTTAAGCTCCCTAGACGGGTCACATTTCATTAATATTTCGCAAATACCAAATGACTTGCTCATATAAACATACAAATCTTAGGTTTATACAAAACTAAGGAACTTGTGTATTCTCATAACTTAGGTTTGTTAAGGAACTTAGTGTATTCTCATTTATATTATTAACTACAATAAAGTATTATATATGAGGATTTATATAAACATATAAAAATGTAAGAATTTGTGTGTTGTTATTTATATTATTAATTACAATAAAGTATTATGATTGAGGATTCATATAAATATATAAAACTTAAAAATTTATGTATTTTTATTTGTGTTATTAACTACAATAAAGTATTATGGTTAAGGACTTACATAAACATACAAAACTTGAGAATTTGTTTATTCTCATTTATATTATTAGTTATAATAAAGTATTATAGTTGAGGATACACATGTTCAAGAGTGATATTGATTCAAACATTTACCAATGACTCGATACAAAAATAAATAAATACTACAATAACAATCTTTAAAACACACACACACACACCCCATATCTTTTTATTAGTGTTAGATATTAATAGAGTTATTACATGATTTTTCGACTTCTAACCTCTTCATTTCACTTCTTATTTGCTTTTAGGAAACCATTCAACCTTCAATTTGTCTTTTCTAATTTTATATATTTTTAAAATACAAAATATATTTTTTCGTACGTATAATTTATAAAATTATTTTCAAAACAATATTCATAGTCCCATAGTAACACTTTCCCATACATCAATAGTTCGTTCTTCCCAAACAATTGTTTCCAAAATGCAATGACTTGAAAAATGCTTTTTAACCACTGGATGAGTTACATTGAATTAACATTGCATCTGCCCTGGTCAAGATCTTTACTCACAACTTCACGAATTTTTTTTTTACTAGATTTCATTTCTTGCACACCACATAGTAGTTGTTTTGTGATGCTGACATCTATCTTGCTGAGGCAATAAATTCTGATCTAGAAACCTATTTTAGCTCTTCTTCTCCTTAAAATACATAATTAAGAGAAGCATACAACCTTATCTTTATCTACAAAATTAATGTTAAATTATATTATAAATTGATTAATTCATCATATAATATTATTTTTATATTTATTATTATTAGTGTACTCGCAAGTTTACTCTTTGGGATTGGTGATCCTACAGTCTTATTTGTTAGGATGTTGGTTGGGTTATATCGTAGTTTATATAATAACCCATATAATATTTTATTTCTTGTTGAATAATTTATTTTTTCAAGCTTTCGTTTGGTTTTAGAGCATATTTGTTTTGGTGGACCCTAGGACGAGGGACAAGCCCGAGCACTCCCACACATATTCCAAGTCTGATACAAACCTTTTCTAGAATAAAACATTGATTCAAGGCTATTGAAATGCAAGAGGAGCTAACAAAGAAGTTGTTTCCATATACTCAAATAAAATCATTCAACTATAATTGCATGCAATCCATACATGTGCACATCTCAAGGAAATAGTGCATGCTATTGGAATAATTATTACAAAATGATGCCATAATTTTTGTTGTCATAAGATACATGACAATCTATTGGATGAGATTAACTAGCGCACACCAACTCCTAGCATGTGTTGGTCATTAGTGAATAGTCATCGTCATCATTGATGAGTAGAGTCAAAGTTGTCGACATAAACCTAACCCATCACATAAACCTAACTGGTCACCTAACCATGGTTGTCAGTCACAATTAGCAATTTAATTAATTTCCCACTCATCATTATCATTTTAATTAATTAACCTATGTAGTCAGTGGTTACTTGGTAGAAAATTGTGGTTGGGTGGGAATATTGAATTTATCCCATTTCATTCAGCATTTCATTCCTGTGCCCATCGTGACCTATGCCTATTTCATTCCATGTACCTAGTTTGAGATTAAACCATTTCATTCTTATGCTCATTGTGACCTAGTTTGAGATTACCCCATTTGATTCCACAGTGACATGGTTCAATACTACCCATGAGTTGGACATCCATTGCAGTTGCAGTTGTAGTTACTTCCCATATCTTATCTTTATCAAACCCTTCTACCCATTTATGTCTGACAGTGCTTAACTAGCATATTAGGTAAATTTGATAGACAATAAGCAATTATTGCTTCATATATTGGGGATTTTGTCTATGTCAATAAGTTATGGATTCAATTTTTTCACATTTATAAAAATATCTAGGATTTATTTCTGGATTCAACATATTCAATGTCCACTTGACCTTCTATGATCACAAATATACCCCGATCTATGGAAATGTCTAGAGAGGCTCCTATACACCATGTTCTACCCTATGGAAAATACTAGAGAGGCTCCTATACACCCTATTATTCCTCTAAATTTGTAGTGCATATGACCCTGCATATGAGAGCTTACATGGTCTAGTCATTATCTAGTAGACTTGCCTTATTGCATGCATGTGGAACATGGAAGAAGCTTACATGTTTGGGTGTTGTTCCAAGAATGCATTAGTTAAGAGTTTGATAACATCCTTGATATAGCTTTGAATTGTACATTTTGCAATCATTTTGTTCTTTGAGGACATCATTCAAACAATGCACATTCCTTCTATAGCCTAGAATTTGGTAGAAATCTCAATCATGGTATTCACAACTAAGACATTTGAAAAAAATGTGGTTTAATTATTTTTTAGTCGATCTCTATACTCTATTCAAATATAACCTGGCAGATATATTATTATTTCAAGTTTATTATTTTAGGGACATCTAATTTACCCATTAAATGAATATTGAAAGTAACATTTTGCACATCACACACTTTGCATGTGTTTTTTAACATGTATCTCAAATGTGTAAGGCATTGCTCCATTATTCCAACTTGTTTTAATGCCTCTCCACACTTCACATTGAGTGAAGGAACCTTAATTATAACAAAATAATTCATCAATCCTATAATATTAACATCACTAATAATAATAATAATAATAATAATAATAATAATAATAATAATAATAATAATAATAATAATAATAATAATAATAATAATAATAATAATAATGGTCTCACTTATATTGCCATTAGCAGTAATAACCACATGTAAGTGAGCCCCATTCATGGTGAACAAGATAAACCAGAACAAGAGAATCCCAGTCTGTAAGTATTTCACGTTTCCCATGTTATATACATCCTTGCTATAGCTTTACATTGTCTATTTTTTAATCGCTCTTTTCTTTGAGGACATCATTACAACAAAGCACATTCCTTTTATTGCCTAGAATTTGGTAGAAATCTCAATCATGGAAATCCCAACTAAGACATTTGACAAAAATGTGCTTTAAGTTATTTGTTGGTCGATATTTATACTCTATTCAAATATAACCTGGTAGAGTTATTATTATTTCAAGTTTAAGTTTGTAGTTTGCAATAGTATAAGAGATTCCAAGAATGAATGGCATGGATAACTCTAACATTTTTGGTTTCTCTGTAGAACCCATCATCAAGGATAGGTTTGAAGCAAATGATGATGGTTCCTATAGATAGACTTGGAATGTGTGTTTGTAGATATAATTTGGTACATATAATGTTTAAATGGTAGATCTAATATAGGCATAAGGTACCAAAGTGTTTTATTGATCGAGAGTCCTCTCACATTTCTTGCTGGTTGAACATGTTTATATTTTCTTCAATCATTCCACCTTTTTTATGTGATATATTTTTCTGTTACCCCAATATTTTCAGACCTGTGACAAGCAGGGTTTGTTAAGAACTATTTTATGTCGTGACTCCTAAATGCTATTATAAAATAAATCTTCAATATTAACTCATGAAGCCAATATCATGTCTAGCTCTCAAAACACTGACACTAGTTATAAGCTCATGAAGCTATATTAGAGAAGAGAGATTATATAAGGGTTATACTACACATAGTACACTTGAGAGATGATATATCTCACACTAGTTTTAGGATGCCAAAGAAAAATTGCTTATGTTTTAAACTTTAGAGTCACACACACACACACACACACACACACACACACACACACACACACACACACACACACACACACACACACACACACACACACACACACACACAATGCTTGTTCATTTCATCATATTTTATATTCTCATCAAACCCTATTATAAGATCAGTATCTTATGTTTATTTTATCATGTATTATCAAGAGGTATTGACATTTAATCAAAGGAGTTATACATTTATTTATTTTTTCCCTTATATATCTAGTGCCAAGTGCTTGTATCAAATCAAGGTTATATTAAGAGCATGTAGTTGCATTTAATTATCTAGGATATGAGGTGAAGCCCTTTATCTCATGGTTGAGATTCCACTCACATCCATGTTATGGATCAATCTTAGTATGGAGGCCCATAAAATACTTGTAAAGTACAAGTGTTGAATGTTAATCTTATATTTGACATATTAATGGTTTGTGTGTTTGTTTTTAGTATGTTGGTGTTTTAGAAATCCCTCTCCAATTGATATTCCAATCAATTATGGAATTCCCTAATCCAACTCATAAATTTAAGAAGAAGAGACTTAGATCTAGTTGTAATCAAATTGAATGAAAATTTTAGTTGCCCACCACCTTCTTGGGCTACTCATGCAAATCACATTACCAGGATTTGGTGGAATACTAATAATGCTTTTACTTTGGAGCTGTTAAAAGGCAATTGGTCATGTCAATAAATGGAAATGCTAGATATATATTTTTAATTCTAATCTCTTATCAGAATTAATTATTATGTAGCATGAAATATCATTGAATCCCATGATGAAAAGTTGGTTTGACATGTACTTTGATAGAACTAGTTATGAAACATTCTTATAAGAGAGATTCTTTTATACATATCACCTTGTGATTAAATTTCAAATTTCAATGTGGGATGGTCTTAATGATAATTGTGTACAATTGTGGAATTCTCTAGATTCAAATCCTGAATTAGATCCCAAACATGTGTTGGATGACCTTGCATACCAAGAAACAATGTGGTGAAGAAGTCATTTTCCAACACCATCAAAAGCATCTGAGGATGATAGAAATTCCCTTTATCATGATGGGTACTACTCAGATTAGTCATAAATAATTGACATTGGACAATGTTATAATTTTGTACATATAATGAAGAAGAAGCTTTTTAATCATGACAGATTTTTGTATAATTTCATACATGTAATGAAGAAGAAGATATCATTTTGTTTCATAATTGTGTTGTCTTCTAATGGGCCTCCCTAAATTTAGTGGCCAAAAATTAAGGTCTAGTATGTGATAATTATGGTAGTGGTGGTCTATGAGGAAATCATTTAAATAAAATTAGTGACCAATTTTGCTACACTAAATCTCTAATAACTCAATATGGTTTATGCCTTGACCTTACTATGGGTGATAAGGAAAACTACCATTACAATTGAATGGAATAAATTTCATCCCATATGGGCTCATATAATTTTTAATGCACACATGTCATAAAAAAAATTCTTATGTTGCCTACTAACATTTCCTTTCACATGCTATCCATAAATACTAGTATGTTCATGCTTCTAATTCAATACATTGAATGATTAGTTTATGGACAATGAGAATATCATGTGGGCTTCTTAGAAATTTCACTTTTTTTTTACCCTCTCATGATTCTATGGGCTTCATAGCAAATTGCCCTATTTTTAAAACCTTGTCTTCATTTTATGGGATTCCTATCAATTTTTCTTTTTTTAACCCTTTTCTGAAGCTATGGAATTTGTAGAAAAAACACAATCCTAGGCTTGGCCCACATGCATGTAGTTAGTTCATTCCACTTAAGATCATCTATAAATGTAACTACCTTGTTCATGCCCTATTTTGTCCATTTCTACATTTTGATGCATTTATTTTGATATGTTTTATGAAAGGTTTTATATTGTTCCAATAAAAAAAATCCATCTTCAATAGATTGAAAACTTATGTTTACTCAATATGAAAAGTCCATTTCTAATTCATTCAATGAAATGTTCTCCTTACAAGCTGAAATAGATGGCAAAAAGGTGGGAAGAAATAATGTGCCTTGAACTGTAGAAACTAGGTGAGGGTCCATTTGATTGTAGTTTTATCAAGTGGGCTAATTTTTCTAATGTAAATGAGGAAGACTTGTGGGTTGTCAGGATTGAGTAGGTTAGGGTTAATGACTTCATCAAAATATAATAAAAAAACACATTATTCCCTATAATTTTTTGCATTTCACATCATAAGATAAATTTAGATTTTACTAGAAAGGATATCAAAATTAGCACAACCTCTGAATATGTCATGTGAGTCACCTCACATTATAGATTGTAAGTTGGTTTCTATCTAGATGTTATTATTTTCTATTCATGTATTTTTTTCTTCATCTTACATGATTGTTTTTTTTTTCACCATAATTGTGCAGGTATTGGTGTTCATATGGCCCTAATGACTTTTGGAAAATTGATGCCATGCCAAAAGACAAGTCTTTAATGCCCAAGTCAGGAAAGTGTAGTCAGCCAGGTTGAAGCCATATAAGGTGTGATTGTTGTTGTCATTTCAACACATCATGCATGTTATTTAGACCCAATCATGTGCTACTCACATATAATCAAGTAGAACACATGGATAATGAGCACAACCATTACCACAACCAATAATATGATCATGTCAAGGACAAGAAATGCTTTTCTACTCTTCAAATTAGCTCCTAACTTAATGAATGGGTTCATAGGCTACTATTGTTGGGAATGTCTACTAATGTTATCCACCTTAAATATCAGGAGATGGTGCATGACAAACTTGTATTTTTTAGTGGTGAAACAAAGTGAGATGATTTATTGAGCAAGGATGACATACACAACAGAGAATGATTGATCAAGGAGTTAAAATATGTGTATAATGTTGACAATGCAATGAGTATTCAGGAGTGGGTGCTTGTAAATCTTGATAAGTGGTTTTTCTATCAGAGATACAATGGGGGAGAGTTGGATGGGGATGGGAAAATCCCCTTCATCTTGGGCATCTAACTCTCATAACAACTAGAATGGTTGTTAAGATTTGGGAAGCATAGCTTATTGGTGATGGATGCAACATTTGGGATCAATGCAATGAAGGTATTATGATAATTTTTGTAAGAGTATTTGATAATATTAGTTGTTCTAATATTTGTAATAATAGTAGTTGTTCTAATGTTTGTAATAATAGTAGTTGTTCTAATGTTTATATTTTTTCTTATATAGTTCTAATTATACACACTATTAAAATTTGATTCCCAACATGAAGGTGTGCCTATTGCATGGGTCATTATGTCTTAGTCATGTATTATTGACATAAGAAAATGGATGCAAATTCTTTTTCAAAGAGTGCATTTGAAAGATAGTGAATGGACAATTAGTGCATTCATGGTCAATGATGCCAGTGTGGAGATAAAATATATTAGGTGCATCATCATTATTCTTACACACATCATGGAATTCATATTTATATGTTCATAGACACCATCCCCACATTATTGTATCTAATTATGCAAAATTCATGTGTTATTTAGGGAGACATTTGATTATGAGGTCTACTTATGCATTTGGCATGTTCATCATGTGTGGTTGAAGAATTTGATAGCAAAGGTGAAAGATAATGATGTCAGATGTGTGATGCTTCAGGACTTGGGGTTCGTAATACATAGTTGTGTAGATGAGGACATGGATACAAAGTTGTCCATAAAGTTTGTAGAAAGATATTGCTCCTCTCAGCTTGCCTTTGTTGAATACTTGGAACAACACTAGGTGTACAGGGTTGGAATGTGGTCATGATGTTGTCAGACACTTTCGTATGCTAGGAAAGACACCAATGCATGTATATAATATTACCATTCCCATTAAAAATGTTGTTTTTTAAAGCACAGTAAGGAATTTTTCACATCATAAGGTGGATTAGTTAGTTCAACAAATAACAACATTGGTTTACATACATTATTAGTGGCTATATCTATACAAAGACACCAGCTTCCACAAGAACTTCAAAGTAGAAAGACATGAAAATATTTCAAAGGTATGGGATTTGAACATCCCAAATTCTCATGTTACCTTTGACAATAATTAACCTCATATGACATGTGTGCAAAGTACACAAGATGAAACATTGCATTATCATGTCCTTAATGTAAAACCTTCTATGCCAATGTGTAATTTCTCATTTTCAATCCAAGGATATACTTGCAAGCATGTGCTCAAGGTGGATCTGATGAGAAAGATGAGAACTCATGTAGTTATAGAGGATATAGCCACAATGCATGGTGTTAATGAGAGAATCAATAACATTGATGTTGAGTACCATGTAAGTTTTGTTTCCCCTACATACTATATGCATTGAAAACTTCAAGGTGATTGTAGTTTATGTAATACATTTTCATTTCCCAGGTAAAGGAAAATGGAGTATAAATTAAAAATGAGGGAAAAGGCATGGATGTCAGATATTTACACACCAAAATGCACAATGTATTGGATATGGATATGCAAATATTAGGCCATGAACTAAAAGGTGTTGTAGCAAATTTGGTAGATGACACTAAAGACCAGCTACGGAGTTTGATATTGTATGTCTAGTAACTAGTTATAGTCATATGTTTTTCATATTTTTTAGATTTTCTAACTGGATTCTTTTCATTTTATGAATAGATCCGTATAATTCCAAATTTGATGATGTTGAGGCCTTGATACGCAGAGCATGAGAGATATTTGACAGATGTTTTATAGTGGATAAAAGCATAGAAACTATGGAATTATTCAAAAATTGTATGGAACAGGTTTATAACAATGTGCATAGTAGGGTGATGTATAATGCATAACACCCAATGCCTAATATATTCTAAAAAGTGCAAGATGGGTATGAAACTTCTACCCATAGATAGAGAGACTTCACATAAAATATGAATAGACATAAATAACAGAGCATGTCATAGGAGCCCACATTTTTCCAACCCCACCTTGTAACAATCTAAAATGACATGTCTAGGATAATGAGCTTAACATGACAATGAAGAAAGATAGGGGTGGACATAATAGAGATAATGCATCATGATTGTAGCCTTTTGTAGGTTTCAATGATAACACAACAACAACAATAAATGCATGTAACAATAATGAATGCATGCAAAAAATAATAAATACCTATTTTTTAGGTGAATAGTTCTCTTAGACTGCCCACATGTTGTAACATATTGCGTAAATGTATTGTATCTTAAATTATTTTCTAAATCATATTTGAACCCTACCCCTAGGAATGTGGTAAAACTAGCCATTGTTTTAAACATATATCAAATTTATAAATATTATATAAATAAATAATGTTACTTAAATTATATAAAAAAATAATTCAATAATTTTGAGGTTCATTTAATTGGTTAGTAGCTTTAGTACCTTGTTCTTGCTTAGAACAGTCTCTTTAGTCCTCTTTTTACAACTACTTTTTACATCAACTACCTTTTGACAACTACTTTTATGATGGTAACATAACTGTTACCATTATCACAACTACTTTTTACATCATCAATAACCACTCTTGTCGTAACATAACCATTACCATTATGAGAATGTCCATATAAATGGAAAAAAATATTTGTCTCATACTAGTATCTCAAAATCATAAATCACCTACAATAATCAAACAAAAATGTATTTTAGGATTACCAATTTAACCTCTTGCCCATATAGTAGAATCAATGATTGAGTTAAGTAAATTCCTCTATGGCATATAAAATATGTTAATAGATAGTCTCCTTCTCTCTTCATCACATTTTCCTATGTTGGATATAACCCAAATTCACCTTAGATATGTAACAATATTTGGATATGGCTTAGGTAAGGTGGGAAAATTTATTAAATATGAATATTACAAAATATAAATTGTATCCTACAAAAATTTAAGAAAAAATTGAAAATATATATAAAAAAAAAAAAAACCACACATTGATTATGAAGAGGTGAATCACCTTTTTTTCTTGACACACACTACTCTTTGTTGAAAACTTTTTTTGATAGACTTTTGGCATTGTGTTGGTCATTTTGAAGGTTTATACAACAAATCCTTCATCATGAAAAATATGTTTTAATATGGATTGTTCCACTAGGAAAGATACTTAGATTGACACAATACAAGACAACAATTTCATGCTCACTTGTACTTGCATGTAAAACACATAATTTCATGCTATGTTTGTTCTTGAAGGTTCCATCTTCTCAAATATTTCCATGGTTCTTGGGCTAGTAACCTTATTATTGATATACCTATCCCTTATACATTTTAGATACACTTCTTCAACTCAGTAGGCATTTATCATGTCACTAGCATCCACTCCTGGCTCACTTCTTAACACTGGTCTCTCCTTACCATGTAATTATCTCTACTAGCTCCTCATTACGCATATCTCATAGGTTTCAAACATCAATATTTTAGGTACTCCTAGGAATGTGTCCTATTGTCATGAATGATGTCATATTACCCTATTTAACCTATCTTGGATCCTTTTAGGTGTTCTATCCTAACTCATCATTCCATTTTATACCCCAAGTTTACAAAGATTACAAAATGCTTGTAGTATTTTTTTGGATAAGCCTCTTTTCCTAGGACACTCCATAACTCACTTTGGAAAACTAATTTCATATTATAGCTGATGTAAAGGAATGGAGAGAGGTCTCCAATAACATCATTGTATGATTTCAAACCCAACTGGTCATAATGTACTTGATGATTTGATCTTCATGATTCCATCTCTATTTCAAATATTTCTCTTTTAGATGAGGTCTAAATAGTCTCTTTGCATATGTACCTATGTATTTTTATCCTTAAAAATTTATTGATATCATTAACCTCTTTGTGATGGTTTATAACTCATTATCTATCTTTACAAATAATTTCTTTGAGAACCTCCTTATGCTTACACTAGCTTGTTACTATGCACTACCCTTTAGAATCCAAGCACTAAATCTTGAGTTAGGTTTTAGGAGTTCAATCTCAACACTTGAATGGTCTTAAATGATCCAAACATACCTATCCATATGTCTTTGAAGGAATCTAACACAGTTTCACACCCTTTTCCACTATCCAATCTCCGTTTTCCACTGTCTATGTAAAATAAGGTACACACTATTATGAGAGGGTTTCCACATTCAAATCTCATTAAAATGTCTTCTAAACCCTACCTATATTATAACATAGGGTTCACCCACCTTTATATATCTCTAAACTCACCCAACATGTGACTCATTCACATGTAATAGTCCCTTACACCTTGTTTTGTCTATTGATTGTGCATTACATTATGAGTGATAGGTCTATAACTACCATAGATATCATTTCAATAATTTTAAACCTCTTATACTTCATCCAATGGGTTCATAATCTCATTTGTGATTGGAATCATCTCTTAAAACCATCCATTCAATGTTCACTTGGTGAAGACAAGAATTGAAGCTTTATCTTCCTCACAATGGGATTGTGTCCTCAAGACAGAGTACACCATGTTACAAATGTTTCAACCTAATTATATTCAATTTATATCCTCTATTATTCTAAGGCTTACTAGACATTCCTCTATATTCCAACACAACAAAGATTAATTATGATAGTGCTCATTCTTTCCTCCAATGTTATTCTCCACATTTGAATGTTTCTCCCTTATCTAGGACTGTGCTCAAGGTCCTTTGATTGTAAACAATATATTTATTTTAATAACCTATGTAGTTTGTCATGCCACCATTCTAGTAGGGAATCCATTAACCCAAGTATATTTTCATTAAAATCTAAACCTATTTACCCAAGTTTCCTTTCTCACAAGTTTCTTGCATTTGGAATCATCTTACTCAATTACTAAGGGATCACAATGATCTTCAAAATGAATCTTACTTGTTTATTTTACTTAAAATAGTTCATCCAAAGCTTTCTTTCTTGACTATAATCACAATCTTACCAACCCTGTAGATGTACATAGAATCCAAGCATAAATATATAATTCCTTGAAGGCTCACTATTTAATATACATATGTATAATGAGCAATCCATTTGTCTTATAGAAGGAACATCACCATTAACACTTTTTTTCATTTATGGGGTTAACAGTCATACAAAAATAGTCCATCAAAGGTAGACTCTGTAAATAGGGTAAGGCTGGGTATGACTATGTCAAATGTTTCCAAGAATCCAATACACATTCATAAGGTTATAAGAACTTTACCAAAGTTACTCTCAGGATCTTAATCTATTATAAATGTTGATAAGACACAAACAATTTAATGTCTTTATCCCTTTTCACACTCATCTATTCATTTTGTCTTGAAACAAGGAACATGGTGTTAGTATGTGTAGACAGGGTTCCTTTATTCAAGATGGCTATATATTATCACTTTGTGATTACATTATATATAAAAAATAGATAATATACTCCATAAATTACCAATCTTAGTATATAAATCATTCCTTTCATATAAATCATACACCACTTTGTGAGAAATAACCTTCCACTTTCAAATTGACTGTCATAAGTGAAACTGGGTATAAGGATAGAGTTAACTCTTATTGCTAGGTTTCAATGAGGGTAGAGGGTAATTTTCATTTTTGGAATCTTATTTTTTATCTTATAAAACTTTCATTATATTGTATTATCCTTTCCTATGAGTTCATAAAAACTATTTGAGATCATTTTTAGTCCTCCTTCAACTTTCATTGGTTACAACTCATACACTAGTTCCTTCTTAGGCAACCTTGTTATGTATCAAGGACCAAAATTAGAATTAGGTTCCAAGTAAACATTATAAAATCATATATGGTCTTTAAGATCATAATATACCATTATATACCCATTTCAAGTTTTGGATCACCCCTTACCTTTGTATTCTACACACAATCCTTACTTTGTCTTCACAAGGCTTGTAGCCTTTTTTGGACATTTTTCCTTGTTGAGAGTATATGATAGACCTTCTCAAATAAATTATGACATTTTCAAGGTCTATTTTGGGCCATACAACTTATACCTGTCTTGCTTGACACAAGTCCCAAGACATAATATACTTCTTTAAGACACCCCTCAAATAGCCCTCAAAATTGACAAAGGTCCTAGGTTTGGGCTATGTACATACATCTAATTCAAAATATTAAAATTTTTGGTTACCATTTTAGCTCCCCCAACTTAATAAATCATTTCTTACCCTACTCCTTTAGACAAATTTAATTTTCCTTCACTACCCTTACTCCACTATGTCTTATAATCCCTCAACACAATAAAGTACTCAAAATCCATTTTGTATGGAGACTGTATAGGTTTTAAACCAATTTAACTACTTATATTACCTTTAATATATAAATATTACAAAATTTCACCATGTTTGGATGGTTAAAACTCATTCTAAACCCAAAACCCTAATCCTATAGTTTTCATGCCCTACATAAGCTTGAGAGGTCTTGAGATTCATTATCTCAAGTTACACATCACTTCAAAGGATTCACCTTACATTTTAGGGTCTATTTTAAACTCCTCTAACTCTCCCCCTAGTCCATATCTCTTATGCAATCCATTTTATGGCTACATCAATCAAATCACATTCAACTGCGCATGTTTTCTTTGACTATTTGTAGGTTTAGACTGACAGTTCCCCGTTAAAGGGTTCTCTCATTTAATATTCATATTTACCCAAAAATATTACAGCTCATCATAACTTATTCATACCTCTCTTTATGCTTCAAACACTTCTTGGTTAGACTATATAGCCCAAAATAGGGCATACACAGTTGTATATGCTTGTTACTTATTTATCTTCAAACACATCCGTCTCATGGACTCTTATAAACTATTTATCATTATATTAAAACATTAAATAAACTTTGAGATCACCATTTCTTACCTCTTTCATACCAATTATCCTTTCAATCGCTTCTGAATAGGGTTCATATAGTTTGCTAAAAGTTTCTTTTATTGTGAATAAGGTCAGGATTGTGTAACACAATTTGATCCTTTTAACACGGAATAGAGAAAAACATCCTTGGCATAAACCATATAAACACTATTTAATATCACCATCTTTCATCTCCATTACAATCATACTTACCTCACTAGAACAATTGATGCTTGCATACCTTGGATGATCAATACTCTGAATAGGGGTGTAATAATAGACTACTTTCTCTAAGTTTCCCTATTTGAAATGTTCACCAATCACTTTAGAGACCTATAAGGCTCTTTCAAACTTAAAATATCATATACCACAAAGGATTTACTCACTCTCAAACAATGGTTCAATTAAATCGTGATTTCTTGATCATACTCAGCAATCTTTCTTAACCTAAAAATTACACACCAACATGAATATGATCATGGCCTCAAGGGCTTGTTCAAAGTAACAATAAACTAGTTCAATCATATACATTGAAATAAGAAGTAATATATCAATACATATTTATATATTCATATCATGATGCTCTGTTACAATACAGTCCTATCTTAGATTTGATGTACTTGTTGAGGAGTTTGATTTTCATTCATATTCAATAGTTTATCTTCTCTTTATTCAATAGTTAAGAAGATTGATTAACTATAATTTGTGAATTATTTTTGGAAATTATCGCTAGTTGATTTTTATAATTGTGTGTTACATGGCATTAATATGACATGGGGAGTGTTTTATAAATGTGAGAGGAATTTCATAAATTCATATGGAAGAAATCAAATGTACTGGAATAGCTCAATGTAGAATGACAAACATTGCACAAAATATTGTGTGTGGTGGTTGAGCCCATCAATCAGAGGAGGCTTGAAACCACAAAAAAATTTAGACAGCTTGATGGATTCTAGTGGGTCAATGTTCTCTTGCATTATAACATGGTGTATCCTTCTTACCATGTTCTAATGGTGAGCTATGAGTACATGACATTCATAGACAAGCTCAATCATGATTTTTGTGTACAGTGATGATATGAATGGTCATATGATGATGCCATTTTTTGTGATGCATGGGGTACTCCTAGTTCAATTCTATCATATCTAGGGCCATTCTTGGATAAATTCTTGCCAAATAAGGTGTCTAATGATCCAGATGTCTATGTGCATCTAGATCAAGTACATAATATATTCGTTGGTGCCAAACTACCAATTAAAGTTGATTTCAAACTATATAGTGTTTAGAATAGCCTCTTTTAATCCTCCAATCTTTGTCTATTGCATCTGTATACAACATTATGGAAGAGATACATAATCTTCCACAACACATATTTTCCTCTCATCCAGCCGAGCCAAAGTATTTCAAGAACAAAACCACTATTTTTTACACACATCTTGTAGAGGATGAAATAGATGGTGACTACAATCCATCAGATGAATGTGATGGTTCTAAAATTTAATAGAATATTTTTATAAAAATATGTGTCAATATTGACAAATAGTTTGATTTATTGCTAAATAAAGTACATATTTGTGTATTACATATTTATTGATGTTCTTGATGTTGATGTTAGTTTTTATTCTTGGTGTTGATTGAAGTAGACAATAAACTAATTATCTCACAATTTTCCTTGTTATTGATTGTATTTATTTGAAAAAATTAACTAATTCATTGCTCACTATGTGTTTTATGGTTCTTCAACACATATTTAGGTTTAGGGTATATAAACATGCTTTTGACTATGTTTTTAGGACTTGAGGGCATTCAAATTACTCTTAATCTCTTTATGTAGGGTTTCAAAAGGATTTTCAAGATTCATAAGGTATATATGGTTACAAGAAACCTCTTCAATCCATTAGATTTCCACACTTAAGATTCCATTCAAGTTTTCTAACAAGATCTTTGCCTCATTGTACATTCAAACTATGTCAACAGGGTTTTTAGGCTCTATCTCAAGGTTTTGACTTCACACAAATATTTAAAAACATTATCAAACATTACAAATCCTTTGAATAAAGTCCTTATATCTTTCTAAATGTGGGATTCCATTTCTTAATCTTGATTTCCACTACAGTATCCATGCCGTTACCTCTTTTGTGTACATAGTCTCTATTTACTAAATCTGTAAGTGACTTTTTATGAGTTTCTATTCATGGTTTTTTAATGTAATTAGTTTATTAAGCCTATGAAGGCTCTCCAAGATCATTTCCAATATCAAATATCTTTTTGAAACACTTTATCTTCACTAGAATGCTCCTATACTCCTCTTGATAACTTTCTATACTCTTTTATTTGCACAATGACTAATTACAAGTTTATAATTATTCTCCTCAAGTTTTAGATCATTAAATGGATTTAATAAGTCTATTCAAAGGTGATATGTCCAAATACACTATGTGACATCTTTCAAAATAGTTCCTAACTCTTTTGGTATCTCACTTAACCTCTTTTACTATAATTTATATACTCACAACTTGAGTATGCTCTTTCTAAAAGGACAATGTCATCCTCAAACTAGGTAACATAAAAAATAAAAATAGGAATGGTTTCACATACATTTAATAACATTAAAAAAGGACTCACTAGATTCAAACTAAATTTCAAAAACCAATACATTGTGAATCTTTTCCCCTTGAGCATACAATAAGTAATCAGTCTTCATTTCTATGCATAGAAAATAGGGTTACAGGCCTGTTATTAAAACTTGAAGTCACCATTCATATTGTTTTGGGTCTTGAGTCATTTTTTTGAGTACACATGAAAAATTGATCACAAAACCAAAATCAAACTATTTTTGAAACAAATGTAACTACCTAAATTACCTATCAACATTCATTTACAAGACATTTGGCACCTTGGCACAAGTTCCATGGTTGATTGTCCATACAAGTGACCTATGCTTATGTGTAAATGTGTCTAAGATGTATTTTTTATGATTTATAAATCATTTTATGTTGATTTTAGTTGATATTTTTTTGTGATGTTAGTTGATGTAATGAATAAGGAAGGAATTTATCCATGTAAGTTGATGTTCTTAAACTATATTTGAGTTTTTGTGAATCATATATATTTCCCTTGAAGTCCCTTGAGACCATGTATTTGTTCATATTTATGTGGAGTTGTAGGTTATTAAAATTATTGGTGGAGATAACCAATTTAAGTCTTAAGGTTATATTCATAAAATGAAGATATTGGAATGTTTGGTTATAGATCAGAGTTGGAGTTTAGTTTGGCAAACATCATTGTATAGGTTGAGAAAGTACAAACCTTCAAAGAGTTATGATAATATAAGTCACAAGGTAAAATTGAGAGTGAAATGGAACATTGAGAGTAAAAATAGGATGATTGAGATATGAATGTGTGGTTTGTGTAGAGGGGAAATTTGTTATTTGAATACATGAGAGGTAGTGAGCTTCTATTCATAGTTCACAAAAGGATTTACTTTGTTACACAGTCCATATCCGTTGTTTTGGTAGATGTTGGAATGGATATACATTAGGAGATAGGTAACATTGTTATGTTAGCAAGTTATTGATGTGAATAACTAGGAGAGAAGATATTAATGATAATTATTGAAAGAAAGAGACCCCAGAATGGAAGTTAACAATATACAAGCCCTATTTCTCTATTTTCATTATTGTTTCATGACTAAAAGGATTAATCGTTAAGAGAATCCATAGAATTAGTGAGTTATTAGCTTATAAAACATGTTGGTAAGTTCACTATGGTGGTTTTAAGTGGTTTATAATCTCTCATTGGTTGAAACATTGTTGTTGGTTATCTAATAGGGACACAATCATGTAGAAAACCCTTGTAATCTGCACAGTCCAAGGGAAATTGAGTTAGAATGCATGAAAAAAGGATTAGATTTTGGTTTTCAAAGGCTGGAGGAATTGCATTAGGGTAATACCATCTTTATGAATTTAGGACATATAGACCATATTTTATGAACATTCATAATAATATAGCCTATATGTTATAGGATCAAGAAAATTTATAATTAATAGAAAATTGTCATGGCTCCAAAAACACCTATAAACTATGTAATTACCACTCATTTTTTTATTTTATATTTTAAAATAAAAAATAATCCACATGATTAGAATAATCTAAAAAAATAGGTCAAGAAGCCACTCGAGGGACATTAAAATCCATGATGACAAAGCCCATATGCTTATCAATAAGATGACATAGCAGATTTTCATAAGAAGTTAATTTGTATTTTTTCATTAAACAACTTCTGAATATAGTCATCCATTCATTCATAAAGTACATAAATACACAAGAAGAAGTAAGCAACTGGTGGCAAATAAATATCAATTTTGTAGATTAAAATATGAATAATCATGTGTTTCAATTAATTTCCATCCAAAGTCATAAGCATACATCATGTAATACTAGCCACATGAGCCATTGCACACAACTAATTATCATTGTTTGTGTATGGAATACCATGTCTATTAAGATACATACCATTGGCTTGTGCAAACAAGATATCAAACTCCACCTTCCAAATCCACAACTGCTACTCATATATGAAAACTATTCCTTCATGCTTCATTTAAATAGCGTACATAGTCTCCACCCTTACATCACAAAGTGATTTTTGTAGGCATGGGTAGCTTGTAGATTGACAAAATTTATTTCAATGTCCATCTTCTCATTCCTTAGTGTGATAATTTCATGGTGCAACTTCTTGACCTCTTCAGTCTTGTTAGCCAATGTAGTTTCCAACTTCATAACCTTTTCCCTTACACCATCAAGAAGCTTAGTCAAAAACTATTTTTCCCTCTTGAGTGATTATTTTTTTGAATCCACTAGTGATAATTGTAAACCAAGATGTTATTATACACCCATTATGTTATGGGATCTCATCCTTATGAGAAGTTCTTCCATGTCATCAGGCAATTAGGTAGCCATATTCTCTTCTAGATTTAGGACCTCATCTATAAAAAATATGATACACATGAAAGTCTATGATAGAATTTACTATTTGTATAATTGAAAATATAAAAAAAGGTAGACATAAATGAGGTTCCATCATAATATTCAAAATCTAAGAACATCCAATTTTTTATAATTATGAATAGTTTCCTTACGCACAGAGAGTTTTCTAACTTAAATAAAAACAATGAAATCATTATATTAGAGTATGAAATATTTACCTATGGCATGGACATTATAATTTATTGGAGTGTTTCCCCATTCCTTCTCACCTATCCTCCCCTACCTCAAACCATAGGCCATAGTCATCGAGAGTTGTTACGTCAATTTCTTGAATAGACAAACACATGATATTAGACAAAGGAATGTTAGAGAGATAAGACATGGAAACATATATTATATAGCATTCCTCACCACAAAGGTTAATTTTATATAGACATAAAGACATGTAAACATGTGGATTTTTTCACCAAAATGTGAAATAATGAAAGGAGAATAAGTTATACATGTGAAGATGATAAATCACAAGTCAAAAACATCACATACCATACATGTAAAAAATATATGATGAGTACATGGGGAAAACATTTCATCATTGAACCATGAATGATTTTTAAATACATCACTAAATTCAGATTAACTTCCAAACCATTACTTGAATTGTACATAAACAAAAAACTACATATCCAGAACAAACTAGAAATGAAACACTTGTATTCAAATTTCCTATCTAAATAATATGTTTAACCACACATCAAACATGTCATACATATTATTCCAAAATGTATGTATATAAATAATAGTGTCTAACTAAATATCCATAAGGAAATATACATATTCATTCTATGGCCTTTAGGCCTCTAGAAATGGATAAAAAAAGTGGAAGTGATCAATGACATGAAAACACGCATATGCATATCACCCTAGACACCTACGTTTGAAAATGTGAAATTTATAAATCTTGAAAAAATGAAAGAATAAGAAACCAACATGAAGAATAAACTTGTTATTTTTAGTAAATAATAAGTAACTACCATACCTCCTAAACATGGTCCATCCATACCTATTACTGCACCAACTCATCTCCACCAAAAGTCTATATGCAATAGAAACATACATCACTATCAAAATATGTAATGGTAGTGTTGAAAGGAAGGTATGCAAAATAAAGAAGAGTGAATATAATATGTAATCATCATAAGAAGTATAATATCAATTTGTGAGGCAACCTATCATACACACTTTCATTTGTTATACATTTCCCCCCTCCCAAAGAACATATCTACCATTTCAGAAATGTGTTTCTCTCAAAGGAATGTGTTCCTTGTCACTAGAATGGGATTGAGGGTCATCCCTCTATAATTTTAATGGTGGTTGTTACAAAAATATCAAAGTTAATTTTGAGTGAGTTGAATTGAACTTAACATCAACTTCATTAAAACCAATGAATATAATGCATGTAACCTGAGGTCCATTATTGCATGCACCTTACTGATGCTCCACCCATTCTCTTTGTCACTCCATTTGTTGATGATATTCTCTTCATTGAATGTTGGCTTCCCTTCTCCATGCCACGTTTTCACTCAAATATTATGTAGCCATCTTATCTTTGATAGAATTCAAGGTTGTCTCACTAAGATAACATAACTTGGACACATCCTCCCTAGCCATCCATGAAATTTCTAGCCTATCTCTCTTACTAATGCTCTAATTTTTCAAGATTCAGTCTATTGGCCTCCTTTATGTTTGCCTTTTGTTGAATTCTCTTCCCTTAGGCATATAATTCCCACTTTTGGCACACCAAAGGGGCCTCCTTGGAATAGGTTGTTGACCATGAATCTTACAATGATGAGTATGAAGTCTATCTCATGACCAAACTAGATGGCCAACATTAGCTCTAAATATGTCACATAGCCTCAACAAGCAAAGGTGCACATTCTACCTTACAATACCCCAATCCTAGATTTTGTACTCACCTACATATTGTCATTCACCAAGGAAGAGATGTGAGGTTAAAAGTATAAATCAATAAAAAAAGTATAACATCATGACACATAATATAATGTTAAAATCATAAAACAATAAACATAATATAACATCATCAAAGATAATCAAATGCTCTTACAGTATTTGGTTCCTTCATTTTAGATTGTGAAGCATCAAAAATCCAATCACCACCACCACCATCATCAACTTCCTCATCATGTGTGTGTGTGTGTGTGTGTGTGTGTGTGTGTGTGTGTGTGTGTGTGTGTGTGTGTGTGTGTGTGTGTGTGTGTGTGTGTGTGTGTGTGTGTGTGTGTGTGTGTGTGTGTGTGTGTGTGTGTGTGTGTGTGTGTGTGTGTGTGTGCGTGCGTGTGTGCGTGCACACACATACCCATGTGTGTGTGTGTGCGCACGCACGCACGTGTGTGTGATTCTAACTTCAAACATATACGAAACAATAAACACATGGCTATGAACATATTAAAAGAAAGAGATACTAGAAAAAATATGCACATTCATACGGATGGAGTCATTATGAAAGTGACTATCAACCACATCCATGTGTCTCTACTCCACCCCTTCTAACTAAAACATAAAACAAAAACAAAATAGAACAATACATGGTGTTTCAAGATAATTCTAATCTTGATTGTTGTAAGAGGGTAGAAAGATACATTATTTAACATCAGGAGAAATAAAAAATTTAAGGGCAGCCAAAGTTTCCCATATATCTCTTGATAAATACTTATTGGATTCTTTAGGGACACATTCTTCACCTTCATTCTTCTCCACCCCCACATCCTATAGTATAAAAAAAATATAGCATATAAAAATAAAGATGTATGGTTTTCAATTATTGAGCATGGTAAATGAAAGAGAGAGTATAAATAATATGCACATTTTTAGGGATGGAGTCATTATGTAGCTGACTATCATCCATGTCCATGTGGCTTCATTCCATCCCTCCTAACTAAAATACAAAATAAAAACAACATAGAAAAATGCATGGTGTGTCAGTCAAAAGTATTGTAATTTTGATTGTTATAAGAGGGAAGAAAGAAACATTATTTAACATGAGGATTAATAAAACATTAAGGTTAGCCAAAGGTTCCCATACATCTCTTGAAAAATAGTCATTGGGCACATTGGGGACACCCTCTTCACCTTCGGTCTACTCCACCCAATCCTCTTCCAGTATTAAAAAAGGGTAATGTAATAAATCAAAATATGTATGCATGGTTCATAAATATTGAGCATTTTATATATGTATCAAGAACATTAAATCAGTCATTAAAAACACATGGGACATCAATAAAATTATTTATGTTATCCCTTTGTTTGCATCTTTATTCTGTAAATATTACATCTTGCACTGGGATTGCACTCCTAGTCATTCACGGGCAGTGGATGCCTATCTCATAACTATGTGAATACCATCCCCAATTGTTAATACTCCATATATCTTCCTCCTTCAATATCTGAGGGTGCAAGGGGAATGTCTAAACTGAGCACTTGCATGTAATGAGGAATTCCAACCAAGTTCTTTCTCATAATAAAATGCATGTCACAATAGATTAGCATCAACAAAAAAATAATAAAACTCAAATTCACGTTCGAGTATAGTAGCTAAAATTGCATACCATTTGTTTCATCTCATCATAAATTTCATTGAGGCAATCATCTAATTCCAACCCATCCATATTAATTCTATAGTAGTTAACATTCAGAGTATTTGTTTGCAACAAATAATGACTTGCATTCAAACAAGTTAAGAATATGTTTTACAACACTAACCTTACCAGTGAGCACAGGGCTATGAGCATGTTAAATGAAAGAGATACTTGAAACAATATGCACATGCATACGGATGGAGTCATTATGCAAGTGACTATCAGCCACATCCATGTGGCTCTACTCCACCCCATCCAACTAAAACATAAAATAAAAACAAAATAGAATAATACATGATGTGTCAAGATAATTCTAATCTTGATTTTTGTAAGAGGAAAGAATGATACATTATTTAACATCAACAGAAAGCAAACATTAAGGGTAGCCAAAGGTTCCCATATATCTCTTGATAAATACTTATTAGATTCTTTGAGGACATATTCTTCACCTTCGTTCTACTCCACTCCCTCCTCCTACAATATTAAAAAAATATAGCATATAAAAATAAAGATGCATGGTTTGCAATTATTGAGCATGGTAAATGAAATAAAGAGTACAAAAAATATGCACATTTTTAGGGATGTATTCATTATGCAGTTGACTATCATCCATGTCCATGTGTCTTAATTCCACCCTCCCAACTAAAACACAAAATAAAAACAACATAGAAAAATGCATGGTCTATCAGTCAAAAGTATTGTAATTTTGATTGTTGTAAGAGGGAAGAAAGAAACATTATTGAACATGAGGATTAATAAAACATTAAGGTTAGCCAAAGGTTCCCATACATCTCTTGAGAAATAGTCATTGGGCACTTTAAGGACACCCTCTTTACCTTTGATCTACTCCACCCCCTCCTCTTGCAGTATTAAAAAAGTGAATGTAATAAATCAAAATAGGGATGCATGGTTCATAGATATTGATCATTTTACATATGTATCAAGAACATTAAATTAGTTATTAAAAATAAATGGACCATCATTAAAATTATCTATGTTATCGCCTTGTTTTCATCTTTAGTCAATAAATTTTCCATCTCATACTGGGATTGCACCAATGGTTGTTCATGATCAGCAGATGGCTATCTCATAACAATGTGAATAACATCCCCAATTGTTAATCCTCCATATAACTTCCTCCTTCAATATTTGAGGGGGCAAGGGGAATGTCTAAACTAAGCACTTGCATGTAATGAGGACTTCCAATTGACTTCTTTCTCATGATAAAATGTATGTCATAATAGATTAGCATCAACAAAAAAATAATAAAACAGAAATTCATGTTCAAGCAGAGTATCTAAAATTACATACCATTTGTTCCATCTCACCATGAATTTATTTGAGGCAATCATCTAATTCCCACTCATCCATCTTAAATTTTTAGTAGTTAACACTCATAGTACTTATTTCCAACAAATAATGACTTGCATTCAAACAAGTTAAGAATATGTTTTACAACACTAACCCATACCAATGAACACAGGGCTATGAGCATGTTAAATGAAATAGATACTATAAAAAATATGCACATTAGTACGGATGGAATCATTATGCAAGTGACTATTAGCCACATCCATGTCTCTCTACTCCACCCCTTCCAACTAAAACATAAAATAAAAATAAAATAGAACAATACATGGTGTGTCAAGATAATTTTAATCTTGATTGTTGTAAGAGGGAAGAAAGATACATTATATAACATCAGGAGAAATAAAATACTAAGGGTAGCCAAAGTTTCCCATATACCTCTTTATAAATACTTATTGGATTCTATTGGGACACATTCTTCACCTTCATTCTACTCCACCGCCTCCTCCTAAATTATTAAACAAATATAGCATATAAAAATAAAGATGCATGATTTACAATTATGTATCATGGTAAACGAAATAGAGAGTACAAAAACTATTCACATTTGTAGGGATGGAGTCATTATGCAGTTGACTATCATCCATGTCCATGTGGCTTCACTCCACACCTCCCAACTAAAACACAAAATAAAAACAACATATAAAAATGCTTGGTGTGTCAGTCAAAAGTATTGTAATTTTGATTGTTGTAAGAGGAAAGAAAAAAACATTATTTAACATGAGGATTAATAACTCATTAAGGTTAGCCAAAGGTTCCCATACATCTTTGAGAAATAGTCATTGGGCACTTTGGGGACACCCTCTTCACCTTCAGTCTACTCCACCCCCTCCTCTTGCAGTCTTAAAAAAGGGAAATGTAATAAATCAAAATAGGGATGCATGGTTCATAAATGTTGAGCATTTTACATATGTATCAAGTACATTAAATCAGTCATTAAAAACACATGGACCATCAATAAAATTATCTATGTTATCCCCTTGTTTTCATATTTATTCAATAAATATTCCATCTCACACTAGGATTGCACCTCTAGTTGTTCACAGGTAGCAGATGGCTATCTCATAACAATGTGAATACCATCCCCAATTGTTAATCCTCCATATAACTTCCTCCATCAATATCTGAGGGGGCAAGAGGAATGTCTAAACTAAGCACTTGTATGTAATGAGGACTTCTAACTGACTTCTTTCTCATAAGAAAATGCATGTCATAATAGATTATCAGCAACAAAAAAATTAATAAAAATCAAATTCATGATCGAGTATAGTATCTAAAATTACATACCACTTGGTCCATCTCATCATAAATTTCTTTGAGGCAATCATCTAATTCCCACTCATCCATTTTAAATATGTAGTAGTTAACATTCGTAGTATTTGTTGCCAACAAACAATGACTTGCATTCAAACAAGTTAAGAATATGTTTTACAACACTAACCCATACCAATGAACACAGTGCTATGAGCATGTTAAATGATATAGATACTAGAAAAAATATGCACATTCGTACGGATGGATTCATTATGCAAGTGACTATCAGCCACATCCATGTGTCTCTAGTCCACCCCTTCCAACTAAAACATAAAAGAAAAACAAAATAGAACAATACATGGTGTGTCAAGATAATTCTAATCTTGATTGTTTTAATAGGAATGAAAGATACATTATTTAACATTAGGAGAAATAAAACACTAAGGGTAGCCAAAGTTTCCCATATATCTCTTGATAAATACTTATTGGATTCTTTAGGGACACATTCTTCACCTTCGTTTACTCCACCCCCTCCTACAGTATTAAAATAATATAGCATATAAAAATAAAGATGCATCATTTGCAATTATTAAGCATGGTAAATGAAATAGAGAGTACAAAAACTATGCACATTTGTAGGGATGGAGTCATTATGTAGTTGACTATCATCCATATCCATGTGGCTTCACTCCACCCCTCCCAACTAAAACACAAAAAAAAAACAACATAGAAGAATGCTTGGTGTGTCAGTCAAAAGTATTGGAATTTTGATTGTTGTAATAGGAAAGAAAGAAACATTATTTAACACGAGGATTAATAAATCATTAAGGTTAGCTACAAGTTCCCATGCATCTCTTGATAAATATTCATTGGGCACTTTGGGGACACCCTCTTCACCTTCAGTCTACTCCACCCCCTCCTCTTGCAGACTTAAAAAAGGGAAATGTAATAAATCAAAATAGGGATGCATGGTTCATAAATCTTCAGCATTTTACATATGTATCAAGAAAATGAAATCAGTCATTAAAAACACATGGACCATCAGTAAAATTATCTATGTTATCCCTTTGTTTTCATATTTATTCGATAAATATTCCATCTCACACTAGGATTGCACCTCTGGTTGTTCGTGGGTAGCAGATGGGTATCTCATAACAATGTGAATACCATCCCCAATTGTTAATCCTCCATATAGCTTCCTCCTTCAATATATGAGTGGCTAAGAAGAATGTCTAAACTAAGCACTTGCATGTAATGAGGACATCCACCTAAATTTTTTCTCATAATAAAATGCACGTCATAATAGATTAGCATCAACAAAAAAATAATAAAAAATTCAAAATCATGTTTGAGTATAGTATCTAAAATTACAAACCATTTGTTTCATCTCATCATAAATTTCTTTGAGGCAATCATCTAATTCCCACTCATCCATCTTAAATCTTTAGTAGTTAACAATCATAGTATTTGTTGCCAACAAACAATCACTTGCATTCAAACAAGTTAAGAATATGTTTTACAACACTAACCCATACCAATGAACACAGGGCTATGAGCATGTTAAATGAAATAGATACAAGAAAAATATGCACATTCATACGGATGGAGTCATTATGCAAGTGACTATCAACCACATCCATGTGTCTCTACTCCACCCCTTCCAACTAAAACATAAAATAAAAATAAAATAGAACAATACATGGTGTGTCAAGATAATTCTAATCTTGATTGTTATAATAGGGAAGAAAGATACATTATTTAACATTAGGATAAATCAAGCACTAAGGGTAGCCAAAGTTTCCCATATATCTCTTGATAAATATTTATTGGATTCTTTGGGCACACATTCTTCACCTTCATTCTACTCCACCCCCTCCTCCTACAGTGATAAAAAAAAATAGCATATAAAAAAAAAGATTCATGATTTGCAATTTTTGATCATGGTAAATGAAATAGAGTACAAAAACTATGCACATTTGTAGGGATGGAGTCATTATGCAGTTGACTATCATCCATGTCCATGTATCTTCACTCCACCCCTCCCAACTAAAACACAAAATAAAAAAAACATAGAAAAATGCTTGATGTGTCAGTCAAAAGTATTATAATTTTGATTGTTGTAAGAGGAAAGAAAGAAACATTATTTAGCACGAGGATTAATAAAGAATTAAGGTTAGCCAAAGGTTCCCATACATCTCTTGAGAAATAGTCATTGGGCACTTTGGGGACACCATCTTCACCTTTGGTCTACTTGTAATATCCCCTTCAAATAGGGACTATAAAAAGACAAAAGCTCTGAATTGCTTTTCTGAGAATTCTGATTTTTTGTATGAAATAAGAACAAATTGTAATTTTTGCAAAATAATTTCCAAATAGATAAATAAATCATAGTATAATCTCTTATTTATTTGCTTAGATGATTACAATAGATGTCCTCTGTCATGCATATAAAAGAATATTCAAATACGGTCTTATAAACCTGGTCTTTTACAAATCTAGAAATAAACCCTAAATCTGGAACTACTTGGGTCACTATGTCAACACACAGTCACTGACATTGGTTATTATGCCATCGTCGGTCGATATGTTGCCGACGCCGGTCTATGTTGGTCGGCTATTCTACCGATGTTGGTCTATCATCGACTGATGTCAGTTGCTGTCAGCCTCTGCCTACTGATGTCAGTTTCTGAGTAGATCTGTACATATTTGTACGGACTTTGTACGGCCACCAATATAAAACACCCTATTTTTTGGACCCCTGATCTCAAGATATATGACTCTAATAAAAAAGATCTCTATCTGTATAATTTATTAAATCAAAACTAAATAAAATAAATACCTAAAATTCCTGTGATAACTTTTGTGTGAAGTTATCTCCCAAACCTGTAAACCTCTATGATAACTTCTGTATGAAGCTATCTCTCAAATTGGCAATAGATCAGCTGATATTTAATAGGCTCTGAATCACACACACTGAAGAGTGGACGTTCTCCAATGCAAATGGAATCCTAGAACCCTAGGCTTAGTCTTCACAAAAGAATTCTTCAATATCAAAATCAATAATCATTCATAATCTTCAATTCTCTCCCATGAGAAACCCTTATACCCTCCAAAAAGATATGCTTTCCCTAATTAGGGTTTTTTAAATTAGAATTAGGGTTTCTAATTAAAATTAGACCAAATAATTAATATTTGATTAAATCAATCAAATATTAATATCTCCCTCAATACATGTCCTATCCTCAAACCGACTGAAGTTGGTGAATCAGGGAGTGATACCGCACATGATCATGCCAAAATAAGGATGCTCTGCTACATGTTAGAAGTCCCTAAATAATAGAAGCTCAGACAAATGTGCTCAAAAAATCCCAAATGAATGCCAACTGGACAAATTTTTCTAATCGAAGCCAAGGCAAGCTCCATCAAGACCCTCTATCCACCCTATTAGCCTACGAGGGTCGCATGATAGGCTAATCATCAACTCTGAGTGATGTCAACTGAAAAGGGGACATGACAATCCACCCCTCCTAAAATTGCTTGTCCCCAAGCAATCTTGGAATAATAAACCAATCAATCCACCTGGATCCCAAATGTAGTCATGATCTATACTGATGACAATCAATGCAAGCTCCTGTAATATCCTCTGAAATATAACCAAGAGGAATCCACAATCAACTGGTGAATACAACTTAACCAATCTCTAAAATCACAACTACCCTAGATGTGTCGATACTACAGGATATGTAATTTGTAATTACCAATTCCATCTACAAAAGATGGTACCAATCCATCACATAACTGATCCCTCTATAAAGGTGGCACAACCAACCGTACCACACTGTCATCTATGTGAGAAGAATCAATCTGGAGACTCAACTCCACTGATATCCCAAACTCATCAGGACCAGGTACTCCTAAATCCTAAACATGTGTGTCAGCCCCAACAACATGTTCCTTAGCTACAACTATAGGAATGTACTCACCTACAACACTCAATGTACTAACCTCTAAGTATACCTCCACACTCTAAATGCTAGCATCAGACTCATCCTCATCTAACTTTGAACAAGCTACTGCTGAAACTATCTCATCATCACAATCTCTAGCTCCCTCATCCTCTACAACTAACTGAGAGTCCAAATCCTCATGACTAAGCTCGACCACATGTCTCTCAGAATCCTGGTGAGCCACCTTCATTGCCTCTACCTTAGGCTCTGAAGCCTCTGCCTCTGACTCCTCAGAACTATCCTGATGTTTAGAATCTTCTGATTTTGAATCCTCACAATACGCCCACATCACACGATTTATCTTGCCCTTAGGCCTCAAAGGATAATCGTGATTGGCATCATATGGACCTTTGCAGTATAAGCAAAGCTTTCTCCTGCGTAGATCGTTAAGAGCCTCTCAATCCAAAGGTGGTGTTGTGGACCCTTTAAAAAAAGATGTCATACACCGTACTAATTTGGCTTCGAATGTAAGGTCTGAAAGGATTTCATTCATCCTCCTCTGGGTTTCAACCAACTGGTTCAAACTTTGTTTCAACTTCTTCATATCCTTGTCCCACTGTTTCTGAGTACTTGAAGTACCCATGATTAACTCACTGATTCAATGTCCAATCTACCCAACAGGATGTCAAAATTTAGCTTTGATTTGCCCAATAGGATGGCAGGAACTTGGCTCTGATTTGCCCAACAAGATGGCAGGAATTTGGCTCTGATCCACCCAATAGGATGGTAGGAATTTGGCTCTAATACCACTATAATATCCCCTTCAAATAGGGACTATAAAAAGACAAAAGCTCTGAATTGCTTTTCTGAGTATTTAGATTTTTTGTATGAAATAAGAAAAAATTGCATTTTTTGCAAAATAATTTCCAAATAGATAAATAAATCACAATATAATCTCTTATTTATTCACTCAGATGATTAGAATATATGTCCTCTATCATGCATATAAAAGAATATTCAAATATGGTCTTAAAAACCTGGTCTTTTGCAAATCTAGAAATAAACTCTAAATCTAGAACTCCTCAGGTCACTGTGTCAACACATAGTCATCGACATTGATTATTATGCCATCATCAGTCAATATGTTGCCGACGCTGGTCTATGTCAGTTGGCTATTCTGCTGACGTCGGTCTATCGTCAGTCGATGTCGGTCGCTGTCGGCCTCTGCCTGCCGATGTTGGTCTCTGAGTGGATCTGTATGGATCTGTACGGACTTCATACGGCTGCCAATATAACACACCCTATTTTTTGGACCCCTGATCTCAAGATATATGACTCTAATATAGAAGATCTCTATTTGTATAATTTATTGAATCAAAACTAAATAAAATAAATACCTGAAATTCCTGTGATAACTTCTGTGTGAAGTTATCTCCCAAACCTGTAAACGTCTGTGATAATTTTTGTATGAAGCTATCTCTCAAATTGGCAATAGATCAGCTGATATTTCATAGCCTCTAAATCACACACACTGAAGAGTGGACATTCTCCAATGCAAATGGAATCCTGGAACCCTAGGCTCAGTCTTCACAGAAGAATTCTTCAATATCAAAATCAATAATCATTCATAATATTCAATTCTCTGCCATGAGAAACCCTTATACCCTCCAAAAAGATATGCTTGCCCTAATTAGGGTTTTATTAAATTAGAATTAGGGTTTCTAATTAAAATTAGACCAAATAATTAATATTTGATTAAATCAATCAAATATTAATATCTCCCTCAATACATGTCTGATCCTCAAACCAACTGAAGCTGGTGAATCAAAGAGTGATACCACACATGATCATGCCAAAATAAGGATGCTTCGCTGCATGTCAAAAGTCCCTAAATAATAGGATCTCAGACAAACATGCCCAAAAAAGTTCAAATGAATGCCAACTGGACAAATTCTACTAATCGAAGCCAAGCCAAGCTCCATCAAGACCCTCTATCTACCCTATTAGCCTAGGAGGGTCGCATGATAGGCTAATCATCAACTCTGAGCGAT
Organism: Torreya grandis; assembly: GCA_037957365.1. NCBI lineage: Eukaryota > Viridiplantae > Streptophyta > Pinopsida > Cupressales > Taxaceae > Torreya > Torreya grandis. Next base: position 1,912,804 of record JARHVA010001444.1, read on the forward strand.
GTCAATTGAAAAGGGGACATGACACTACTCCACCCCCTCCTCTTGCAATCTTAAAAAAGGGAAATGTAATAAATCAAAATAGGGATGCATGGTTCATAAATATTTATAATTTTACATATGTATCAAGAACATTAAATCAGTCATTAAAAACACATGGACCATCAATAAAATTATCTATGTTATCCCCTTGTTTCCATATTTATTACATAAATATTCCATCTCACACTAAGATTGCACTCCTAGTTGTTCATGGGTAGCAAATGGCTATGTCATAACAATGTGAATACCATCCCCAATTGTTAATCCTCAATATAGCTTCCTCCTTCAATATCTGAGGGGGTAAGAGGAATGTCTAAACTAAGCACTTGCATGTAATGAGGACATCCAACTGACTTCTTTCTAGTAATAAAATGCATTTCATAATAGATTATCATCAACAAAAAAATAATAAAAATCAAATTCATGTTCGAGTATAGTATCTAAAATTACATACCATTTGTTCCATCTCATCATAAATTTATTTGAGGCAATCATCTAATTCCCACTCATCCATTTTAAATATGTAGTAGTTACCATTCATAGTATTTGTTTCCAACAAACAATGACTTGCACTCAAACAAGTTAAGAATATGTTTTACAACACTAACCCATACCAATGAACACAGGGCTATGAGCATGTTAAATGAAATAGATACTAGAAAAAATATTCACATTCATACAGATGGAGTCATTATGCAAGTGACTATCAGCCACATCCATGTGTCTCTACTCCACCCCTTCCAACTAAAACATAAAATTAAAAAAAAATAGAACAATACATGGTGTGTCAAGATAATTCTAATCTCGATTGTTGTAACAGGGAAGAAAGATACATTATTTAACATTAGGAGAAATCAAACACTAAGGGTAGCATAAGTTTCCCATATATCTCTTGATAAATACTTATTGGATTCTTTAGGGACACATTCTTCACATTCTTTCTACTCCACCCCGTCCTCGATTAGTATTAAAAAAATATAGCATATAAAAATAAAGATGCATGATTTGCTATTATTGAGCATGGTAAATGAAATAGAGAGTACAAAAACTATGCACATTTGTAGGGATGGGGTCATTATGTAGTTGACTATCATCCGTGTCCATGTGGCTTCACTCCACCCCTCCCAACTAAAACACAAAATAAAAACAACATAGAAAAATGCTTGGTGTGTTAGACAAAAGTATTGGAGTTTTGATTGTTGTAAGAGGAAAGAAAGAAACTTTATTTAACATTAGGATTAATAAATCATTAAGGTTAGCTAAAGGTTCCCATACATCTCTTGAGAAATAGTCATTGGACACTTTGGGGACACCCTCTTCACCTTCAATCTACTCCACCCCCTCCTCTTGCAGTCTTAAAAAAGGGAAATGTAATAAATCAAAATAGGGATGCATGGTTCATAAATATTAAGCATTTTACATATGTATCAAGAAAATTAAATCAGTCATTAAAAACACATGGACCATCAATAAAATTATCTATGTTATCCCCTTGTTTTCATATTTATTTGATAAATATTCCATCTCACACTAGGAATGCACCCCTGGTTGTTCATGGGTAGTTGATGGCTATCTCATAATAATGTGAATACCATCCCCAATTGTTAATCCTCCATATAGCTTCCTCCTTCAATATATGAGTCGCCAAGAGGAATGTCTAAACTAAGCACTTGCATGTAATGAGGACTTCCAACTGACTTCTTTCTCATAATAAAATGCATGTCATAATAGATTAGCATCAACAAAAAAATAATAAAAATCAAATTCATGTTCGAGTATAGTATCTAAAATTACAAACCATTTGTTTCATTTGATCATAAATTTCTTTGAGGCAATCATCTAATTCACACTCATCCATCTTAAATCTGTAGTAGTTAACAATCATAGTATTTGTTGCCAACAAACAATAACTTTAATTCAAAGAAGTTAAGAATATGTTTTAAAACACTAACCCATACCAATGAACACAAGGCTATGAGCATGTTAAATGAAATAGATACTAGAAAAAATATGCACATTCATACGGATGGAGTCATTATGCAAGTGACTATCAACCACATCCATGTGTCTCTACTCCACCCATTCCAACTAAAACATAAAATAAAAACAAAATAGAACAATACATGGTGTGTCAAGATAATTCTAATCTTGATTGTTATAACAGGGAAGAAAGATACATTATTTAACATCAAGAGAAATCAAACACTAAGGGTATCCAAAGTTTCACATATATCTCTTGATAAATACTTATTGGATTCTTTGGGGACACATTCTACACCTTTGTTCTAATCCACCCCCTCCTCCTACAGTATTAAAAAAATAGCATATAAAAATAAAGATGCATGATTTACAATTATTGATCATGGTAAATGAAATAGAGAGTACAAAAACTATGCATATTTGTAGGGATGGAGTCATTATGCAGTTGACTATCATCCATGTCCATGTGGCTTCACTCCACCCCTCCCAACTAAAACAAAAAAATAAAACATCATAGAAAAATGCTTGGTGTTTCAGTCAAAAGTATTGTAATTTTGATTGTTGTAAGAGGAAAGAAAGAAACATTATTTAACAAGAGGACTAATAAAGCATTAAGGTTAGCCAAAGGTTCCCATACATCTCTTGATAAATAGTCATTGGGCACTTTGGGGACACCCTCTTCACTTTTAGTCTACTCCACCCCCTCCTCTTGTAGTCTTAAAAAAGGGAAATATAATAAATCAAAATAGGGATGCATGGTTCATAAATATCGAGCATTTTACATATGTATAAAGAACATTAAATCAGTCATTAGAAACACATGGACCATCAAAAAAATTATCTATGTTATCCCCTTGTTTTCATATTTATTCGATAAATATTCCATCTCACACTAGGATTGCACCCCTGGTTGTTCATGGGTAGCAGATGGCTATCTCATAACAATGTGAATACCATCCCCGATATTTAATCTTCCATATAGCTTGCTCCTTCAATATCTGAGGGGGAAAGGGGAATGTCTAAACTAAGCACTTGCATGTAATGAGGACTTCTAACTGACTTGTTTCTCATAATAAAATGCATGTCATAATAGATTATCATCAACAAAAAAAAAATAAAAATCAAATTCATGTTTGAGTATAGTATCTAAAATTACATACCATGTGTTCCATCTCATCATACATTTCTTTGAGGCAATCATCGAATTCCCACTCATTCATTTTAAATATGTAGTAGTTAACATTCATAGTATTTGTTGCCAACAAATAATGACTTGCATTCAAACAAGTTAAGAATATGTTTTACAACACTAACCCATACAAATGAAGACAGGGCTATGAGCATGTTAAATAAAATATATACTAGAAAAAATATTCACATTCATACGAATGGAGTCATTATACAAGTGACTATCAGCCACATCCATGTGTCTCTACTCCACCCCTTCCAACTAAAACATTAAAAAAAAATAAAAAAAAACTAAAAAAAATAAAACAAAATAAATAAAAAATAGAACAATACATGGTGTGTCAAGATAATTCTAATCTTGATTGTTGTAACAGGGAAGAAAGGTACATTATTTAACATCAGGAGAAATCAAACACTAAGGGTAGCCAAAGTTTCCCATATATCTCTTGATAAATACTTATTGGATTCTTTGGGGACACATTCTTCACCTTCGTTCTACTCAACCCCCTCCTCTTACAATATCAAAAAAATATAGCATATAAAAATAGAGATGCATGATTTGTAATTATTGAGAATTGTAAATGAAATAGAGAGTACAAAAACTATGCACATTTATAGGGATGGAGTCAATATGTAGTTGACTATCATCCATGTCCATGTGGTTTCACTCGACCCCTCCCAACTAAAACACAAAATAAAAACAACATAGAAATATGCATGGTGTGTCAATCAAAAGTATTGTAATTTTGATTGTTGTACGAGGGAAGAAAGAAACATTATTTAACATGAGGATTAATAAAACATTAAGGTTAGCCAAAGGTTCCCATACATCTCCTGATAAATATTCATTGGGCACTTTGGGGACACCCTCTTCACCTTCGGTCTACTCCACTCCCTCCTCTTGCAGTATTAAAAAAGGAAAATGTAATAAATCAAAATATGGATGCATGGTTCAAAATATTGAGAAGTTTACATATGTATTAAGAAAATTAAATCAGTCATTAAAAATACATGGACCTTCAATAAAATTATTTGTGTTATCCCCTTCTATGCATATTTATTCAGTAAATATTCCATCTCACACCAGGATTACACCCATGGTTGTTCACGGGCTATGGAGGGCTATCTCATAACAATGTGAATACCATCCCCAATTGTTAATCCTCCATATATCTTCCTCCTTCAATATCCGAGGGGGAAAGGGGAATGTCTAAACTAAGCATTTGTATGTAATGAGGACATCCAATCGACTTCTTTTTCATAATAAAATGCATATCATAATATATTATCATCAACAAAAAAAAATAAAACTCAAATTCACGTTTGACTGTAGTAGCTAAAATTGCATACCATTTGTTCCATCTCATCATAAATTTCTTTGAGGCAATCATCTAACTCCCACTCATCCATCTTAAATATGTAGTAGTTAACATTCATAGTATTTATTGCCAACAAAGAATGACTTGCATTCAAAGAAGTTAAGAATATGTTTTACAACACTAACCCTTACCAACAAACACAGGGCTATGATCATGTTAAATGAAAGAGATATTAGGAAAAATATGCACATTTGTATGGATGGAGTCATTATGCAAGTGACTATCAGCCACATCCATGTGGCTCTACTCCACCCCTTCCAACTAAAATATAAAACAAAAACAAAATAGAACAATACATGGTGTTTTAAGATAATTCTAATCTTGATTGTTATAAGAGGGAAGAAAGATGCATTATTTAACCTCAACAGAAATCAAACATTAAGGGTATCTAGAGGTTCCCATATATCTCCGTATAAATATGTATTGGATTCTATGGGGACACATTCTTCACCTTCGTTCTACTCCACCACCTTCTCCTACAGTATTAAAAAAATATAGCATATAAAAATAAAGATGCATGGTTTGCAATTATTGAGCATGGTAAATGAAATAGAGAGTACAAAAATAATGCACATTTGTAGTGATGGAGTCATTATGCAGTTGACTATCATCTATGTCCATGTGGCTTCACTCCATCCCTCTCAACTAAAACACAATATAAAATCAACCTAGAAAAATGCATGGTGTGTCAGTCAAAAGTATTGTAATTTTGAATGTTGTACGAGGGAAGAAAGAACATTATTTAACATGAGGATTAATAAAACATTAAGGTTAGCCAAAGTTTCCCATACATCTCTTGAGAAATATTCATTGGGCACTTTGGGGACACCCTCTTCACCTTCGGTCTACTCCACCCCCTCCTATTGCAGTATTAAAAAAGGGAAATGTAATAAATCAAAATATGGATGCATGGTTCATAAATAATGAGAATTTTACATATGTATTAAGAAAATTAAATTATTCATTAAAAACACATGGACCATCAATAAAATTTGCTGTGTTATCCCCTTGTTTTCATCTTTATTTTGTAAATATTCCATCTCACAACGGGTTTGCACCCATGGTTGTTCACGAGTAGTGGATGGCTATCTCATAATAATGTGAATACCATCCCCAATTATTAATCCTCCATATAGTTTCCACCTTCAATATCTAAGGGGGAAAGGGGAATGTCTAAACTAAGCACTTGCATGTAATGAGGACATCCAACTGACTTCTTTCTCATAATAAAATTCATATCACAATATATTAGCATCAAAAAAATAATAATAAAACTCAAATTCACGTTTGAGTGTAGTAGCTAAAATTGCATACTATTTGTTCCATCTCATCATAAATTTCTTTGAGGCAATCATCTAACTCCCACTAATCCATCTTAAATCTATAGTAGTTAGCATTCATAGTATTTGTTGCCAACAAAGAATGACTTGTATTCAAAGAAGTTAAGAATATGTTTTACAACACTAACCCTTAGCAACAAACACAGGGCTATGATCATGTTAAATGAAAGAGATACTATAAAAAATATGCACATTTGTATCGATGGAGTCATTATGAAAGTGAATATCAGACACATCCATGTGGATCTACTCAACCCCTTCCAATTAAAACATAAAACAAAAACAAAATAGAACAATACATGGTGTGTTAAGATAATTCTACTATTGATTTTTGTAAGAGGGAAGAAAGATACATTATTTAATATCAGGAGATATCAAACATTAAGGGTAGCCAAAGGTTCCCATATATCTCTTGATAAATACTTATTGGATTCTTTGGGGACACATTCTTTACCTTCGTTCTACTCCACCCCCTCCTCCTATAGTATTAAAAAAATATAGCATATAAAAATAAAGATGCATGGTTTGAAATTATTGAGCATGGTAAATGAAAAAGAGAGAACAAAAAATATGCACATTTGTAAGGATGGAGTCATTATGTAGTTGATTATCATCTATGTCCATGTGGCTTCACTCCACCCCTCCCAACTAAAACACAAAATAAAAACATAAAAAAATGCATGGTGTGTTAGTCAAAAGTATTATAATTTTGATTGTTGTAAGAGGGAAGAAAGAAACATTATTTAACATGAGGAATATTAAAACATTAAGGTTAGCCAAAGGTTCCCATACATCTCTTGAGAAATAGTCATTGGTCACTTTGGGGACACCCTCTTCAGCTTTACTCTACTCCACCCCCTCCTCTTGCAGTATTAAAAAAGGGAAATGTAATAAATCAAAATAGGGATGCATGGTTCATAAATATTGAGAATTTTACATATATATATATCAATATCATTAAATCAGTCATTAGAAACACATGGACCATCAATAAAATTATCTATGTTATCCCCTTATTTGCATCTTTATTTGGTAAGTATTCCATCTCGCACTGGGATTGCACCCCTGGTTGTTCATGGGCAGTGGATGGCTATCTCATAACAATGTGAATACCATCCCCAATGGGTAATCCTCCATATAGCTTACCCTTTCATATCTGAGGGGGCAAGGGGAATGTCTAAACTAAGCATTTGCATGTAATCATGACTTCCAACTGACTTATTTTGCATAATAAAATGCATGTCACAATAGATTAGCATCAACAAAAAAATAATAAAACTCCAATTCATGTTTGGGTATAGTAGCTAAAATTGCATACCATTTGTTCCATCTCATCATAAATTTCTTTGAGGCAATCATCTAATTCCCACTTATCCATCTTCAATCTATATTAGTTAACATTCATAATATTTATTGCCAACAAACAATGGCTTGCATTGAAATAAGTTAAGAATATGTTTTACAACACTAACCCTTAGTAACTAACATAGGGCTATGAGCATGTTAAATGAAAGAGATACTAGAAAAAATATGTGCATTCATGCAGATGGAGTCATTATGTAACTGACTATCAGCCACATCCATGTGGCTCTACTCCACCCCTTCCAACTAAAATATAAAACAAAACCAAAATAGAACAATACATGGTGTGTCAAGGTAATTCTAATCTTGATTGTTGTAAGAGGGAAGAAAGATACATTATTTAACATCAGGAGAAATCAAAAACTAAGGGTAGCCAAAGTTTCCCATATATCTCTTGATAAATACTTATTGGATTCTTTGGGGACACATTCTTCACCTTCGTTCTACTCTACCCCCTGCTCCTACAGTTTTATAAAAATATAGCATATAAAAATAAAGATGCATGGTTTGCAATTATTGAGCATGGTAAATGAAATTGAGAGTACAAAAAATATGCAAATTTGTAGGGATGGATTCATTATGTAGTTGATTATAATCCATGTCCTTTTGGCTTCACTCCACCTCTCCCAACTAAAACACAAAATAAAAACAACATAGAAAAATGCATGGTGTGTCATTCAAAAGTATTGTAATTTTGATTTTTGTAAGAGGGAAGAAAGAAACATCATTTAACATGAGGATTAATAAAACATTAAGGTTAGCCAAAGGTTCCCATACATCTCTTGAGAAATAGTCATTGGGCACTTTGGGGACACCCTCTTCACCTTCGGTCTACTCCACCCATTCCTCTTGCAGAATTAAACAAGGGAAATGTAATAAATCAAAATAGGGATACATGGTTCATAAATATTGATAATTTTACATATGTATCAAGAACATTAAATTAGTCATTAAAAACACATGGACCATCAATAAAATTCTCCGTGTTATCCCCTTGTTTGCATCTTTATTCGGTAAATATTCCATCTCGCATTGGGATTGTACCCCTGGTTGTTCAAGGGAAATGGATGGCTATCTCATAACAATGTGAATACCATCCCTAATTTTTAATCCTCCATGTAGATTCCTCCTTCAATATCCAAGGGGTTAACAGGAATGTCTAAACTGAGCACTTGCATGTAATGAGGACTTTCAACCGCTTTCTTTCTCATAATAAAATGCATTTCACAATAGATTAGCATCAACAAAAAAATAATAAAACTCAAATTCACATTTGATTATAGTAGCTAAAATTGCATACCATTTGTTCTGTCTCATCATAAATTTCTTTGAGGTAGTCATCTAATTCCCACTCATCCATCTTAAATATGTAGTAGTTAACATTCATAGTATTTGTTGCCAACAAACAATGACTTGAATTGAAACAAGTTAAGAATACGTTTTACAACACTAACCCTTACTAATGAAATTCTTATATAAATCACCGTAAAGGTCACCAAAAGAGTAAAATGATGTGATGGCATCCAAGGTAATTTGACTAGTTGGCAATGTAATATAGTAGTTATGGAATAATTAGGCCAACCACTGTTCATGAAATTGACACCCTATATCAAAAATATATATTACGATCCTCCAACAAGTAAATGTACATATGAGAAGACATTAAATTTTGTGTAGAAAGTGTAATGTTCCAAAGCATAGATTGTCTTTTCACATTATAGAAACTTAGCATACCAATTCATTTGGAAACAATCTATTTAATATGACAATGATTTATGTGGTGATTTAAGGAAAAGCTAAATGAACCTTTATATGTACTAGATGAGATAGCCAAAATGTAATGGATACATTACATTTTGAAAACTTTAAAATAACCAAAACATGCATGTTGTGAATTTCAAAGGTTAGTAATAATTTTTTTGAAGCCTAAAATATTAATTCCATGGAGATATTATGTAAAAAAAATTAATTTCAGTTGCATCTTCTATGAAATATGTTGATGGTAATTGTCGATGATTAAAATTGCACTTTTTCTAACACCAACAATGGGAAGTTTTAGGAATGTGGGACTTGCAACCTGAAACAACCTTGAGATTTTAAAGATGATGGCTCTTCTTTATCTCAAAAGTATTTTGGGGAAAAAAGGATAGGAATTAAATAGAATCACAAATGCAACAACAGAAAATCTAACTATGGCAATGCACCTAAATTTAATTCAACCCTTAATTCTAAGCACAACGAATCTATCTTTAGGATTCAATTACATTAAAGAGAAAACAAGCCATGATCAATGTAAAAGATAAAAATAGATAGAATCAAAAGCTCACAACTTAGATGATTTTTCAATGACACAAAAAATATCAACAAGGCATAGAACTCAGTCTTATTTATTTTCTGGTCACATGAAAGGCACAGAAACATGCACAGTTATACAAACATTCTAAGTCAAGAAAACAGAACAAAGGCAAATGATATTACTAGCCACAGCTAAAAGTCTAAAACTTTTGATAACAATTTCTCACATAAAATTCTCTCTATCTTCTGATGATGATCCTTCTGGTGACCTCTACACCCATATTTATAGCATCAGATTAGCTCTTGATTACCCACACATTCCCAATCCAATGGTCTAACTAAACTGGAAGTGTCTTAAAAAAGACATTTCTTGGATCTAAAATGTTTCATCTCCCTGCAATTTATTGGATGAAATAGATACACAGGACACTTCCCACTATGAAATAGGTGAAGACACTTGGCGTGTTTCACTTACTCTAATTGAAAACTTTTTCACTATTCAAAATGTACCAAAAAATGACACTTGGCAGCTTTCGAGACACTTACCAAAGATACATGACACTTTTCGCGTAGCTTATACTCTTTACTGTGTCTTTGCTCAAGAGTGTTCTATCTTTGACATCTATCATAGTTCACTTCCTCAAACTTTAACAATCTATAGAAAATGGGACCGACAATATTTCTCACCTGAGTAGCTTCAAAAGGGGAATAGGGATAGGTGTCACTTTACGTGTATCTTTAACAAATGACACGTGGTGGCTTCCACTTTCTTTAGCTAGGGACATATGGCAGCTTCTATTGATCTTTAGCTAGACTATAGAAAAATTTGGGACTTATTTTAGATTCATATGGATGGTGACACTTGGCAGCTTCCGATGACTTTAGAAACAAAACCTGGGTCCCACCACAGTCTTTACTTATTGATGAAATAAAGTGAAGATATTTTGGATGTTGACACGTGGTGGCTTCTACTTTCTTTAGCTATGGATTTGTGGTGTCTTCCATTGCCTTTAGAAAAACATATTGAAACCTTCTACAATTTCCAATTGGCACCTTCCACTTGATCCTGAGAAAAGCTTATTGAAAGAAGCTTTCAAAACCCAAAATAAATTTGAAATTTAGAGGCCAACACTTGTCACACTCTATTGAGTTGCCATAGGACACATGATACATTCTGAGCAACTTACAAAGATTATAAAATGTATCTCAGCTACTGACACTTGGTAGCTTTCACGCGACTTTGATACTTAGAAAAAATTTAGGTAGAAGAAACTTGCACCCACACTCTATGTCAAAAACATTACTGCCTCGAAACTGAAATGTGTAGGGACAAAACTTAGAGTGGACAACTAAAAATTAGAAAATGAAAAATGTAGAGTTTTTTACTCTATAGTTCTTGGCGACCTCGAAGATTTTTGAGCCTGCTCAAAAAGAATCCAAAGAATGCATAAAAAATGTGACAAAAATCACAACTTTAGTAAGGCTATTTGATAAATAGACCACTCATCATCAGATAATCCATACTTATTTTTCAATTCATGGAAGGCTAAATCAAGATTAATGATATCCTTGTGTGAAAATTTTTGCAAAATATGAACTTCAGCCTTCAATTGAAATTCAAGTTGGGACATGGGCATCAAGACAACTTCCACTTCAGGCACTGATGAATCATCTGTTAAACCTTGGAAAACTGACTGATCACTTTGTCTAGATAACAACAAAGGTTTAATCTCATCAATCGTCAACACCGTATTACTATCAAGAAAATGGGAAGGAAGACCCAATTTCACCAGATCTTCAATGTGTTGTTTCATGTCTTTGATTCCTTCTTTCACCACATCTAGAAGCTCTTCACATTTAACTGCTATAGAGTTGCAACTCAAAACTTCATTCACTCTTTTAGCAATAGTCATTTTTTCACTGATTCTTACTACTAATAATGTTTTATCAGTTGCATCATATAGATTTTGTAGTAGCACTTGAGAGTCAAACACTCTCGAAGAGATAGTGGACAGAGTGGCTTCAATTGAAGTCTCCACCTTTTTGTACAATTTTTGTGCATTCAAAAAAAAGGTTAGAGAGGGTCTGAGCTGAGTAATCTCTTCAGAGATTCTTTTCCATATTGATACATAAAGCTCCTTAACTAGATCCAAAACCCCTGTATTCTTTGGCCTATTAGCCAACTCAAGTGTCAATTATTCTGTCATTTTTTTCTTGGCTTGAAGTTGGGATTGAATAGTAGTGGTATTGTTATACTCATCCAAAAAAAAAATTTGAATTTGAGTGACTTATAGTAGGCTATCCTCACATTTTTCTTGAAATGATGTCACTGCATCTTTCACCTACATTAGACCTAATTTTAAAGAATTATCTTGGGCTTGAATTGATTCTAAAGAGAAACAGTATCTTGCAATTGTTTGTTGAGACTCTCTATTTCATTATTCTTGGTATTGATTTGTATAGTCAAACTGCTATAGTTTGCCTTTTCTTGGGCTAGATCAACCTCTATCTTCTGTAGCTTCTTTGATATTTTCAAATAATCCTTAGCTGCTACAAAAGTGGATTCATTTAGTAGCTCAATCTTATCTTGGGGTCTAACAAGTGACATATCTATTGCCACTGGATTCATTGTGTAATCTTCAGGCTACATCTACTCATTTGGCTTGACTATATTAGGTGACAAATGGGTCATCATTAGTTACTGCTATATTGGGTCAAATTGTGACCTCATATGTGGTGTAGCCAAGGCTTTGTTATCTTTCATCCTCTTTTTCTCCATCCTAGCTTCTCTAGCCTTCTTAGTAGTATTTTCTTGAGTTTGGAAGGTAGAAGGAGAGGCAATGTGCCCACCCACAAAAGGATAACCTTATGGCAAGCCATATGGAATAGCCAAATGTTGACTAGGGGCAATCTAAGGAGGTACATTCTTTAGGATAGAGGGGTAAAAATGAGGCAATGATATGGCCTGAGTATGGATAGATGGGGCAAAATGAGAAATGGTCTTAATAAAGGTGGTAGGGGAAATTATTTGGCCAGATGGAATCATCACCCCTATAGGAGAGGAAAGAGATTGAGAAGAAGAAGGAGAAACAACACTTACTTGAGGAGAAACTGAAGTACTCTATGGTTGGTGTTGTGAGGGTTTTGCCCTCTCCTCTGAATCAAGTTGAAACCTCAGCCTCTTATGTTTCCTTGGTGTTTCTTCTTCTCGTTGTGCTCCCTTCTCTTCAACATTTACCACTGCTACTAGTGGTGATTGTGTAAAATTGGGAACCCCAAGGGCTGATGCTGATGGAGAAGCTTTTGGTGGTGAAGATACCAAACTCTTTTATTTTTCAATGTTATATAGAGATTGCGGCTAAATAGTTACAGCTACTATAGTTGAGGTTTGCCCTGGGGTCTACAATGTTTAACTGGATTCTACTCTGGCTTCTGGCTCTCCACCCTGTGTCTGCAAATTGTTTGTATCAGGGCTAGAGATAGGATATAGATGACATTCATCTTAGAGTTCCTCCCATTTCTCATCTAAATCCACATTTCCAAAAGAGTGAGTTGTCTCACAAATCTCTTTCCTATAGGCTTCTATTTTTTCAATGTTCTAGTCTTTTTTCTTTAATGCTCTTCTCAAACAAGAAGTCATTATAATTTTAGGATTAAAATCCCTTTGCTTAACATAAAAAGTTTCCCATGGCTTGTCTTCTTGAAGGGGAAAATCCATCAATTCTACATAAAAATTAGGAATATCCTCCCTAGGATTTCTTCTATTTTCCCAAAAGGGATGGACCTCATGCACAATTATAGAAGCAACCTTATATTCTTGACCCATGAAGTTATGAAACCATTGGGGTCATATCCCCATTTATCTTTAATTAAAGAGAACCCCAAGAAGGCTAGTTTTCTGAGCAACATAAGCTCAACATTTTTGGCCTCTAGGGCCATGTTGTTTGTTACCCATGGAACATCATACATTTTCTTCTTTTTCTTCCCAGTGCCATATTCATTATCTACCATAGACACCTACCTGGTGACCTCTAAAAATGCTAACCTAAGGGGAAAAATCCTAGGTAGCAACACTGGTTCTCCATTAAAACCATGGACTCTAATAATAGTATGATGGAATCCAAAAAAGTAATCACAAGGAATAGTGCAATTAGTCATAAGGCTTGAGACACTTGGAAACAATCTATTTACAACCGGCTCTGGGCTTAGATGACAAAATCTAGGGGCAACAAAAAGTTCCTAGAATTTGTATGGGTCACTGGTTTTGGACAAGATATGTGTCCATCTAGACACAGGAATGGTTCTATGTAGACTGAAGCTTGGGTCATACATATTTAGATGCATGTGTTGGGAAAAGATGCCAGAGTTTTGATACAACATAAGGTGAAATAAATAAGAAGAATACCTGAAAATCCAACTGGGTGAGTTGTTCAACCATTGAATATGAAATTTTCTCAAAGAAATCCAACTGATACTCTTGAGTCTTATCAACAATTTTCAATCTAAAGAGGATGGCCATTTGTTCTTCATAAACAGTTAAACCATCTTTCATTCTAAAAATGAATGCCATCATAGAAAGTGACTCTTGACTAGCTTGTGCAAATTGTGCTCTTGCTATTGGCAATGTCGACACAGAGGTATCATCATCACCTAATTACAATTCTGATTTAAAAAACTTCAATTGAGTGTTGACATTTGCCCACATTTTCTGCATTTTGGCAATGGTGCGAAATGTGGTTGTCTTGTCATGATACAAGGCCAACATGTCTCTGATAGCCTTTGGTGTAATCTACACCATGAATGGACCCTATTATATGGTATTTGAGGGTGCATGAAACAATTTAGAGCATAATTCAACCAAGTCAGGGCATGGATGTACACCTTGGAGAATGAATTGTGCCAGCTGAGAAGTCCATATCCTCATTGTGAATGTTTCATATTGTCTAGCCTTGGCCCTCTTAATACACCTTTGATGTGCCCCTTCTCTAAGATTTTTTCTATGCTTTTGAATAATTGGGTCCATGATTCCATCTTCAAAATCTTTCACCTTTGTTGGGTCATTTGCATATCCAACTTTAGGGACTCTAGTCCATGGATAAGTTGTTAAAGGTTGTGCAGGAGCTGAAACATATGATTTACTTGTAAAAAAAATTATCAATGGATTTGTAAATCCCAAACCCTTATTGTGAATATTGTGCTCCCTCCATATCTATATATATACTTGTAACTAGTGAACTATGGTAAGAGGTATGGAGCTTTGCAATAAGGAAGCACTTTCACTAAGCAGGCTTTGCTATGAATTGAAATTTGTAGATAACAAGGATTTTCTAGCAGATGTAGGAATGTTTGAGACACTTGTAATATTTAACTCTTGTTATGGGGTATTTAATGACCCATCAAGTCTCAAAATGGCATTAAAATTAGATAACTATTAGCAAATCTTATGAAATCTTCATGGGACAACGAGTTAGACACGTCGTGAAAGTGGATGTGCAAGGTACCTTGGGTTATTTAAGGATTTGAGAGATATTTAATGTGTCGAGAGTTTTTGAAATTTTTGAAAAAAGCTTTGAGCCATGGCAATGTGTTCAAAGAACACTTATTTAAAAGAAAGAGCAAGAAAGAAAAATGGGAAAACAAAGCAACAAGGAAAGGGGAACTATCTAAATATAATACATTAGAGACACAGCTTAACTAAAATGTTTCAAGTGGATCCCATTCACAGGAATCTCTCCAGTTTCACCTTCCATTGTTTCTAGCTCAAACAAATTTTTCTATTTACATGCATGAATTTTATAGGGGCCAATCCATAATGCTTCAAATTTAGTGTGTTGACCCGGCTTGGTAGCTCTTGCATTCCATTTCAAAAAAATTGAGCCTAATTTGAAATGAGGATTTGAAGTCATTTTATCGAAGTAGTCTTTAATTATTTTATGATGTTTCATTAATGAATCATGTGTTGCATCCCTCTTTTCTTGAACTTCCAAAATTTCAACAAGTCTGACCTACATGGGGCCATTTTCCTCAATTTCAATTTGTTTTAACAGTTGGAGAGCAGGAATCTCTAATCTTAGGGGTATTACAGTAGGCTTACCATAGACCAATTCATATGGGGGCATTTTCGTCACCTACTTAGGTGTAATTCTATCAGCCCACAATGCTATATTAAGCACTTTATGCCACTCTTTGTGATGATCAGCCCCTATTCTCTTGATGAGTCTAATCAAGTTCTTGTTAGTTGATTCTACCAAACCATTACCCTGAGGGTAATAATTAGATAAAGTTTTCAGATATATTCCATGCTTTAATGCAAATTCAAATACTTTAGACCCTAAAATGCTTTAGCATTATCTGAAATTATGGTGTGAGGAGCCCCAAAGTGAGTAGTGATACTCCCTAGAAAGTCTATGATCACATTTTTATTGCTTCTTTGAGTGTCACTGCCTCAGTCCATCTAGTGAAATAATCAGTGGTAGTTAGAATCCATTTGTGACCCATACTAGACACTAGATTTATCATTCCAATGAAGTCAAGACCCCATTGAGAAAAAGGTTCATCAACAATTATAGGACTAAGAGGCATTGATGCTTTCCTTCTCATCCCCACATAATATTGACAAGATTAATATTTTTTAACCAGTTGATAATAGTTTGTAAATAAAGCAGGCCAGAAATAACCTGCCTCACTTATCTTTATAGCTGTGGTCTTTGAAAAAAAATGTCCACCTGAGACTCCATGATACATTTCATGCAGTATTTTCTTATCCTCATCTTTCTCTATGCATCTTAAAATTTTCCATCAAAATTTCTTCTAAAAATAACTTGTTCAATTAAAATGAAATGGACCCCTTACATCCTATAATATCTCCTCTTGTTTTGAGGGAGTTCTCTTGGGTAAATCCCATATTTCATAAAATGAATCATGTTTATGACCCAGGAGTTCTAATCAACCTCTTGTATTCTTAATACAGTTTCCTTTTCCATTTCTAAATATATTTCTTCAGGTATCATCTTTTGAAGCTCTTGAGTCATGTATTGGAACAACCCCCTACCTTTGACTAATTTAGTGGGTTTGACCTCTACATCATATTCAAGGATCTTTGTTATCTAGTTTTCTCTTTTTTTAGTAATTTCACCCTCCATAATGTATTCTCTGACACTTGGGTGAGGCACAAGTATCAGAATCTTACTTCCTGATACTATATGCCTAAATTTCTTGAGGGCTTTTACCATAGCATGTGCTTTTTTCTCCACAAAGTTGTATCTAGTTTCGTATACCCTAAGAGTCCTTGAGAAAAAGGTTATTGGATGATCTCCCTCTTATCTATCATCTTTTTGTGTTAGGACAACAACAATACTAAGCTCTCCTCCATAGACATATATTATAAAAGGCTTAGAAAAGTCTAGGTTTCTAAGTACTGGGGCCATTGAAATTGCTTTCTTGACCTCTTCAAAGGCTTGCCTTCCTTCTGTAGTCCACTTGAAAACCAGGTCTTTTTTTAACAAGAGTGTCACTGGTCTTACTAAGCTTACAAAGTTAGATATGAACCAACTGAAAAAATTAATTTTCCCCAAAAAGATTGAATTATTTTCTTATTTACTGGTAAGGGCAAGTTCATTATGGCTGCAACTCTCTCTAGATCTATAGAAACTCCTTTAGATACTATATGTCCCAATAATTTACCTTGAGGTACAACAAAGATACATTTCTTAGGATTCAGGGATATTCCAAATTCTTAAAATTTCTTAAAAACAAAATCTAAATGATCAACAAAATTCTTGGAAAAAATAGTAAGATCATCAAAATAAATCGGGATGATTTTATCTATAAGTTCCCCAAATGCTACATCCATGGCTCGTTAAAAAGTGGCTCCAAAATCTGATAGGCCAAATGGCATCTTAGCATATGCAAATGTTCCCCATTTGGTAGTAAAAGTATTCTTGTATTGGTCTTCATCAACCAACCAAATCTAATTGTATCTAGAGAAACCATCCAGCAAGGAAAATCTCTCTGATCCAGCCACAATTTGTAAAATTTGTTCCATATATGGCAAGGGATAGTGATCTTTTAGAGATGCTTTATTCAGGTCTCTGAAATCTACACAGAGTCTTATGTCACCATTTTTTTCCTGACTGGTAATAGATTTGATACCCAAGTTGAGTGTTTAATTGGAAAAACTATTTTAGAATCTAAAATTTTCTACAACTCATCTACCATTAGAGATTCAATCCTTGGATTTACTAGCCTTTGCTTCTGTCTGACTGGCTTAGATCCTTCAGTCAGTTCTATTGTGTGCTGAATGATGTCTCTATTATATCCATGAAGGTCTTCATAGCTCTAGGCTATGACTCTATCATATCTTTTGCACAAGTCAATTAGTCTTTCCCTTTCCTCCTGAGTTGCAAAATTTCTACTTTTTAGTTTTGTCCCTTCACTCACCTCTATTTCAAAATAATATGCTTTATTTACTTGGAACCTTTTCTTCTCTAGGCCTACATCTTTTGGATCAAATAGGTTTTCTAGAGTGATTAAGCCTTTGGGAAGTTTATTATTATTTAATTGTATAACTTGGTCTCCATATGCCTCTTCAATTTTTGGTTGCAATTGATCAACAAATTCCCCTGATTGTTGCAAGAATGAGAGTACCTAAGAATCATTTTCAAATACTTGCCAATTCTCATCATTGTCTGGGATAGTTGGCCTTACTATAACTTTTACTGACTCATTGTTAACTAATAGGCTAGTTGTTGGATCAAATTGTGAGTCAATTTGTGCCATCCTATCAGCTTCAAAATTTTAGGTTATAGGAACTACTTCAATATTGAAAGCTTCAAAATCCTCTATTAAGTCCCAAATTTTGTGTCTATAGGATCTCATCCTTACATTTTTGGCTATTGACTTTTCCCTAATTTGCTTCACTACTAATTTTGAATCTCCTTTTACTATCAGATTCTTTACACCCTTTTTCTTGGCTAATATGAGACCATGTCCTAAGGATTCATATTCAGCATCATCATTAGTACAAGCAAATTGAAAATGGATAGCTCTCAAAATTTTCTCCCCATTTAGAGCAACAAGACAAATTCCTACTCCAGCACCACTTTTACTTCTAGCCCCATCAAAATTTAAGGTCTAGATTTCTGAATCTTTTTCAGATTCCTGAGTAGTTGGTGTTTCTTCCCTTAAAACATTTGGTATTTCATTGTCTTCATCAAAAATGACATAAGTACCCAGACCAGTAGATTCATAACTTCCATATGGATCACTATGAATCATAGCTAAAAAATGGTTATTTTCCTCTTATTGGTCATGTTCAGTCCAGTCACCCAAGTCTTCAACAAGGACCTTTTCTTCCTTATTTAGCATAGCATGAGCTGCCTCTAATTTTGAGATTGGTTCATTGGTGATGTGATCCTTAGATAATGGCTCAGATAGTATTTTCATCTTTGAACCATATTTGGTTTTTAGGATGAGGTGAGACCAATCAAGTGACATGTATCCTCCTATTTTGGCTGTGAAATCCGTAGATAAACATAGGCCAAATTTACGGGGTATATCTATGACTACTACATCTTGATTGACAATTATATTGGGTCAAGTATATAATTGTAATGAGAGTTGTTTAATTCTCCCTATTGTTTGCACTGATTTTCCATCCAACTACATGACTCCTCTAGTAAGTGGCTCATACTTTATTTTTAAAGCATCAGCTATTTGCTTACGTATTATTGTAGTACTAGCCCTTGAGTTTATCATCACATTATGCAATATTTTCTTTCCAACTATCAAAGTTAAATAGAAGGGCTCTAGTTTGGATTTACTTACCTCTATTGTATTATTTAAAAAGGCCATTGTCTTCAGAGGAACTGTGTCCTTGAGCTTTTCTTTATCAACAAGTCCTTCTTTGGTGCCAGTATGTTTAGGCACTACTTGGCCCTACAGAGCTTCTTGTAACAGTATCTTTTGCTCAAGAATGGATAATATGTCCCATATTGACACTTGTGCTAGAGTCCTCTTCAGTTGATCCACCACATTCACTAGTCCTAATGTTTGGGTTCTTGAAAAATAAGGGTACCTTGCTTTTTCTTGAACTTGTACATGAACTACTTGATTCTGCACTAACTGATGCACTTCTTGTCTATTAGCTATGTTTTGATGACTTTGAAATGGAGGAGGCCCCATAACTTCATTATTTGTGACTTTAGCCTATTCCATCATCCTTCTCTTTGATTTGGTATAGTAGTCTGATTGCACCACTGGTTTCTTGGAAGTAGAAGCTTCATTCAAGAATACTGACTCTTCATCTTCAACCCATGAAAACAAAACATGTTCTGGGGCTATTTATTCTTCTTGTTGTAAAGACATCCCTTGCATCTGAGCCATCAAAACTGAATTTTGCATACCAGGGGACTGGTAGGCTTGCGTGTTAGAAGTACTTGTAAATTGTCCATCCATTCTTCTTTGCTTTACTACCTTTTGTTGTAGATTACTCATGGGACAATCTCTAGGCATATGATCATTATTAAAAGGAAAAAACCATGCATTTGTTCCATCTACATAATTATTTTGCCTTGGAATAATCTCTTTATTTGGATTGGGGGGAACAGTCTGTGAGGATGTAGGGACTGCAACTAATTGGTTTGTTGGATGAGGGTTATTTTGCCTTTGATGACCTTGATACTGGTTTGGCTGTGGTGGAAATCGATTTCCATGGTAGCCTTGATATTGAGGTTTAGGATAAGGATTCTACTATCTTTCTATGTTAATTAACTCATTTGAAAATGTCCTTAAGATGTTCTTGATATCATCCATCTCAGATGACTGGGCAAGGACAAGTTCTTTAGTAGGTAGTTAAGGATATGTGTACATAGACACAGGTGGGGCTATGGAATTAGGGGTTTCTTGATGCAAAGGTAAGGTAATATCTAGAAACATGGGCATGAGAGGCCTTGGGGGAAACTTTCTAGCATCTATTAAATTATTTTTAGCTCTAACTACATATTCATATGCTTCTGGCAGAGTCTGACCTCCAAGTGATAGAATCATTACTGATATATCTGAATTTAAAGCTTTAAGATAAAAGACTATAGCCATACTTGGTAATGGTATTGCTATAGTAGGAATTCTTTCCCAAGTCTTTTGAAATCTTTAATTGAAGTCAGTCATGGATTCTTGTGGTGCCCTTTTGATAGTAATTAATTGTTGTAACAAAGAAGACTTATCACCTTTTTCTTCAAATCTTTCAAAGAAAATATCTCCAAGTTGATCCCATGTAGATATTATATTTGGGGTCAAGGATCTGTACCATTCCAGATCCTTCCTTTAAAAGAAGATACTAATAATCTTATAGCTGCATTCTATTGTGTGGCCACATGTATAGCACATGCATCAGACACATCTTGTAGATGTTCTTCAGGTGTTTTAAAATCTTGCCCACTAAATTTGGGCAGAGCTTTCAAGGCATTTACTATAATAGGATCCCAAGTGGTCAGTGGTATTGGGAGGATCAAAGGACTGCCAGTGTTCCAACTTGCATAATTCCTTGGGGGTACAGGAGCTCCCATATTTACTCTTGGTATTGGTATAAACTAATTGACTCTTCATCTTAGACTAGTTATCAAAGGTGGAAAAATAATATCTAGATTTATAGCAAATTGAGATCTTGTTACTGGTCCACAACTTTGACTCCTTATAGCTCTCCAGTTCATATGATCTTGAAAGAAACTTCAAGATGGTGTCCCACCAGGCATGCCAAAAACTATTGATGATTAAAATTGTGCTTTTTCTAACACCAACAATGGGAAGTTTCAAGAATGTGGGACTTGCAAGCTGAAATGACCTCTAGATTTTAAAGAAGCTAGCTCTTCTTTATCTCAAAAGTATTTTGGGGAAAAAGGATAGGAATTAAACAAAATCAAAAATAAAATGATAGAAAATCTAACTATGGTGATGCACCTAAATTTAATTCAACCCTTAATTCTAAGCACAATGAATCTATCTTTAGGATTCAATTACATTAAAGAGCAAACAAGGCATGATCAATGTAAAAGATAAAAATGGATAGAATCAAAAGCTCGCAACTTAGATGATTTTGCAATGACACATAAAATATCAACAAGGCACATAACTCAGTCTTCTTATTTATTTTATATTCACATAAAAGGCACAAAAACATGCATAGTTATACAAAATTTCTAACTCAAGAAAATAGAACAAAGGCAAATGATATTACTGGCCACAATTAAAAGTCTAAAACTTTTGATAACAATTTCTCATAGAAAATTCTCTCTATCTTCTGATGATGATCCTTCTCATGACCTCTGCACCCATATTTATAACATCATATTAGATCTCGATTACCCACATGTTTCCAATATAATGGTCTAACTTAACTCTAACTAAACTGGAAGTGTCTAACAAAAGATATTTCTTGGATTTAAAACATTCTATCTCCCTGAAGTTCATTGGATGAAATAGATACATAAGATGCTTCCCACTATGGAATGGGTGAAGACACTTGGCATGTTTCACTTACTCTAATTGAAAACTTTTTCATTATTCAAAAGGTACCAAAAATGACACTTGGTAGCTTTCAAGACACTTATCGAAGACACACGACACTTTCCACATAGCTTATACTCTTTACTATGTCTTTTCTCAGGAGTGTTCTATCTTTAACATCTGTCATAGTCTGCTTCCTCAAATTTTAACAATCTATAGAAAATGGGACCCACAACATTTCTCACCTGAGTATCTTCAAAAGGGGAATAAGGACAAGTGTCACTTTATGTGTATTTTTAACAAATGACATGTGGTGGCTTCTATTTTCTTTAGCTAGGGACACGTGGTGGCTTCTGTTAATCTTTAGCTAGACTATAGAAACATTCGGGACTCATTCTAGATTCATATGGATGGTGACACTTGGTGGCTTCCACTAACTTTAGAAACAAACCTGGGTCGCACCATAGTCTTTACTTATTGATGAAATAAAGTGAAAATATTTCAGATGTTGACGCATGGCAGCTTCTAATTTCTTTAGCTATGGATACGTGGCATCTTCCATTGCTTTTAGAAAAACATATTGAAACCTTCCATAATTTCCAATTGGTGCCTTCTGCTTGATCCTAAGAAAATCTTATTGAAAGAAGCTTTTGAAACCCAAAAGAAATTTGAAACTCAAAGGCCAACACTTGTCATGCTCCATTGAGTTACCACGGGACATGTGGTACATTCTGAGCAACTTATAGAGATTATAAAATGTATCTCGGCTACTAACACTTGGCAGCTTCCATGCGACTTTGATACTTAGACAAAATTTAGGTAGAAGAAACTTGCGCCCACGCTCTGTGTCAAAAACTTTACTGTTTAGAAACCAAAATGTGTAGGGATAAAACTTGGAGCGCACAACTAAACATTAGAAAATGAAAAATGTAGAGTTTTTTACTCTACAGTAATATTTAATAAGCCCATTAAACATTCTGAATGAAAAAGCTAACAATAATAAGTATACATTTCATATTACAATGGGAGTACTACAAACACAAACATGGATTCACACACTCTTACTTTGTGGAAGTCGACACAAACACATGAAATATGATAAAAATAACACTTTCAATGTACTTAAAAGTACACATACATGATGATCCAATCATAAATAACAAATTACATTTAGGCACTTGCAAGCATAAATACACAGGAAATGGTGAATAAAAACACAAGAATTAAAAATACAGCTCAAGAAATTAAAGCTCAAAAAATACTATAGAGGCTCTTATATAACATACAATGGGAGTACAACAAACATGGATTCACACACTCTTACTTTGTGGAAGTTTATACAAACACATGAAATATGATAAGAGTAAAACCTTCAATGTACTTAAAAACACACATACATGATGACCCCATCACAAAGATAGAGTGCATTTAAGCACTTTTAATCATAAATACACATGAAATGGTGAATGCAAAGACATGAAATTAAAATAGAGGTGAAGATATTAAATCTTGGAAAATACTAGACAGGCTCCTATAAACCTTGTGAAAAATACCCTATTGAGAAACTCTCTTCCTCTAAATTAATAGTGCATATGACCCTAAATATAAGAGCTTATCCTTATGTATAAAAATAATTTATTACCAAAGACAAAATCTTGAGTGAGCTTAACCTTATATATAGTGGGCCTCTGTTAAGGAGAAACATGGCCCAAGAAATAGTAGGTATAGATAAATTGAAGACAAATGTTATTTCAAAGGATTTATTACAATCTTCCCTACTTTTATTTTCATTTTTATCTAAATAGTTTATGCAAAGGAGGCTTATGAACACACTGTGGATGTGCTTATTTGAAGCATTTTCCTTTCTTCCCCATACCTACTCTTGCTTCCTATGTTTTACATCTTGTCTATGTTAATAAGTTATGGATTCAATTTTTTCACATTTATAAAGAACTCTAGGATTTATTTCCTTTTTTAGCTTATTCAATGACCACTATCCCTTCTGTGATCACAAATATGAATGAATCTATCCTAAATAAGTTATGGATTCAATTTTATGTAGGGTCATATGCACCATTATATTTTATATAGGGTCATATGCATTGTCATTTTTATAAGGTAACATTGATCTTCAGTTTATTTTATCCTTTAAATTGACTATCTATTAAAGGATATTTTGTGTTTGAACAATAAAACTCTATTTCCTATGAAAAGGATGATTGAGTATGTGTTTTTTATGATAATAAAAACTATTAAAATAAAACATATTTCTGATTTTCTAGGGTGTTTGTAGATATTTAAGTTCATAAACATAGTTCACAATCATGTAGACTAATGTGTGTTAAGACACAATCTATAGAGAATCAAGGGTAACCTTGAATAAGTGCATACGAAACCCTCAAGTGAAATGAAATGGTCACTTGACTATGTGAAAATGATAAAACCTTCCATAATTTACCTCAATGTTTGACTAGTGAAAAACCTAGGATTAAACACTAACTCCTCTACTCTTGTTTGGATCACCTTTTCTTATCTCCTTCCACCTTTGATCCAACAATGATTGAATGGTGAAGGACATCTCTTTGGCCTTTAGTCTTGGCATTACCCAATTAACAATAATCCATAGGAGATTAAGGTAATGCTAGGAAGACATGATTATCAACATGTTAGGGCATGATAATCTTGGATTACCATCTCATGATTTGCATGCCACACTGGTCCATGCCATGTGATAAGTTTAGTGACACCGACACAATGACAATTTGTAGTTGTGTCCCAAGTGATTGTTGATTGGTAATGAAGTTGGTGGTGACCAAGATGGGGATGGTTAGAATAAAGTGGTGAATTTAGCATTGATTTAACTATGTTTTTAACTAGTTTAACTATGGTTAATCATAAGAGGAGACCAAGCCCCTGATGACCATTAATGACTAGCCCCTGATGATCAGTGATGACTAGCCTACACCGAGTGTTGGTTAAGCTCTGTCAAATCTATCTATCTTGTGGTCTATCAAGGTAAATAATTTTACTATAAACAATAGTGAAGTATATATAAATGTGACCTATTATAAGAATTTTAATTGTCTCTATCATTATCACCTGATACTCAACACTAATGTGGAAGGTGTTGAAGATGTATTATTTATTTACATGGAGGTGAGGTGAACTGTAATTGTTATTTAGGCCTACTAGATGGAAATCACATGCATCCCGACTTTATATACTTGGTAAAGGAGAAAGATTAGTGATATATCCACTTCAAGATATTCATAACAAATTACACTCTCCCTATGGGTGATATATTTTATTTGACCCAAAAGTTTGAAAATCTCCAAGTTTAAATATGATTTTCATCCCTCAAAAACTTGAAAATGCACATAGCCAAATTAGCTATTATTTTTTTGTTTGTTTATTTAGTTTTTTTTATAAATCCTTGAATCAAGGCATAGTTTAAGGGTTTTGAAACCCTCAAAAATATTTTTTTGTCTCATCGGTGGAAAAAATAAAAGGGGGTGTAGTTTTATATTTCTTCATAAAGTGTAATAGTCTTTTTTTATTCATTGTAATATTTCATTTATAATGTATTGTAAATGATTTATTTTCCAACCAAATACATTTGAAGCAAGAAAAAATAAAATATTGCATTTTTCACATTCATAGAGTTCGATGCAAGTGATGTTTTTGGCTCACGTTTATGGGTAAAATCATCATATTTGAGTTACAACATACATAACTTAACATAGTTATAATAATGATATATGGGAATTGACATTATAAAATCATCAGGTAGAAATAAGATTAAACTTTCATTGATCCATCCCTCTATTTACCCATTCGATTCAATTGAGAGGTGTAAATCCTAACTGGTGAAATTTCCAAGTATATAGTGAAGTTACACACACATATACAAAATTTCATATATGTAGATGCTAATTATTGGTAAAACCTATTTTAGTATTTTTTATGTACCATGTACCATTCTTTATCACATACATTTATGCTTCTTCCATGTACTACCAAGTATATATAAATGGCAAATTTATTACATAAGCTGATGGGTATTTAGGAAGGGCATGTATTTAGAAAGGTTTGGTATATAAGTTTGACTGTATATAAGAAGGGAGACCTTATTACTTAGAGTGATAATGAACCAATATATCACCTTTGGTTATAATTATACATAATGTCTATAAATGTACAAAAATTCTTTTTGTAGGACTCAAATTCTATGTGGTGAAAACTATAACACTTGGAAAATAAAAATTAGGATACATTCAAAATTTGAAGAAATCGAGCCTATTGTGAATGTTTTACTCACTTAACATGCCATTAACATCGATCAACAACTTAAATTTGATAAAAATAACTAGAATTTAAACTTGATTATAATGTTCAAGGCATCAAATTAGGTAGAACCTCATATCCATAAGGCCACAATAGCTAAAGAAGATTGGGATAAGCTCCAAATTATCTATGACACCAAAAATGAAGGTAACATTCTTCATTTATAGATTCAAATTCATTCATTCATTTTTAAATCTAAAAAAAAACTAGAAGCTTTTCTACAATATGTTGTAACCCTGAGGAATTCACTCCAAACATTGGGTGAGTAAGTGTCAGATAGCTCTCTTGTATCGATAGGCTAGAGAGCACTGACACCTTCCTATAGGATATTCATGACTAATTTGACTATAATAAAATAAAAACTATCTTTTGACAAGTTGGTAAACATGTTACAATAAGAAGCGACTATACATACAAAATAAGAATCATAAGAACACACTTTCACCTCTCATCAATAGAAATGGAAGAGACAGATCAAGTCATCTAAACAAAAGTAATGTCAACAACACAATTCCCAAGGGAAGAAAATATAATTTTTTTCCTCATTTATGTAAATAAAGGCCATGATCTAAAGGATCAATGGTATAACTCATTTACATGGGGCTCATCAAAAAAAAAGAAGCCCAATAACCAACAATCATCACATACACAAACAAGGTTAAGGTCAAAATAAAGGTAATTGGAAGAATAAATTCAATCAATAAGGCAACATTTATAAACACTTTGATGATTATTTCCTCTATACCTATTCGCCTTATGAAGAATCAAC